>OW285238.1:89067423-89667423 GCA_935421215.2 Melolontha melolontha | reverse complement strand
TAGAAAACGAGCCGCTTGCGGCGAGTTTTCTAAAGAGCGAGTGCGGCAAAAGGCCTTATGAAACGAGTTTTTTATACTATTTTGCGTTTTTTACATTAATAAGTTGCTTAAATTGGAATTATTTAATTTGAAAGTTCAGAGTTTAATTTTTATATAAAGCATGCAGTTGGTCACATTGATACTTGACATTTTCAAATTTAAATCTTGCTATCCGCGAAGTATATTATATTACATATTATTTATTAATTTTCGTTAACATTACTTGATATTTCATTTAAAAATATAAACATAAGTGACATAGAAACATATATATGTTTCTGTCAATTGTATACAATATACGTTGTTTGTGTAAAATACGAACATATATCATATCTGTCAAATGTACATAAATTCTTAAAATCATATGACAGCAATGATATTTATTTCTGTATTCGAACAACGCCAACATTGAAAAATGAAAAAAAGTGTATCGAAATAGAGCTCATTTCGATACTGTTTTTGGTTTCATAATGAGTTCATTTCGAACGCAAAATAGAAAAAATTATTTTATGTTATATAAAGATGCTTTTACATAGAGGTAGTCATATTTAAATATTATTTACAGTTTTTTGTTTTATTTTGTAATAAAAAACGATTTTTTTTAAATCAGAAAAATATATTTAAAATACTCAAATACATATACTCAAATACTCATTTATTGATAAAGAAAAATTTACAAGTCATGGTTTACATGCTTAGTACAAGCACGAGTACATACTACAATTAGCGTCCAATAATCATATTAAATTAATATATATACTATACTAATAAAAATAATATACAAACAAACAAAATTATTTAACAACATAACTAAAAATAGTAGCTTAACCTAATAATCATCATCAGAGTCTTCTGATGAGTCGTTTACTGTATAATCGTCATCATTTTGTGGCATTGTGCGGCAATATGATGACGATTCCAGTCTTGACTCTTCTATGCTAGGGCTTACAATTAACTTTAATACATCTGTACATATTTTTCCGGCTTTTTTTTTGGGAATCTCTCGAAGGCTATTGATCAAAGGATCAGATGTTAATTAACATGGACAGTAAGTCTCTATTCGTGGCAACACGCGAGCACTTGCGGGTGTTGTACTCCCTAAATCTGCGGCAATCTTTGTTTCGTGCTTCCTGAGCCTCTTCGGAAAGCTGCCCAATTGGAAGCAATGCCGCTTTGATGACTTCTGTGCTGTGAATTAATATTTTATGCACAGTAGCAGGCATACAGTACCACGAATAAAGACTAAGATAATGTTTTCTGGTTTCAAGACAAAATTTATTGAATTCAACTAAGTTTATCTCGAATCCAGAAGACAATGTCCTCAAAATAACATCAAACTTTTTCATAATTGTAACATCCAACCCTGCGATCTGAGCACTCATCTCAGCATTCTTAAAAAAGCTACGGGCTGTATTTCCATCATTTGAAGAACCCAATCCTGGCTTTGGTTTATCTACAATGAGTCCCATCTCGTTCTTAAATTTCAATTTGATTTCCTCGGAACGAACCTTGATATCTGCTTTGTCTTCGTTGCTTCTAGCCTGCCATGTCTTAATATTCAACTTGTAACTGATATGTATAAGACATTCGAATCAACGAATCCAAGCATGAAGTGTAGATAAACCAAAGCCAAAATGTTCTTGATTGCTGTTAAACATCGCGGGGTCATCGTTCATCGTCTTGGGGGTGGCGCCACAGATGAAACACTTTTGGGATGAACGAGTTTCCGTTAAGGCGTTACACAGCTTTCCGTCTGTCATTGTCAGCAAAAGTTCGTGTTTTACAGAGATTTGAGAATCACCAAAGTTGATAAGTGTTGGAAGAAGAACATTAACTTCTTCCAATAATCTATTTGTCTCCGCTAACGTGAAGTCGTTCCTTTCTTTGGCAAATATAAATTTGATTGGGCGACAATACAAAGCAGAGCCTTTTATCCCGAATATTGGAATCCAGACAACCACCGATTATCCTGTATCCATCGTAAACTAACTTGAGTATTATTTGATTTGCTTTTTCCTAAAATTTAGAAATTTTTATTTATTTTATTAAACACAATCGTAGATATTATAGTATGTATGCCTAATATGTTAATTTTAAATTAGAATACCTTTAAGGAAACAGAAAATACAGTTCCCTTGTGTTGAGAAACTAAAGTTAGATTTATTATCTTAATCACGTTATCGAATCAAAACATTACTTAACCTAAACTCATTTAGTCTATCTGATCACGTGATATTTTGTAGGTTAATGTATGTATTTATTATGTTCAAAACTTACCTTTTTATTCAAATCACCAATTAAACCAGTATATTTGCTTTTCGCTCTCTCGTTTTATTTAGTAGATTATTCGTCCAGAATTATCACTTATTTAATAACTTGTTTAACATATTCAAATATATTCTAATTGGAGTACCGATCCCGCACTTATACCATCAGAAAAGAATAAATAAAGTCTCTTTGCTCCTGCTAGCTGGCAAAAATACATAAAAATATACGTTAAGATATTAACCATAAGGTTTTGCACTTGGAACAAGCTTTGTAAGTTAAGTATAGATTGTTTATTTACTTTTATTTATGTACCGAAAATTATACAAGTGTCAACTGTAATAACCGAACTTAACTCCATCTATAGGACATTTATGTAACTACACTAGTGTAATATTCCAATTATTTTTGAAAGTACAAAACCGATTAATTAATTACTTTTACTTTTAATTCAACATAAAAGACTCTCACAGTCTTTTAACAATTGGTCAGCCCAACGGTGGGGCGATCAGCCTTTTGACAATATATTCTACATAATTTAATCTTTCCATTTTTCATACGTTGTCTTTTTATTTCGAGGGCACCCGGTATATGTATATCTGCGGTTATGGCGTACTATAGTCCTTTCAGGGACATGATAATAAATGAATATTAATACACGTTTAGTATGAGATATCTCACTTACCATTTCAAACCTCTTCCGAATACAGTGTTTTTGTTTTATTTCATTAGAAAAATTTTCTTTCTCACTTCGCACAACTTAGCTCGTCGCATAGTTATTTATTTGACCCGGAACGGATACGGAAGAATCGAGTCTCACCTCTTCCCTAATGAAAGAACGTTACTTCACGGACCGGATGTTCACGGTCTTCAGCGGAAACGACAGATGCTACGTCGAGCTCAAGGAGAGGAACGTAAGACGTCCGTTTCGGGGTGATCCAAAGTGGATTAGAAGAAGTTCCGGTCGGCGATTGGAACGAAAGGGGTTGTTCGTTTTGTGCCTCCCCGAATTTGTGTGTTGCTCTAGTTGTTTGTATTCGTGTGAATGAATACAATGGACAATGTATAGTTAAAAGCTAGAAAAACCTAATCAGAAGGCTAGATGATTGTTAAATACTTTCTGATATAAATTTATGAAAATTTGCTATTACACTCAGTTAGACTAAGTAAATGCAATTAAAAGTGCATTTATATTACATATTAATGAAAGTATGCATACATTTAATATATTGAAATGAGATTTAGTAACTAATTGTACAATATTCTAGTGTCCTAAGAATTAGGACTTATATTAGGAATAATAAAAACGAGTTTGTCTCTTTATTAATGCCCGTGATAACAAAGATTGGGCCAGTAATTCATTGATTCACGTCCTTGACTTCTTTACGCCTCAAGAAAATGTTAAACTGGCAGACGAAACCATGTTTATGTATATAAATTTTTATGATTGATATATTAGTTAGTATAAGGTACTAACTGGCGTATAATATAAATGAAAGCCAATAGAGTAATATTCTTATACATTATTTCTTATTATTTCTTATGTTGTAGATAAACACAGTTGGGACAATTGATCGTGAATGAGCTTTTATGATTTTATGTTGGCAACTTCCATGAAAGCTCTGAAGAGGAAATACAAATTCTTGACCGATAGACTCGTATGTGGCCAGAATTGGAAGACTGAAACATTTTTTCATCCGAAAAAACAACATTATTCCAAAAATTTGGTGGACGGTGTATATAACCTAAACAGAAAATAATTCGAGACTGTTCTTCCGACAATAGCTGCTTTTTAACACTAGCTCAGTTTCTTAACTCCGTATTTTTTATTCTGCGGCAAACTGTTGACGATGACACAAGGAAGACATTTAGAAATGCAACTTGCCTTGCCGTCTGAAATGAATCTTGCCTTAAATAATTAATCATGTCTGCATCTTGTTCACCTGTAAAAATTTTTGGACGCCCCGATCCTTCTTTTCTACTAATACTCGCGTCTTCATCCCACCTTTTTTTAACCCTTTGCATAATGCTTTTGGCAATATTATAATGCTGAGCTACAGCTCTTATTGACCCACCATCTTCCAATTTTGAAAGGATTAGAACTTTTTCCCTTGCTTGTAACTTTGACATTACATTTGTCACTTACATTTTGACATTATATTTGTCATAATATAATCAAAAATTGACATTGACAAGAGCGACTTACAATCAAGGAAATTGGTTGTACTCGATTTTATTGAAATCGACTATATATCGATCAACTTACTTCGACTTATGGCGATAAAGGATTATCTAAAACCATTGTATATCACTAGTTTAGTGAATTCAATCGTGGTCGTCGTTCGCTCATGGATGAATTTGAAGAAGATGTGCGCAAACTGATAACGCAAGATCATCATCTGACATACCGTAAGGTTAAGGCATCCCTGACAAGCATATAAGATATTGCATGAACATTTAGCCGCGAAAAAGATTTATTCGCGGTGGGTTCTGCATATTTTGACAGTCCCTCAAAAAGAAAGGCTTATGTCAAATGGTACAAAGATACAGAGTGTCTCCCGAAAGAGATATTTCTTGTGACATTTGTAAAGGGTTTGCCCATTCCACCTGTGTTATGTTATCGCGCACAAAAGCACATTGTCGTAAGGGTAAACATCGCGAGGTTGTATACTATTATGTATAGTAATAAGAAATTGGAGTCTGAAACATTTGGAATAAATTATGCATCGTTTAAAAGCTATTTTTTTTATCTTTTTAATTTTTCGTTTTTTAATTTTATAAGATGAATAATTCATTTTTATGCGCCATTAAAATACCTACTTAAACAAATTTTTAGACCATCTCTAAGTAACATCTTTTTCTAAATAATAATTCAGAGATTTAATGTTCCTTCTTTATATGCATTAACATTAGACTAAAATTGTATGAACTGGTTATGCGGGAAAACAATCAACTACGAGAACTTTCTTGGTTTTTCTACTCTACCTCTCTTTAGATAAGGGTGAATAACTGAAAAAATATGAATCGTATATATTTGAATTGTTTTATGAAAGACAAATTTCGTGATATTTAATTTAAATCTTTTTGTTTATAATAATTGTGTAGCTACACAAATTTTAAAAGCTACATTTCCAAGATAATTTTTACCCATTAGGCATTTTCAACAATTGATAAATTACATTTTGTGAGACAAGCCAATTAGAACAATGAGATAGTATTCATTTGCCCTCATGCCTCACATATATTCTAAATTTGTCCATATTTACCCACTTTAAACAGCTAGTATAAATGTTTCATTTCTTTGTTGAATATTTTTTATGTGATTTATTCACAAATGTGATTGCAAAAAATAAAAATCGAAAAGTAATTGCCAACAACAACAGTGTAAACGTGCCTTCAATATCCTATTATATAAGACCAGTTAATCCAATAGTTGATCATATCTGTTGTTGTTTAGACTGGTTTCAGACTTTCGTTTTGCCCTAATTATTTCAAAATATTTCGCATATGATCGTCCAATGCGTGTTTCATTACGCGAAACCAAAATATTCGCAGCTTACTAGGTGTATTTACGTAAAATATACAATCACTTCCATTTTTTCAACTTTCTATTGTAATTTCGAGCGTCAAATACTTAATCCAATAGCTTTAAAGTAAACATTTAATTTGAAATTGTGGAATTAATTAACACGGTAATAAAGTATTTTTGTTTTAAGTTCATTTGAAATCCCATCATAATTGCAACGAGTCTTTCTGTTTAATTGGTGATTTGCAAAATGACGAAACATATTTGTTTGCCTTGTTTCTTTGTATCCAAACAACAAAACAAACAAGCGTTATGTGAACTTGCAATTTATAATTCTGTTAGGCAAAAGCAAATTTTCACTTATATTCAATGTATACATATAATATTATGCATCGTGTAGTCGTTAATTAATTAATTATGAAAATGTTTGTACCCTATTTAAGTTTGAGGTAATCAATGTCTAAATTACCATTTAGTTACTTTGATGTAACTCTCTTATTATTGGTTTTAAAACCAATAATAATAATAATAATTTATTCCCAACAGGCGGACCCAAATAATGGAAATATTCTTAAATCATAAATCAAAATAAAATAAAATTCGTAATAATCTACATGTAGACCTTGGTTGATACAGCATTATATATAATATTAAAATAATAAAATAAAATAAAAGAAGAACTTTGTTATATATACCACTTTATTCACATATAATCGTGACCGCGGTTTCGACATACAATGTCATTATCAAACTGCAAAAGTTACAGGCCTACATAGAACTTATAAATGACACAAAAATATATGGGGGTGGTTTATGATGTTATTTAAAATTACTACTATATACTTAACTATTATATACAACATTGGAAAAGAGGTGTATATATAAGATCCAACTGTTCGTTTAAAACGATATCTATTGTGTTGTTTCGGCTTTTAAAAATTTCTAGGACCTCTAAAATATTTAATTTACGACCTTTCTCGGCCAAATGCAATATTTTACGGTGACCAAATGTATGCCTTTCTGTAATAAGATGGTTTGCGAATGTTGAATCTCTCTGCTTTAGTTTATATGACCTCATGTGTTCTTTTACCCGTATAATAAAACTTCGACCAGTCTGACCTATATATACACTTTTACAATCATTACAATATAATTTGTACACTCCTGATTTATTATTAATATCTGTTTTAGGTTTTGCGTTAAAAATGAAATTACTTGTTTTTACATATGGTTTGTAAGCTATACTAACATTACTATTATTTTTTGAAATTATATTTCCAATTTGCTCGCTTATTTTACCGAAGTAAATTAACGAGACAAATTGTTTCAAATTAGCACTGTCTTTAGGATATACTAAACTAAGGGCCACTTGTAACTGTTTTTTCTTTAGTATACTGTCAATTACGCTACTTTTATAACTATTGTTTACCGCTATTTGTTTTATAGTATTGATTTCACGAACAAAAGATTCATTAGACAAAGGAATATTTAATGCTCTATGAATCATAGAAGTAAAAAATGAATGTTTGTGTGTCTTAGGGTGTAGTGAATCTTTGGGAATAATGCAATCAGTGAAAGTAGGTTTACGATATATATCAAATTTTAAGCTCTGATCTAATTTGTTTAATTTTAAATCCAGGAAGTTAATACTGTTATTCTCTTCTATTTCTACTGTAAAATTGATATTAGAATGGATTGAATTTATGTAGTTCAGAAATGTTTGTAGTTGTCTATGAGTACCCTTAAAGCAAGCTAGGATGTCGTCTACATACCGATACCAAAATTTAATATGTGTTTTACCTAGTTGTGATGAAATAATTTTTTCTGTAATATGCTTCATGAAAATTTCAGCTAATAGAGGATTTAGAGGTTAGCCCATTGCCAGACCATTGCGGTCACGATTATATGTGAATAAAGTGGTATATATAACAAAATTATTGTTTTATTTTATTTTATTATTTTCAAAATGAATTACCACAAAGTTACGGCTACCAGTATGAATTTTCTTATATAATATTACATATGTGGATCATGATAAATATCACACATGCGTGCAATAGAATTGAAGCTATTGCAAATGCGAGAAGTTGATGACTTTACTTTAACATTACATTAATAATAATAATTTATTCCACTAGACCCATAATGGAGTATGGGAAGCATCAGTACAGTAAGAAAAAAAATACATAAATATGTAATGAAAATTACCAAATATCATTAAAAAGTCCTGTTATTGAGTACTAGCGCCGGATCTTTGAGTTAAGAATTCTCTGGCCGTATTTTCAAAGCTTGTAACTATCTAAGTAGAAATTGACGACTCTACTCGCTAAAAGTTAGTTAATATTTTAGAATATCGTGTATAATAGTTATTCTTGTTTAACTTTGGTCACTTATTAAAGTTCTTCTTAATACACAAAAGCCAAATTCAAATGGAGACACAGAACAGAGTCATAATTTCCAATTTAGAAAACATTCCTACAGCTAGTTCTACCATTATTTCGTGAAAATAGGCAAAATAGTACATTCTGAGCATCGACAAATGAACCTCATATCTTAGTCTACTTAAGGCAGAACATACAAGACTAGGTTGTTTACATAAAATCTCTATATGATCTTTCCAGTTACACATATAATCAATTACACCTGGAATACTTTGTAGGGACTTTGTAGATAGAGAAAGTGAAACATCTTTAACGTACGTTGCCATGTTGTCAGCTTGAATATCATTTAAATAGACAATGTACAACAGAGGACCCAATACACTGCCCTGAGGCATCCCTCTATTTAAAATGCATTTACTCGATGCGACGTTATGAACTTGCACATATTCACTGTTATTGTCAAATTAATTTTGGAGCCATTCTAACGGTTCACCTCTAATTCTGTAACACGATAATTTTTCAATTAACAATTCATGATTTACCATGTCAAAAACTTTACTTGCTGAACAGTAAAATGAAATATTTAGCCTTGAATTAGAATTAGGCACACGAAAGTTTATTTAATTGACAAGGTGCAATGGATGTTATTGTGCAGTAAATTATATACGAATTTAATTCCATTTGTGGTATGTTCAAGCCTCAGCGATAGCTTGTCAAACCTATTCAATAGTATGCCATACTCCAAACTACGTTCTAAATAAACGCCAACTTATAAATATGTGAGGTAATGGCTTCTTGTAGTCGAGAAAATAAGCCGTTGTCAGAGAAAGAATTGGAAGACATAGCAAAGAAAATGGAAGATAGTTTAGACTCGGACAGTAATATTTCGGATGCTGAAACTGAAGTAAGTGATCATAAAAGTGATTCAGAAGAAGAAGGAAGTGATAGTGGGAAGACATTGTACGTGATATAAACGAATTATCAGAAGTCAATTCTAGTTACAATGATGGTTGCCGAACAACTTATTTAGTTTTTTTTATGGAATAAATAAGTTCAAGTGGCAAAGATTCCTCCAGCATCAAGTTGCATTCTTCTAACTTGATCCGTAATCTGCCAGGTGTTGTAGGCAGAACTCGAGAAAAGCAACCGGCTTATCCATTAGTGTGTTTTATTACAGATGAAATGATAGACATTATACTTGACATAACTAATGCTAAAATGAGTGAAATAGCAAGCAAATATAATTTTTAAAGTTTGAGTTGTTACTTCACAAACCACGTTCATAAGGAGGAGATCGTAGTTTTCTTTTGGCTTATTATACTTTACTGGTGTATTTAACTTAAGTAACGAAGACCGTCAATCGTTACGGGTAACAGATAGCACTGGTCGAAATATTTTTAGAGCTACCATAACGGTAAAGCGTTTCTATTTTTTTGCTGTGTGTTCTTCGTTTTAACGACAAATTGACAAGGGAAGAAAGGATTAGAGGTGGAAGTTTGGCACATATTTCTGAAATTTTTAATATGTTTATTACTAATTGCAAATCTAGTTATAGTTGTGGAGAGTATTTAACGACTGACGAAATATTGATATCGTTTCGTGGGAAATGTAAATTCCGAATGTACATTAAAAGCAAACCAGCCAGCTATGGACATGCAAATCTACAGGAAAGCGAAAACCTTACCATAACTCACACCTATTGTCTATTCCTGCTATGGATGTTCTAACTCTAAAGGAGCCGGTTTCTAATACAAATAGAAACATAACTGGTTCTCTTCATATGAACTTGTGACCGAACTGAGGAAGCGAAATTTGAAGTATGCCGGTACAGTAAGAAAAAATAAACGCGAAGTTCCAAATGAATTTGTTCAAACAAAACTAGAGCTGCGAATCGTCACTTTTTGGGTTTACAAGGAACGAAACGCTCGTATCGTACGTTCTTAAGAAAAGTGGTCCGTTTCTGTAGTTTCTTCTATGTATCACTCAAATAAAATAATGAACAAAAAACCTAAAATTGTACTTTTTTTACGACACTAAAGGAGGCGTTTATGCTCTGAACAAGAAGTGTATGTGCTATAAAATTGGAAGGCGCTCTATGAGATGGCTAGCTACTATATGGTCCGAATGATGGATATTGCAGGCTTAAATTATAATCTCATTCACAATGCTATTGGGCCAAACGTTATTATTATATGTGAAAAACATTTCAAAAATGTTGCTAACAAGCATGAATTTAGACTACGGAATAATGCCATTAAGATAAGAGGAACCTAAAAACTGAAAAATCCTATGTCATACTCGAAAGAAATTAAAATTTTTATTCCAAAATTAGAACTATATATTTAAACATTTAGCATTTGTTTTAGTAAATTAACAGAAATTAGAAGTAAAAATTAATTTTTATCAGAATTACATCACTATACTACAGGGATGGATTCTTATATTTCTTCCGTGATTTATTTGAAATTACTTAATTCGAATTTCGACATTGTAAGATGTACTTAATTCAAACTTGTATGTTGTGCTATTTGTTGAAAATGAGTTCAATCTTCTCGAACTTCATAGTAAACAATATTAGAATAATTTGCAGTATTTTATTATATTGTACAGTACTGTTGTAAATCTAGTTGTGACCTTACGACACTCGACATGTTATATGTTTATCTTCTACAACAGGGACAACATTAAAAAATTCCATGACCTATATCCATGCAATAGGGTCAATCCTAGGAATTAATCCAAAAATCGTATATTTGAGTTAACATTTTTTTTTTCGTAGACCTAAATTAGCCTACTCTAATTCTTTAATTTCAATCAAAATATATATATTTAAAACAAAAAATATATTATTATAAATTATTATAAAATTTTATATTTTATATTCCTTGAAAAAGGCATCATTTGCCGAAACATATAGGATTGTTTTAAATATATACCGTATATATTGAAGTAAAACCAGACCTTAAATCGCCAACAAATTGAATTTACCATATACATATATATATATATATGATTTTTCTTAGTTATAAACTATGCTTCTGTTTAAAAAACACTCAAAATAAGTATTTCGAACTAGCGTTTATTGAAATTGTACATACTCGTATATAGTATTGAATGTAACCTAAAAATCTACTTTTACGTGGAACGAGATTTCAAAATTGAACTAAACAAGATCCTACGCTCCACAGAATAATCAAGATTCAATATCAGTTCAGCATTCATGTTTCAACATAAGCAATTTTTCGAAGTATCGTGTAGCTCGGGAAAGATGATGTAGGGTAAAGAGGGTGCGCATTTCTAAAGGCGATCGAGAGAGAAAGAGAAAAGCGAAACGCTTCTTCAAGAAGCCTCTATCTGTGATATTTCAACGATCTGAAACGACTGTTCTTTTGCCCATAGGCAACTCGACTGACGTGATGATAGGGCACGTACAACCACCGTCGCCGTCGATGTTAGCGATGATGCTCCACTACCCTCATTTTTGCATCCCACAGTTCTGATTCATTCGACCCTCTCCCCTTGTGCATCGAGCGTTCGCGCTTGATTGCATTGAATTTGCACTCCGGATAGTCCCGGAATATTTTCGCGCACGCTTCGGCGGTTCTCATTACTTTGCAAGTGGATGTGTGTGTCACCGCATATGTGTGTGTGTTTTTAAATGTGCATCGAGTCTTTAAACATTCAAAACCTGACAGCACATTGTTTGAAATTAACTTTCAATCTAGTTTCGTCCGTCCTGGTACGATCGAGATTTACTTTATCGAGGAGGACGTACAGCCCGGAGCATTTTCCAATAAAGTAGGGAAAATGCAGATAACCAATCTTGTGTCACGATGTTGATCATTTTGTGATGAGAGTATGCATCGATACACATGCATTTGTTTAAAATTTCATTTCACGTTTACCACGGCTGTTACCATACCTTTCGCCTCACTTTGAATACATTTTAATTATGTTTAAGTAGTGACTTAATTTTGTTGAAATTAATTTTTAAGGGTTTGGAATCTAAAAGTAGGGTTTGTTTTTAAACTTTGCCTAAATGTTATAAGAAATATTTTTATAATTCATTACAAGATACAATAGAACATTCTCACACTTAGTCATCTTCCAATAAAAATAATAATCACTGGATTTTCCAACAAAAATCGCCATAAATTTCGATAAAATTGGTTATAAATAATGTGTCTTCAAAAACTTTCCTCATTATACTAGGCTGTTTTTTAAGTAATTAAATAATCAAATATTTGGGCACATGCGAAGCTTTAGACAACTTGAAATTCTGACAGTTGTCATACCTAATTTCAAATTATAAACGCGTATATTTTTAAAATTATTTTATTATAATTTTAAAGTTACAACATATAATATTTATTATTCAAAGTTACTATAGAACTGGCCAAAAATTAGATAACGGAGATTGGGTTTATTCCACTAATCAGTGCTTACAGGATTTCCGGCAACAGTATCCTAATCTGCCAGTTACTTACGGACAACTGCAAAGACATATTCAAGCTTGTGTTATTAAATTAGGTGAAACAGGGGCAATAACTCATAAACCTGGCGGTGGAGCACAAAGAAAACGAACAGCAAATTGTATAGAGGATATTCGACATCAAATGGACAATTCACTTAAAAAATCAATCGCAAAACTATCAAAAGTTAATTTGTCAGTGGGAAGATGTCATACTATTTTCAAAAAAGATTTAAAATTGTTTCGATTTAAAATTCAAACAATTTCGGAACTCGAACAAGTAGATTTTGTTCCGAGAACACAGTATTTTCTATGGTTTTTGAGTAACATAAATAATAATAACATTCAAGGTGGAACCAAGCTTCATCCGAGACTTGGTTCCATCTTTCTGACTATTTAAATAAGCAAAATATGAGAATTTGGTCTGCAGAAAACCCTCATGAGTTTGTGGTAACCACTCTACATCTACAAAAAATATGCGTCTAGCTAGCAGTTTCAAAAAGACGAATTATTAGGCCTATATTTTTTAACCAAACCGTAACTGCTGAAAGATATCAAAATGAATTATTAGAGCTGTTTGTTAATAAACTTCACGATGATGAACTTATGGAAGGATATTTCCAGCAAGATAATGCACCAGCGCAAAAATCTCGAGAAACAATAGCTTTTTTTGCCAGAATTTTTCTATACAAGAATTATTAATTCTCCAGATTTGTCAATTTTAGACTATTTTTTTTTCCATATTTAAAGAATACTATTTTCAAGACCAGACATCACACAATCGAAAAGCTTCATAATGCTATTGTGAATTTTTGTGCTGACATAATCCAAGAAATCCTAATAATGGCTTTTAAAGCATGAAGCATCCCTGTAGTAGCGGAAATGCGAATTGATATCGCTAGTTTCTCGCCCGCCCGATATTTGTTTAAAGATATGTACATCATTACTACTACTCATTTTGCGAAACAAATTAGCAGATATCAATTGGTAGAATTTACTGATAACAAATTTAGAGTTTTTATTGATTGTTTCTAAATTTTATTGAATAGATTAATAATACATCTCAATAAAAACATAGTTTAAACGACCCACGAAGAATAAGGACGTTGTTAAAAAAAAACTTCTTTCAATAGAAAAACGATTTTCGGATGTGCAGAAAGCAATTAATCTCTTATAATTTTACTTTTGCCTACCATCTAGTTTGGTAGTAGTAGCAGTTTGAAATTGTTTTTCCTTTCAATGCTTCAGATTTTTAAATATTTTAAATAATAATCTCTAAATATTTATATTACTGATTTAAAAATTATTTGTCTGGAGTGCGGTCTAACTGAATTCTTGTACATAATATCACCAAACAGGTTTATTTTATAAAACTTTTGTTTTGAAAAATATTGCAGAATTAAATCGCCCTTTCTTGAATAACTTTTGTTATTCCGTATATCAGTGTCATTAATGTAACTTAATGCGAGTAATGTTCACTTTGTTATCTGTTTATACATAAATTATAGTGATCTGTAAGAGTCAAGATAGTAAATCGCGTGGGCTTAATGTCACTTCGAATCACCTCTTAAGATAGTAGGGCGACGATTTGGTACTTCGGAAGGATGTATTACTGTCACGTCATCGTGTCGAACGCAATTTATACATTCAATTGTTTATGGTTTCATTGTGTATCGTACAGATAATGCTGTCCCTCTATCCCGGCACCAGTGTTAGCGCACATAATTTGCGACAGGGAAGAGGTGATAATGACTTAATGACACGAGATGTCACATCTAAGAACGTCGTCGTAATTAAATTACGTACCTAATAATAATAACAACGACGGCGAATGTCTTTATTACGAAATATATTACATATGTGTAAAGTAAATTAATTAGAAAAGTTAGCATTACCAAACTGAATATAAATATTTAAAATTTACCGTATTTACAACATAAACATAAAGAAACTGGAACAAGTATTTTTTTAGCTTAACATCTTTCGAAATCTTATAAGCTTCAAACAAAATTAAAACTTACGTTCTATTGATGATTGTTATCTAAAATTATTCACTTATAACTAACTTATTATTAACAAAAATGTACAGTGTGAATAGAAATAAGAAGCTCATAATATTTTAGAAATATATGTACAAAAACTTAATTTTACGAAAATATGTGATGAGGGATTGATATATACCGGATTACGCAAAACCAAATTGCCCGGCAATTAGGCGTTAGTCAAGAAAGAGTATGTTTCTCAGATATTCAGTTACAGAAAAAATTTCACCATCAGCGCAGAAAGTTATTCTTACCATTTTCTGGAATGCAAAAGAATTAATTCATACTGAACATTCGCCCAAGGGGTCAACGATTAATTCGATCAATAAATACTGCAAAGCTTTACGTAAGTAAGAAAGAACGACTTTTGTCTTGCACCACGACAACGCCAGACAGCAGCGACGAAACGACGAACACAGTTACAATCCTGAAATTCACGGTTGTTTCGCACTCTCCGTACAGTCTTGATTTGAAACCTTCAGATTTCTGGTTGTTCTCAAAGAAAGAGGTATTGAAAGATAAAATTTGTCGTCAAATACTGTCCAGAACAGTAAACAAGAAAGTTTTTTCATGGATCAAATGAAGAAATGTATTCAGCGTCTGGAGAAATGTAGTGCACTAAATGGTGATCATGTGGAAAAATAATTATGACCATTGGTAGTACAATAAATTTGCTTCATTTCGAGACTGAGTTAATTATTTTTTTTTCCTATTCTTATTTTATAGAGTTTCAGACCTTATATATTACAACTACTAAAATATTATGGTGCCATTTATGCCTATAATCTTCTAAAAATGTTTGTCCATATTCCCTACCAAATTTTAGAACATACCACAAAGCAAGCGATGGCTATACTTTGTGAATATTGCAATTGTTTTATTATTGAATCACTGTCAGATCGGAATTTATGTTTTATATAGCCTAAAATCTTTTAGATTACATTGACTTCTAGCAATTGATAGTGCCAAGTCAGTTTGTTAAGAAGGAGCAAGCCAGTTCTTGGCGCTAACAACGCACCTTGAAACAGGTTTTCAGAAGGGCTTCAAATCATCTTTTGTCGACCTCTCCAGTGCCTATCACACAGTCTGGAAAAACGGAATCATTTTTAAATTCCAAAAAATCATCCCAGGTGCTAAATTAAGTAAACTTATCCAGAACAATCGCTGAATCACAGTCTGGTTAAACAATCGAACTAGTAATAGCAAAACCTTGAAGAACGGCCTTCCTCGAGGCTCGGTTTTTACTTCTCTAATGTTCAACATTTAAACCAATGATCTTCCACCTGCAAAATAACGAAAATTTCTATATGCAGATGACTTGCCTTTATGTACCCAAGCCAAGAATTTAGAGCATGGGGAATTACAATTTGCTAAAAATCCGCAAGCTTTTGACGAATATTATAAGAAAAGGCGCTCACAACGAAACCCTTCTAAATCTTGTGCCTTTCATTTATGTAACAAGGACACCAACAGAGAGCTAAATGTTGAATTTGGTAGTCGTCGGATCAACCACAACCCCCACCCTAAATATCTAGGCGTAACGTTAGAACGGTATCTGACGTTCAAGCAGCACCTCTATAAATCTAGTCAAAAGGTGAAGGCACGCAATAATATATTACATAAACTTGCCAGCAATTCTTGGGGAGCGAATAGGGAGATTTTGCGAATGATAGCCATTGCATTGGCCTACTCTCCTGCTGAATAATGTGCTGCTATCTGGTATCGAAGCTCTCACACCAAGCTGCTAGATGTTCAACTTAACAATATAATGAGGATCGTCACCAGTACTGTTTGATCTACTCCTAGTCTCTGGTTACCGATTATTTCTAACATTGCACTGCCGAATATCAGACGTCTCGTTACAGCACAGAATGAATGGGCTAAAATTTCTAATAACATTCATCTTCCCATGCACGATGATTTGGAGAACGTTGCCAGAACTCGGCTAAAACCTAGGTGACCGATTTGGCTGGATACGGAAGTTCAGCATTCCATCAATATAAATGGAGATTTCATTTCGAATCCTTCTGAACTTCTGTCGGGCGTAATTTTTCCATGTAGGCAATAGTCTCAATTAAATAGGTTCTGCACAGGCCACGAAAGGTGCAACTCAATGTTGTATAAATGAAAACTAGCACATTCTAGCCTCTGAGACTGCCGATGTGGAACAAACTATGGTCCACATAGTAAATGACTGCCCCAGAAGAAGTTTTCCTGTTGGCATGTACGATCTGACCAAGGCAACTCCTGCAGCTCTCAACTGGTTAAAAAATTTAGATATTAGTGTGAAAATTAGTTTTATGACCCTTTTTTTGTGATAAAAATGCTTTATACACTACTATCTAAATTTCTTAAGTTAATTCTTTAGGGCTCACGTACATAACTAAGAAACCCACACTAGGTACTTATTTTATAAATTATCGTGGACAAAGAAAAACATTATTATTATTAGATAATTTGTCATTATTTGTAAAATTAATAAATTTAACATTATAATAATAATTATAATTTATACTAAATTTGTATATCAATTAATATTTTATTAACAGATGGTTTCTGTAAAAAATTATAATTAGCGTAAATTTAATGATAATAGGATGATAATAGGAGTTCAGATATATTTAATATTGTTAATTACCTTAGGCCTGGTCCGGTATTACATTTCTTTATTCATTGTCTTGTTTTCTACAGTCATAAAAACTATTTATTTTATTACAGGCACAACCGCCTTGTTAACGTATCCATTTAGTAGTTGTAAATGTATATATACAATAGAATAAGTTTTATTGTACATATTTCCTGTTATGTATTATTATAATAGGTTAAGTAGTTTTGGTTCGATGCGATTCTGCGAACTATTAGGTTATCTCTGTGCATTGTATATTTATTACTTTAAGAGGTATTTTATTTTCTATAATTAAGGGTTTCCGGCGTATATTGTTTATTTTAATACATTTATGACGTTGGAAACTACAGCATATACTTTTCTTGGAAAGGTAAAAATGGTTATATGGAAATTTCCGTATTCTCAATTTCATTGTTTTCTCCCTCTCTTGTGACTGGCGGGGACAAAGCTTTCTTGCCGAAAAATAAGGGAATGAAGAAACAGTTCAAAACAAGATCTCTTAGAGCTCACTACAGTTTCAAGTACGATCTCTTCGAGTTAAAGCTTACGTCTCAGTGATCTAACTAACAGTTCCTACTAAGATCTCAGCGATCTAAATAGGAGCAAATATTATTTATTAGCCAGTTTTCTCGGTCTTTAGTATTAAGACCAGATACTGCATTTACATTAAGTTAACGGAACTCCCAGATTAAATTTGTAAATATATTAGTGTTATACAAAAGCTATAGTATTATTTCAACTCATACTTCGGTCGATACATACCGAACTTCCTTCAAACCAGGAGGAAGAAACAGTTATGCTTAAAATTATTTAAAACATGTGATGGAGTAAAGTCATGAGGGAAACGTTCTGATCACGTGCTTTTGCAAATTCTGTTGTTGTCAAACTAATAATATATGAAGCATGAATATAATGGACAGGTGGCAGTAAAAATTTATATTTATTAGTAAATACCTATGGAAGTCTTATGTAATAAAATCATTTATCGACTATTTGATATTACAGCTAAGTTCAGTATTTGAAAATGATGTTCCCTAAAAAGTTTCTTTAGGAAGCGTCAATATTATACGATATGTCATCTTTCCACTGAGCCTCTGTAGCAGATAATAATATTTCGTTACATTTGAACCTATATATCTGCAAGCTTAATGACGGTCACAGTTGAAAAATATAAGATCATTATCGAGCTTTAATTCTTTACAAACTCAAACGTAGCTTAATTCATAAGAAATATTTTGGAGAAATAAATCGGATATTTGGGGACAAGTCATGTTCCTTAGCTACCACGAAACGGTAATACAATGAATTTAAGAGTGGTCGACTTGCCTCAAGTAACACCCAACCTAAAAATCTTGTACTGGACATTATTGAAGAGGACCGGCATGTTATTTTAGACAGTATTCAATCCGCACTAAAACTGATTTTAAGATAATTAGCCACCATCTTACACAAACATCTAAGGGCACGTAAGCTTTCTTCCAGTTGGATTCCCCACAATATCACTCTCGTTCAAAAAGAAGACTATATGATATGAAATAGATCTGCACTGGATCGTTTTACCAGTGGATCGTCTCATATAGTCTGCAACCCTATTTACAGGTAATAAAACTTGTGTATATCATTATTATCTCTAAAAAAAAAAGACAACAATCGGTAGTTTGAATCTTTGAAAATGGAGCAGCCCCAACAAAAGTTGATCGAAAAAAAAAGCGGAAACTAAAAGTCGCAACAGTTTTGGGACTAATGTACATTTTCCTGTACTGTTAATGCAGAATGGTATAATACACATTGTTTGCCTCAAGTTCTTCAAAGCTTCCTCCAGAACTGTCCAAGAGAATCATCTTGCATCACGATAACGCTCATGCTCATATCGTGGCTCAAACAAATAGCTATTTACATGCTCAAAGCATTGAAATAATGAGTCATTCGCCGTATAGTCGAGACCTATCATATAATTATTTCTTTTTGCTTTCGCATGTAAAAAATAAGTTATGGGATTTGCGTTTCACGCAAACTAACGCGAGCTAAAGGTGACGTCAATGAAATTAATATCATTAAAAGATTCCTTCATGAAAAATATCTTAAAATTATACGTCACACGATACGATTTACATAGCTTTTGCACTAGTGATTTAAATTTAGCTATAAACATGTATGTCATTTGAATACGGGGTGAGTATAATTTTGATATGTAGAAAAAATAACTCAATAATAAATAAAATTATTAATTACTAAAAAATAATTAGACTAGAAGTACGTAATTAATAATTAAATTAAAATAATATATAAAATTCTTGGAAACATTCCAGAAGGATACCTGACTGATCCGTAGATAGATTCTTGAAAGGCTGTCGTTTATAACGAGTGCAATACAAAAAAAAAGGTTTTTTCTTGAAAATATGAATAAAATCTCACAAAGTATATTACAAATTTTTAATATTTTTAAATTTGATATTTCGAAATAATACAATTTAAAGCGGAATTAATAAAATTCTTGTATATGCGAAGGGTAATAGTATATTGAATTGGAAAGATTTGAAATTGTTTGTTCTTTACTTCTTAACTCGTTAGAAATAAAGAATCAGGCAAAGTAGATATGTTAATATAAATACTGAATATGTGCCTTCACTAGAGAAGAGTGGGTGAAATATCTTTAAGAGAAGTGAATTAGGGTGCTCATAAATATAAAAGAAAACTGTGAAATTTTCGCGCTACACTCACTGCTTACAAGATGTTTAACAAATCGACCTGCCACCGGTCTTACAATAAACTTTAGAAAGTGCGCCAAATTTCCATCACATTATAATTGGGCTAGAAATTTCTATTTTAAAATATAGTTTGTTCGCGACCATTTATGCTAATAATTGCCTCTGGATCGTAAGCATTGGAAAGTTGTTTAGTCAGCGTCTGTATGATATAAATTGTACTTCTTATATGCGAAGTTTAAAAATATTCAAGCAAATGATAACACGCAAAACTGTTTGTTACGCTGACACATACATACATTTGGTTCAATTTAATAATTTTTTATGCAAATTATCATAATTGAATTTTTATTGCGATAAAATATAGTTAGTTAATATAAGTATAAGTTACAAGTTTATTAGAAATTTTATAAATATTTTCGATTAGTATTTATAATAAAAAGAGACATTTGTAATGAGAATGAATCACACAAGATTAGTACCAGAGAAGTACGCATTGTGGTGCGGCGACTAAATTAACTAAATTTCAACATCTATAATGTCTATGCTTATACTTACGTGTATGAACGAATTGTACAATATTGGTTCGAGGGATTCTATCATGGAGATAAATCATTAAATTGGGCTGTCGGGTACCTCCGAAACCTTAGTTCACAATGAAATTTTAAAGACTTTGATGAAAGAAGACAAATACCAAAAAAAAGTGCAGAAGATTAAATGTTATCTAAAGTACTCATCTTCCTGACATGGTAATGTACAACTACTAACAAAGAAAAAGAGATTATGGTATGAGATTAAACAAGGGACATGCTGAAATTATTGAGAATAGAAAACACGGTTAATATTTTCTAGGATTTTATTTTAAATATGCTCCAAGTAATTCCGTTCAGCAATGATAACTTAACCATTCTTTCTTTCCACCGTTTAAAAGCTCTGAACCAATTTTTTTTTGGAATACCTTAAAATAAGCGTGAACAGCGGTATCAATATTTTCTTCAGACGAAAACCTTCTACCCGCAAATTGCGTTTAAGCCCAAAAAATAGCCAAAAGTCCACATTACTAAATCAGGTGAGTACTGCGAATGTACCAATACTTTTATATTTTTTCCAGGCAAAAACTGAAGAATTAAAACTGCCATATGAGACGATGCATTATTATGGTGGCGCATAATTCCCTTGTCTGGATCACTACTAAATACTTCAGGCAAATATTTTTCAATGTACCACTTAGCTGTAACTGTCTTTTGTCCATCCAGCTTAATTGCATTTACAAAGCCTCTACTTCTGAAGAATAGCGCATACATAACTTTTTTCATAACGCGTTGATTCTTAGTCATTGTAGGTGTTTTCTCATCTTCGTGAATCCATACATGAATCTCTTGGCGGGTAGAAAGGTCGAAAAAGGGTTTCGTCACTTGCCACTATCTTGGAACAAAATTGGTGCCCGCCATTATTTGAAAAATTTGAAGTTTAATGACAAATTCTTACACGCTCTGCTTTTTGGAAGTCAGAAAGGTGATGCAACACAAAACGACTTAAGACTTTTTTTAAATTCAGGTGATCGTGTATGATTGTTTTAACAGCTGAGGATCAAATCTTGAGTTGATGGTCTATTACTGTATTGTCCTCTTTAATTTATTTTTTAAAATCAGCAATGTTTTGTCGGTTACAGCCGTATGAGGACAACCTGCTCCTTTTTGATGTTGAACAGAATTCATTTCGCGTTTAAATGCCTAACACCATCGGTAAATTGTGGCCAAGAAAGATGCTTGTTTACTAAAAACTGAATCTAAGCTCCCTTTGCACTCATAAGCGCTTAAACCTCTTTTAAAATCATAATAAATTATGATTCGAAAGTGCTCTCTGGTTAATTCCATTTTCTTTTACTTGTAAAAAATAAGTAGCTGAATTATAACGAACGTAACTTCAACAACAAAGCGTCAAATGACAGATAAAGATTTGCTCTAAATACTGTATGATTGTTTTTCACAGTCTACTTGATTTTCTTATTTTCAATCAATTCAGCTTATCTCTCGATATGTCGGTCGGGCCTATATTCAGAATTCGCAGTGAAAGGGACCAGGGGTTAATTCCTTGCAATAGCACTAGACAACAAATTTTCATTTCTTAATTTTTTCTTTATTACTATTATTGGTATTTATAATTTTATTTTATTCTATAAGTTTATAATAATAATCAAAAAATCAAGAAAATTATAAACATTATTGGCTTAAGTATTTACTAATGCAACAACTAAATCATCGAAATTTTAGTAAAATTAAATACCATCTTCCGTTAAAAAATACATCGATATTGGTTTCCAATGATTATATCATACAGAAACAGATCTTTCTGGGGCTAAAAGCTTGCCGCCTTGCAGTGATTCCCAGTGATTATATTTCTGTAACAGTATGTTCTTCGTTTGAATTCATAGGTCTTGTCATAGATAATACCTCCGGATAAGGTACTGATCGAGTAGCAAAAGGCAGATGTCAATAAGTAACCTTATTCTTTTTTACTGGAAATCCTGAAGATTTTCGTTTCAACAAAAGTAGTAGATGACACGTTTGATTGGATCAAAACATAGAACATGCAAATAGCATAGCAACGTTCTTACCATTTAACCAATTTCGCAAACTAACAGCGCATCGTGCAACGCAAGTATGGCGTCTCTTTATTTCTAAATTTTAAAATCAAAATATCGATAACACGCTTTAACTATTAAATATGAATAACACGTAGGTAGCTTCTTATATTCTCCCTTAACACAGTACTATTAATTATTTAATTTAATTTATTGTAGAACAAACATGAGCGTGTGTGAATGAATATAACGTAGTGTGAATTCTGAAACATGTTCAAACATGTTAGGCAGTTCAATATTTCCTTCAATATTTTACATTTAAGTTGCTAAAATAAGATATATCTTTGAACATATTCAAATTTAAGATATTTTTAGGAAAAATTATTTAATCCAATATCTCGAAATCCTGACGTGATGGAGAAATTTTGAAACTAGTTAAAAGATCGGCGAAGGAAAATGGAAGTCAATATAAAATCGAAAACTAAGTATTTCTGAAATATAATAACTTTTAAATTTTACATTAGGGCAACAACTGTCTGACAGTTATGTCACAGTATCCGAAACTAAAGCAACTTCATACATTGCGATTGCGACTTTTGTTTACTAAGTAAATACTTAAGTAAATAGTTTTGTGTCGATGAAATGGTGCG
Organism: Melolontha melolontha; assembly: GCA_935421215.2. Taxonomy (NCBI): domain Eukaryota; kingdom Metazoa; phylum Arthropoda; class Insecta; order Coleoptera; family Scarabaeidae; genus Melolontha; species Melolontha melolontha. Next base: position 89,644,134 of record OW285238.1, on the reverse strand, counting down.
TTATAGCAAAGAATTGAAATTTTCGTGATGAAGGAATATGGTGACCGTGTTAGGAAAAATGACGAAGTCTGTGAGCAATTCAAGAATAAGTATCCTGATTTAGAACCAATATCAACTGTTAGTAGAATATTACAGAAATTTGAAGAATTTGGTCGTGTGAGAAATCGTAAAAAAAGGCACATATAATAAAATACCAAGCAATGTAAAATTAGACAAATGATTTGAGTTCGTAGAAAACCCACATAAATCTATATAAGCAGTGGCGGCTAATCTTAAAATTAACAAAATATCCGTGTAGAAAGTTTTAAAGACAAACAAATGTCATCTTTTTAAGGTGACTTTAATTCACAAACCCAATGAAAACGATCCTGGTAGCCGGAATGAATTTTTATGAATCGCTTAGACAACGTGAATAATATTATTTTTTCTGATGAAACCTCATTCTATCTTAACAGAAACGTTAATCGATAGAATTATCGATATTGGGCAAATTAAAACCGTCACTGCTCTATCTTACACCCAGTTTCCAGAAAAAGTAAATGTCTGGCCGGGTATCGTCAGAGATCATATTTTGGAATCCTACTTCATCAATGGCTCTGTACTCAAATGATAATGATCCCGACCTACCCAACAGCAATCTATGGTTTCAACTAGATGGCGCACCCGCCCATTTTCAGTTTACTATAAATACGAAATTATTTGAATGATGTATTTCCAGAAAAATGGATTAGTACGAGGGGACCTAAAAGTGGCCTGCCCGATCACCGGTTTGACTCCTCTTAACTATTTATCTAAAAAGTAAAATTTACGTGCAAAGACCGGTATTAGAGAATAGAATTCGAGATGAAATTCGAGCGGTCCAACCAAAAGTTATTACGACGCTCGTAGAAGCGTCATTCACGTTAATTTTCTTACCCTCTCAAATCCCTTATCAAAAACCAGGGGTCATAAGATCAAAAAATTTCAGACTTTAGAAAGGCTCAAATGCCTGGACTTACTGGCGTCTAACTCAAATAATCAAAAGAAGAAGAAAGAGTTCCCATTTGAAAAATAAAATTGACTTGCTCAAGCATTATATTACGAACTCACTATATAGTTATCAAGTAATGATAAAAATATATGAATTGTTTATATATGCATCGTTATTTTCAATTCCTGAATCAAATAAATAGCTGGGGCTTATAGTTATAAATTGTGAATATTCTGTAATTTTTTTTTCTAAAATATCCGTTTTTGTAATAATTTTTAACTGTAATGGATTTTTCTTCATAGTTATAGTAACTATAAAATCAATAGTTATAGAAACCGTTATATATAGGAGGAATATAAGCAAATTAAAGTACGACCATAGATGTGTTTTAAGAGGATGCTCTAAACCACTTCATTAATATTCCTCAAAAGCAGCGAATGTAAAATTATTAGTATATTTTTGACGATTAACTTCCCACGCTGTGCTATAATGAATCAAGTTGTACAAAACGTGTTCACTTGTGAGATATGGTCACTGATCAAATTTTTAAACGTATGAAATATTCGGCTTGCAGAAAGTTTTGGATGTTTATGCTGTAAGTGCCATGAGTGGAGGAATGATAACGAGATAGTGCAGACAGTTTAACGAAGGCAGGGCAAACGTTCACAATGAAAAGCGACGTGGGCGGTCATCTTTTGTCATAATAGTCATAACAGAGGGTTTATAGCATCTGAATTGGTCATTTACTTCATACAAATTTCACAATCTTTGGCGCACGAAATTTTAACAGAAAAATTGTATTATCGCAAATTGTATACCGAAAATCCTCACTGAGGTACAAAAGACATAATACAATAATGTAATTTTTTGAGCGTTATAACATTTTTAAACTATTTTGCCACGGGCAATGAAACTTGGATTGCTCATGTTGCGCCAAAGAGTAAGCAGTAAACGATGCAATGGCAGCGTAGTAGGTTATCGAAACAAAAAAAAATATTTTTTCACAATCACTAGGTCACGTGTAATGTGTTCTAGAACAGACATGACATTTAGTCGTGAATTTCATAGAGCAAATAACCACAATAAACGCTGCTGCTTATTGTGCTACGATACAAAAACTACAAACTACCATAACTATTTAAAGGCGAGATCTTCTGAGTTCCGGAACTGTCTTTCTGCATGATAATGCACAACCACGCACATTCTGCAACTTCTACACAAACACACTCTTAACCAAATTTAACCGGCCGGCGATGCAGCACAAGTAAAGTAAAAAGAGCGGTTAAAGTTTGAATGAAACAGTTGGACACGAACTTATAAAATACTTGTATACAAAAGCTTGTTCTGTGTGATTGTCGAGAGAAACAGGTTAACATACTCGTACATTGGAAATACATGTAAGCAAAAATGTATGAACAGAGTTCTTGTAGTTTCAGATTTACCTATCATTTGATATCAGTTACTTTATGATAATCCTAAAATTTATATTTTGTAATATTTAAGTATTAAATGTATATTATCATAGATCTAGAGCACAAGATTTGTAGAGATTATAATCATAAAATTAATTATGTTATTAAATCGAATGAAAAAATCAAATTTACAATTAATAGTTAATATAGGTATTTAAATTGTTAAACCAACGTCAACTATTGCAGCAGACAAAATATCCGACTCGAAGGACCAATGTTAATTTGTTTTGCACAATATATCAATCAATGTAGGATGCGTGGACTGTGAATGGCATTTTACATTAGTAATTTTTGCGTTTTCGAAGGCCCAGAATTTGCAGTTTTAAATGAAAGGCAATTGCCATTTAAACATAAACAGTTTATTTACACAACTACCTTATGAAGTTCAAAGATTGAGCACTCTCTTTGGTTTTCAATCAATAGTTAATGCAGGTATTTAAATTCAGATTTTTAGACGTTTACAAAATTTAATAGGCACAATGTTCCAACATTACGGATTATTGATAAATTGTACCTACACCGATAATAATCATCCTAAAGTCTGACTATCTAAATTTAAGTACCTGGATTAGCTATTGATTTAAAACCAAAGGGAGTTCATTAGTAGCAATATATCAAGGACGTTCTCTCGAAACGGGGTTTTCTTTAAGTACTAACTCAAACGCCAGTCGTGACAGATCAACCAAATTTAAACTTGTAGTTTTTCTAAGTACTTGTCTAATTAAATTGTTTATGTTTAAATCCCAATTGCCTTTCATTAGGAAAATGAAAATTCTGGCCCTTTGAAAACACAAAAATAACTAGTGCGAGGTGCCATCACCATCGCTTCACAAATTTTATTGTGTAGAGAAACACATGGGATTTTATAGGAAAAAATAAATAAGAGTGACTTGAACAAATTTTGGGTAAGTTAGAATTTTTACTGAGCAACACTGAAGATTTAGATATTTTTCACAAATTTATCGTAGCTATAATTTATTATAATAATAATTATAAGTATGTCACCTTTATATACAAAGGTAATCGCTGAACTTGCTTGTATCGATTTTATAGCGTTTAATGAGCGGCAAAATATCGTTAAACTATAATGCGTTTACATGAATACGGTCTCGATAAAGCGATTGAATAAACCAAATTGTTGGCAAACACGAAGATGGTGTATGCGTATGCAACATGCTAATTTGCCATGCATTATTCAGTGCCAAAAGGCTTTGCGGTAACGTTTTATAATTCGCTTGCTTAACATAATCGATAAAAATTTATTAATCAGTCACACTCGTGGAGAAATACTTTATGAGTACACTTTACGATAAAAGATTATATACTGTATAAGCGAACTCTTTTAAATTCAGTCTATTTACTCAGGATAATAGTAAATAATTTTGCAAATAACTTCAAACATTTGAATGAAAAAATATAGGCAATGAAGTCTTAATGACATTAAAAACGTTCGTTGGTACATTTGGTGTATAATCCATTCTATGTCTATGTTTCTAAACTCTGTAATCAAGTTTTATTTCCAATTCGAATCCAATATTATGGTTTCTCTTTCCACGCCTTCGAGTATCTCTGTACACAACAATACCTAAACTGCTAGTTCATATAACGTTCCTAGTCCTAAACCTTCATTTGTTAGCTTTAGGGCGGTTTCATAATCAATTTAAAGTGCCGTTAAATTTAAAAATAATGTTACAATATTTTGATCGGTCCCGGTATACTCTTAACGTCTTTGATAACGCCTTATCAGACATGCGTTCCGGACTCTTTGTAGTAGTGTGTACAAGGTTGCATGTGTCTTCACTTTTGTTCTGAAGGTCAGCGAGTTGCAGTGGGTGTAGAAGTGCTTTTAATTTTTAGTTTTGGCATTATCGTTTGAGAGCAATTTTTGGAAAATTAGGCGTCCTGGAAGCGGATGAACTAAATACCCTATTAAGAAAACAGTATAGAATGGTTTAAGCTAAGGCTCTCGTAGTTAGAACTCAAAACTTCCGCTTAGGTGTCGAATATAATTACCTTCCTTGGTTTGGTGCCGAAACTCTGAAAGGTCACGTGGAGGAGAGCGGAAAACCACACACATGTATAACATATTTTTATTAGCATATTCAAATGATAAAACTTTCTTTAAATTCTAAGAAAGCGATATCTTTTACATTTACAAATTTATTTATTACCTACATTATAATTCAGACCGCTCGCTTTATTACCTATGGTTATTAATAATCGGCATCGTTTTCCAAATTTATATATTGCTTTATACATCAGACAGTTTGCTTATTGCCTAGGGTTATTATTGAACGATTTCAATAGACGATATTTGGTCTGACCACCCACTGTTAACTAAATATGTATAATAGGGTGCCATTACTGCACAAAGGAATTAACCAGAACTACATACTTAGGCTTATAACACCTACTAATACTTAATCAATAATTACATTTTATTTATTTATTAGTAAGAATTTTAGGACTCTATCGTAAACATGAACACACAAAAATTCCCCGTTATGACGTCAAACAATATACTATTCAACCAATACGATTTTAATATGTAATAGTTAGAGGTTAGAGGTTTTTACCTACTTATAAAACAAAACAGAATAGATCAGTATGACCTCAAACACAGTATCAACTCAACATCAATACAAGACACACAGTCTTAAGAAAATATTCTTTTAATAACATTCATATCAAAGAATCATATTTTAACAAGAGACATCAGTTTCAACAACAGTTTTATGTTAGTATAAGTCGTTGTAGATCCAAAATGAATGTATATAGTGTAAATAAATATATTTAGATGAAAGTAACTACATTTATTTATTTAGCAAACAGTCACCGAAGATTTAAAAAGTAAAGTGTATACAGCCTTCCAACCTATGCACGGTGAAGCAACATAGGGGTCGTGATTCTAGTAACTGACGTTGAAGCATCACCGCCAGAAACCAAATACAACCATAATATTAGCACATCATTCCTCATCAGTGAGTATCCACACGTTTAACTCAAAAAATTAAAATTACATTTTCACCAGGATAAGTTATAAGGCGAAAATATGAATGCAGCATTATAGTGTTGTTTTAATTTCGGGTTGTAATTTCAAGAATATGTCCGGAGGAGTATTGTTCTATCACAACATGCCTTTTCTCATTCACTATAGCCAACGTAGGACAGAATTAACGAATTTTTAAGGTAGTTTCTTCAGTATATAAACAACACACCATTTGCTTCAGTAAAATCTTACCTACGCAGTAAACATTTTGCGAATAACGAAAGTGTTCCAGCATGAAGATTAAAAATTGTATATGGGTGTCAATGTTGGTAATGGTTTTGTTGAAAAATACGAATTGTTTTCAAATAAATGCCATATAAATATTAGTTTAATTATTCACATTGATAATTTCCCATAAGAATTCTTTATGGTTGTTGGTAAAGAGCCATAACAAACCAAAACCTAGCATGTTAAAGCACTCCAAATTATGCAAATTATGTTTGTTCGGTTGGACTGCATGATCTTGTTATTCTGACATAAAAGGAAACCTCGAGAATAATAAAAAAATATTGATCCAATTGATAATTGTCTGTGTCCTATTTAGTCGCTGCTTTCGGTGTTTAACAGACTGCAAGGGTTTTACACTACTGCTTCGGTTAATAACTATCTAAACCTTGACTAATAACAATATTTTTTTCAAATTCATATATTGAGACGGTCCCCGATGGGATGTTGGGTTCGCTTGTTTTTCTGTAAATAAAGAAGTATTCTTTTTATTCTATTTTGCTTCTATGTAATATCCCGTAATTTGTTTTTGACCTGGAGTGCTACTTGTCGCCTTGATATTTTCATATTGTAGCATCGGCATCTGCATGAATCTTTCGGTGATATCTAAGTAACGAGCAGCCACCGCTCTATTCGTCTTTTCAATTGATAAGACTGTTTTGCGTAAACCCTACTTATTTTTGTCAATGTTAGTTCAATTACAAACGAACGCTTAACTGTAACTAATAAACGGAAATGAAAGGATTAGTTTGTTATACTAATCCCTTAAACCTTCTGTCTATTTCTAGAATATGGCTTCTTTAATTATTGTACAGATCGTATTTATTTATACACCATCAAGTTACATTACTATAATATCTATATCAAGCTAAACAAAGATTAGAAAATTGTGAGCATGCAAGTAAAAAGTGAAAGAAGTATGTATTTTAAAATATAGGATTGTTTCAGCCTTTATTTGATGAAATTCCATTATAACTATTATCGGGATAAAATAAAACAAATTTTAATAATCATTCAATTATTCGGAATATGTGTTTTTTATGGTACATTTATGTAAACATATGTCCATAAATTAGTTATATGTCTGACGAAGCTCCTGTGGAGCGAAACGATCGTTACAGTGTAAAGTAAAAAGTAGTGAAATTTATTAAAATTTGTTTAATTTTATCCCGATAATAAGTATTTTAAAAGAAAAGACAATGAAGTAAAACTGATTGAATGGGAAGAGAATTGTTTTAATTTTTAGGTTATTAATTTAATTATTAACTCAATTTAAACACCTTCATATATTTTCTTATCGGATCTAGATACTTTATTATCATATCATAATTAATTCAATTATCGTAAATTGTTTCTTAAACGGAAAATCAATAAATAAAAAAATACTGAAGAAACATCATTCATTATAACGAGCCAGATGTCAACAATAACAATGCCGAAGAAAGTATTGTACAAGTATAAGTCCTATCGAGCGAAAATATCTAATAAGTAAGCATTCAAACCTTCAAATCTGTTCGAAAGATTCGAGAAGAAGAAAGTCACTTCAAGGCTGTCGTTATACGTGTTGTTTTTTTTTTCAACGTATTTTGCTATTCAAGTTTCCGTAAAATGAGCTGTTTATTCTGCGTGACACAGTAGATAAGATAACGAATACTGTTAACGGAAATACAGACCAATAAAAATGTTTCGCTCACATAAAAATAAAATAAAATTCTCTAGTTCTTTTCGATATTGAAATTTTAGACGACGAACATCTTTTCTTGCTTATTTAAATATGGGTATAAATTTGTTTTTCATACCCTTATCCAAGTGCATTTTATTTTACTACTATAACTTTATTATTTTAAATATAAGTTTCAATAACAACTTTGTAATTTCATTAAACCAAAAATTTCGAACATTCAAATTTCTCCAATGTTTCTATTTCTTGCTGTAGGACTACAATACAGTTTACGATATAGACAATGAATTAGGCTAATGATACAGCTCTTAATGACAAAACAAATATAATTTTCAAAATCCGCAGCAGAATTATTAAAATCGTAAAGAATTTAATATCTTGGAGTAATAATAATAATCGACGAATTTAAATAGAGGCCTCATATAGATCTGTAATGCAAAAACGAACGGGGTAGTTTTTGTTATGCTACACATCAAATACGAGACCTCATCAATGAGCAGGTACTTCGTACGACTTATGATAATTTCTTAGCCGTTTATTAAATATAACAATTGATAAATTAATTAATAATTCAATAACTGACATCTGATTCATTAACACTGTTACTTTATAATGCATTTCTAAATAGCTTGAACCTAGGTCTATTGTGGGTGAGTGGTAAAACCGACAGTCCGGCAAACTGTAGACTTGGGTTCGAGTCCCAACATAGACAATATTTTACAATTAAAAAATTTCGTATGATTTGCTTTGTAATTTGTAGACAGCAATGTTTACATCCCCCCTTACTTTGCAATTACATACATACTAACTTGATATTTGTAAATATTTCATATAAATGCCGAAAAACTCCAATAATTTATCAATTGTTATATATATATATATATATATATATATATATATATATATATATATATATATATACCTCAGGTTCGTCATCGTAGTGTAGGGCAGCAGTAGTGATCTGTCAAGATTATTTATTCCTCAGAAAAGAAAATATATAAATATATATAATTATTGGATGAAAATGCTTGTAAATACGAATATTATTTCGGACACGTAGATTACTACCGCTACATAAAACATAAGCTTACTCTAAATTAGAGCAGTCTTACATATTTTGCTTTTAAATTCTTTTAAAAAATGCCTAATGAAATTTAAATATACTGTGCTCTGAAAATATATTTAAGATAATTTATAAATTAGAACCATACACTATTGAAGGTTGCTTAAATTTTTGGAAATTTCTTATTTACTTATTATTATTATCATTGTCCTTTTCATTTTGTTTTGCTGGTGTTTGCAACTATTTGGGTAAGCAAAGCGATAAAGATGCGAATGTTCAAAAACTTTTCTCATTATGTTGCAGGTTATTAATAATGTAACATTCTGTATGTCTAGGTATATATTTTTCGGAAATTGTAATTTTTCTAGTTATGGAGACTAGTTGGGGTTAACTCTGTTACTACTATTATTGTCGGTATGATGACTACACTTTATTAAGGTGTCACTATTCTTTAATTTATATATATATATATATATATATATATATATATATATATATATATATGTGTGTGTGTGTATAGCAATATCGACAATGTAGCTTGTTCTTGTGTGGTGATCCAAGATCAATATATCGGATTTATTGTGTGGTTATGACAATCAGTTATTACTGTACGACCTCAGTATATATTCTCTTCCATGTTTTCACGATTTTTGGGTCGAGAATAAAGTTTTTCGCTGTTTGCCAAACGTTTGTATAAACTTAGGCGTATTATTTTGACAATGTTGTTATATCGTTTTGCATATCCTGTAGGAGCTAATACACTACACCCGTTGATGAGGTGGTCGATGCTTTCTGTTTTGAAGCCACACATTCTACATTTATCATTTGTAATCGTTGGATTGTTTCGTATGCGCTTCCTGTGTTGGTCCTCATAGCTATCACTTTATCCTGTATTGCCCCAAAAAATTTTTCGTTTCACCGAACATGTCCTCTTTTTTGAACAATTCACATGAAGCTGCTGCATCAATGTGTTGTTTCTTTATTTTTGTCATATATTTTCCCATACAGCTCTTTACTCATCCAGGCCTCTATAGTATGTTTGGTGAATTGAACTTGTGTCGCTGGTTTATACGATTCTTCAGCTAAGTTTAGGAGTGCATGGTTGTTGTCTGAGGTAACTAATGCAGTATGAAGTTATTTTCTTCGGCTTGCCTTAAAAAAATCACAGAGACGAAATATTTGTCGGTAGTGGACGTGGACGTGGACGTCAAGTGTTTAGCGATCTCTATGTGGTAGCTTTACTGTGCTCATATTCAATACTGCTATTTCTTGCTTCTGAATATGACAATTTAGTTATCGAAATACGTATATAAGATACTAATATTAATGTAATTTATAAGTACCTTTTTGTAATCTTTATTATTATTATTATTATTATTATTAATCGAACTTTATACTTAGGCTATTATTTTACACTACACTATTAAGGTTATATAATAATAAAATAATTATGTTTTATTGCCCAACAGTCCAAATATCCAATTTAAATTACGTTTCCAAGAAGGTGTAAAACTCCTTACCTTGATTATTAATTTTACTGAGGATGACAACTTAGTTGTCGAAATCGTATTTAGGGTACGAGTATTCATTGTGGTAGGGAGTTTTATACTTTTTTTAAATTTTAACTTAACCACAGTCACTAAAGAAAGTCTTTTCAATTACTCCACATAAAAATATAAGATTTAATAACTAGGGAACGGACATTCTTACCACATGACTCGGCGTAATTCAATGAAGTATTTGTTAGACCTACCGGCCATCTGGTCCGCAGCGTTAACAATGCACAAGCCCGCTATTGTATTCGGAGAATATATTCCATTAGACGCAATCGGCAATTGAAATGTTTATAAACTTCTTGAAAATGTTTATAAACTTCGCTCAGAACATCCCGGCGTAATACAATGAAGATTTTGTGTTTGACTTACTCGGACACCTGCTCTCGCCGCGAAAACAATAACAATATAGTCATGTGGTAAGAATGTCCGTTCTCTATTAATAACATAAGTTGTGTATACATGTAAATAGGTAATATAAACAAATTGTTTTATCGTTGTTCGTGTTCTTTTGTATTCTTGTATATTTTAGTGTGAAGCACTGAATCAAGAAAGTTTGGTATAACGCCGTAGTCAAGATATATAACACTATTTCGTTATTAAACTATTGATTACATGTGGGCTTGTTATGTATGGAACTTCTTTTGGCGTTGCGTAGGATAAAAACACTTGGCTGGCTACACAATAGAATTTCCATTTACATACAAATATTGATCATGAAAATTATATTCCGTTTTCTAATTGTACAGTATATCTGTTCATTTTGTTCGATTATAAAAAATTATGAAGACATCACTTGATATATTTACATCGCTTCATGAAAATTATACAGCCAACAAGTCGTTCAGAATATCTTTATGAGACACGTGGAGTGTAGACACAAATCCATCGCAGACTCCCTGCTATACACTCTTTTTCTCTTTGTCCTTTATTAGATTCAGTGCGTCCTTAACTGTGAATTATGTCATTGTCGAGATGAGTTGTGCGTTGCAGTATCTAACGAATCGACCGAGAGTAAATCTTACATTCACGTGTCTATACGACGTCGTATCTTCTTTTACTTTCTTTGTCGCTAGTGCTGTGCGTTTCGTCCCAGTCAATGTTTGGGTTTATTTACAGTTCTCGCCCGATTTACGATGAGTTCATTGTGAATAATTAACAAGTGCCGCCCGTTGAGTTATTAGTTTTGAAACATATACGTTCACACATAGGTGGTCGGATATTTAAATATTACAAGTATAATATATAGCCTTTTTCAAACCACGTATAATAAAATATTTGATTTGAATATGTACTGTAAAATCTAATTCTTTGTAATTTGTAATAAATGTAATTTCTTTCAAACTATTTTTTCTCTATTTAACATACTTTGGTAGTAAAATAACTATTTTATTAGTATAAAAATAAATAGTATGAAAGTATAAATTGGAACAATATAGACTGTTAAACAAGATAGGGGCCAGCATAATTTCTTAACGATTTATTATAAAAAAAACAAAATATGAAATATATATAATATTAGTATAACCTCGCTTTGTACTAATGAATCCGCCACCTACCTTTAGACACGCTTTCTGCAAAATTTACAGCGTATTCATCCGGTAAAAATGATCATATTAAGCATTAAGCTAATTTGTCGAGATAATTACTTAACTATTGTCAGTTTCTTTCCCCGAAGTTTATACATCACATAAGCCCAAACATTCTCCATAGGATTCGTGCGCGGCAATTATGACTTCCAGTGGAACACTTTGATACGATTTTCAGCTTTCCACTGCGTGTTTAAATAACCAATTTACATGCTTTGGGCCATTATCCTCTTGAAGCATTCATTGCTGATTATTCGCTCGAAACCATTTTTGGGCGGGTGATATTCATCTTTTCGTCAGTTAAATATCGAATTTCTGTTTGGAGAAAGAAGCCAATCATTTGCCAATGAATTTCGCGTAGTCAGGGTTTTCTTATATAATGAACGTGTACTTTTTCATATAATAAATTTATACATTTTCATTTGAACTTCATTTATTCTTAATGTAGTGTAAGCGTTGGTGTAAAATTTACTCTTGGCCTATTCGTTAGATACTAAAGTGTACAACTCATTTTGATAATGACTTAATTTATAATTAAGGACACTGAATTTAATAAAAGACGAAGAGAGTGAATAATAGGTAAGTCATTGACTGTATTTAGTTCCAAATAACGTTGAATATATTTGTTAAAAAATCTTTACGACTTTTTTTAATATATTTGACGCCTGTAATTCGCGGCAGCTTTTGTTCTTTATTGTGCGAACAGGGGAAAATGGCTTCTAATAATATTTATTGGAAAAAAACAAAATTATTTGCGAAACATGGACGCATAATAAGAATTTAAGAGAAAGCCTGATAAAATGGACAACAAAAATAATTAGAAGCATTGTTGTAAGGAATACTGAAGATGAATACATTAGAAAAACTATTAATGATATCACTACGCGCCCGAAATTAACAAAATTACGTTGACAAAGACACCATAAGTGAGACATTTGAAAAACATTAAAGATAAGAAAATGACGGATTCCATCCATTTTGTCCCTCATAGATAGAACCCAATTACAAAAACAAAAAGAAAAAAAATTGAGATAAAAGTTTAAAGAGATGGTCCTGGCAAATCTACAGCGGATAACAATAATAATTTATTTAGCCCAACAGACTAATCCAAATAGGACAACAAAGTTTTAAGTCTATGTGACAATACGACAATACATAAATAAATAAATCAATCAAATAATTCCATAAAAACATAAAGACAACGTTAAATAATTCATTTGCGTTTCTTGACGAACGCACCAATGGAGCCCTGCACAATATATTAGTCAGTGTCAGTTGGAGTTGAAAACACAAAATATGGGGACGCAGCCAATGCGTGATACCAGTAAATTAACTCGCGCTAACAGCGATACTGAGTCGATCCTCTTATTCAGTATATTCGCCACCAGTAATGCGCTATTCCTTTATCTGCGCATCGCTAGCATTTCCAATCCATGTCTTCCAATTAAATACCCTGTAGTCTATACTTCGTTCTGGATAGACACCGTCCAGCCTGTAACTCAACCCCAAAAGTTTACCCTTAACCCGTTCAAGTTGAATCACGTGTAGGTAATAGATTGGGTACCAAACGGCAGACGCATATTCCAACTTACGACATATGCGAAATTGAAAGATTTAATAGTACCAACATTAGTGAAATTTCAGATATTCTCATAATAAAACCCAGGGACATAACCCAGGGATGATCATTGAAGGTCAAATTACTATCGAATGTAACACCAAGAGCTCTTGTAGAGCTTCGTTTTTCTATAACAGTATTGTCGATGTAATAGAGAGATTTGTATAATCTATTTTTTGTGAAAGTCACAACACAGCATTTGGAAATATTTAAATCAAATTTACTCATTCGACAAAAGATTCACATCAGTTATGTTCGTAATAGTGTAATATATTTTAAGATCATCTGCATAAGCCAGCACATTGCAGTCAAGTGATGCTATTAGGTGGGTAAATATATTAAACATAAGCGGGCCCAAATTTAAACCTTGAGGAACTCCAGAAGCCGAGTAAAAAAATCTAGATTTGTAGCCATTTTGGGTAATATAGTTTGCTCTACCTACCAAATATCACTTCATAAACCTGAGTAAAGAATCGTTAAACCCAGAAGATGAGAATTTTTGTAAAAGTAAAATAGAGTTGATGGTATTAAACGCGCGATTGAAGTCCGTATAAAAATCATATAATTGACTAGCTAAATAAATCTTGGGTTATGCCTTAGGTTACGCAGAACGAAATTTTCGCAAAAACAGAAATAATAGCTATGGATCTATAATTAGAGATGTCAGTATTATTACCCTTTTTTTTAATTTAGGACAAATTATAGCGATTTTTCAAGCTTGTGAGAAGAACGGATAAGTTGAAGAGTTTGAAGAGTGGATGAACAAAAATATTAGCACAGTCCTATACATAGGAATATTAGTCTCCAGCAGTATGTTTATTCTTCAGTTTCCCAATGACCTCGATGATATGCTGTGTAACACAAGAAACGACAATAAGCGTGTAACTACTAATAGTATCTTACTCAAGTGACGTTTTATTGTCGTTTTTAGGAAGATAAACTTCTCCAAATGTAGATGCGAAGGTGCCAGCAATGGTTTGTGGTTCCGAATATTCCTGATGATCAAAATGTAAATTATTTGGAATTCTAGACGTGTTGCGCTTTCAATTAATGAAAGCCCAGAATTGAGACGGATCATATATTTTTTTCTTCTATGTCTTGTATATAACTTCTAGAATTTTTTGTGTTAGTAATTTTTCGAATTCTTTGGAATTCTGATTTGTAATAATCATTACCAATAGATTTCCAGTTCCTATGATAATGACGCTCTATTAGAAGATGTTTCTTTATGTTCATAGTAGACTTATTTGAGGAAGATCTATGCACAGGAATAGAAAGGTTTAAAATGGATTAAAGTTTTTCATAAAAGGCAACAAGACACTCGTCAATATCAATGTAACTCTCTAGGAAAGGACAGTTAGTTAAGAGTAGATCAGAATGCAGTTTTATAAAATTAGTCTTTTTAAAGTTATATCTAACATTATTATTTGACAGAAATGGACGAATACGAGATATGAGTCTATGCCTAACAGCAAACCATAATGCAGGATGACAGTATCAGGTCCAACAGTCGATCATTTGCATTGGTAGTGTCGTTGAGTGGAGTTAAGTTTAAAGATACCATGAATGAAAGCGGAAGCTGCATCAGACTCCACACCAGGTCTGCCGAAATTCGACCATTAAACATTGGAAATGTAACAATAATAATATAATATTTTTATTGTCCAACAGTTTGCACTACTTACAGGACTAATTAAATATTCCAATAAGTACAGGGTATTATACAAAGGAAAGAATGGTAAAATATGTAAATATAAAAAATGGAGAAATATTGGACGAAATGGCAAACAAAAAGCTTCATATATGCAAATGCATGAATATAAAAGTTATTATCATCGCCTTAAATTTATACATACTTATCCTATCTATCTATTTTTTTGTTTCGTGAACTACATACATTTTTCAAACAGCTTGGCCACCATTATACAGATGAAAAAAATGAATGTGCTTTGTGTATTAGACATTTAACAACTTATGTACATAAACATCATATTTATTTAAGTATTTAGTATTATTATATAGCAAATATACTCTTCAATATTACACAATCCCATAGATCACACGCTGCGTTGAGCGAATTTCGATGGAGCATTCCCTGCCTTTAATTTCTTTTGTAGGGGCGAAATACGGTTTTTTTATACCTTCTTTATTCTCTTATATTTATATCGAAAAGATTGAACGTGACCAATGGCTTATACATGCATTATTATTATGCTATAAATTAGTTCCGATTCAGGTATAAGAGCACACATACTTTCACCCTTTAAAATCTCACCCGCCCATAACTCCCGAGGACAATCGCGTGGAATAAACTTACCATTGTGTGTGTATGTATGTTCACGTTTTTATATGTGTATGTATGAGTACGCGCGTCAGAAAGCAATGGAAGCACATCAACAGATTGGAAAGAGAAGTTGTTGCCTCTGGATTAACTTGATTACAAAAGTTTTAATGGATTACGTTCGGGAATTGTTAATAAAGTTGAAAATATGTTGACCCAGTGTATATTTGAGGTTATTGTGCGTGAGATAACAGATTGTTGGAGACGGTTAAATAGTTTTAACTTCATAACAGGCGCTACAAACGGTACTTGTGACAAGTGTAATAAAAAAAGTTTAGTATTTTTTGTGTTCAAAGTTTTATTATTACGTGTACAGCAGTAAATCACATAGCTATTCATTTAATTACGGCAAAATGTACCTAGTTTTATATCTAGTATCTAGTTTTAAATGTGAATGGTGTTGATGGCTGTGCAATAATAAAATTAAGACCCCACTTTTTTAGATAATACAGTTTTCGGTTTTCGCCGTCCGCTTATTGGTTAAGGCTGTAATACACGATCATAGAAATACATACATGTAAAAATTGAAGCGCTTGACTCAATACACGATAATATTTAGAATCAAAGGTAACAAAAGGGAATGACATTTTGTTGTTGGTAGATAGTAAAACAAGTAAAAACAGTAAAACACAAAATACATTTACTTTATACAGTGAAAAAATCAAAATATTGACAAAGTATAAACTTGAAATTATTTTGTGCTTGAAGAGCCTTTAAACGTGATCATTTTAAATTTTTGGGGGTTAATTATATTAAAGTGAATGCTTTGTCATACCACAGTAAACATTTTTTATTCACATTAATTATTATAATAGATTCTAAACTTTGTTCTGTAAAGTGCGTTCTTTTATTGGACAATATGTCTTTAAATATAGAAAAACTTCGCTCAACATCAGAGCTAGTGAGTGGCGCATAGAAATAATAATCTTTAAATTTAATATATCTACCGATTTCCGTATATTGAACATTACTACAAAAGCCTTTCAGGACATTAAAATCAGGGCTTCGAGCGAATATTGCATCAATCTTATTATTAAGAAAAACCGACTCTGTCTCTGCGCCTGCATGACTCATTAGAGGATAGCGTCTGTTCCGCAGTCTAGCTATTACTATAATAAATAAAAAAAAACAAGCAATGTATGCTAATGTCATAATGCCAACACCTACGTCCTAGCCAATTTAAAAATTATAATCAATAGAATTCACTAGAAATACACGTGAATGACCTTGATATTTGACGTAAAATTTGCTGCAATACACGTTCAAGAAACATTGTTCAATAAATACATGTAATTTATGATCGTGTATTACTACCTTTACTCCGTGAAGACTGCCAGCTTCTTTTACATCTGCGTTAAATTTTGTACATATTTTTTAGCTTTTTTTTATTTCTTGATATTTACGGAATTTTAACATTTTAAAGAAATTCGTTTCTAATTTCTACTTTTTCATGAAAATATTTTGGTTGACCTTTTCAATAATAAACGAATAGGCACTAACAGTAAGGTTTATCAATTTCTTAGTATGTAAATATACATAAATCTATACCTTTTATTTCTCTCCCCCAGTTTCAATGTTGGTGAATTTTTTTATTTGTCCGCTTTTATGGATATATATTCACGTTAGAAGACTATTTGTACTGTAATGACGTCTTAGATTTTTTCTCTTTTCAGAACGATTGGGAACAATACCACTTTATTGTTATACAAAAAGCTCTTTTTATTTTTCTTTATGTATCGTACATTTAAAAAAGTGCACACAGGTAAGCTACCCGATACATCGCTACCCGATACATCGCTAACCCGATACATCGATACTTAGCGAGTGCTGGAATCGGTAAAGTATCGATAGGTATCGATGCTTTGGAATCGATACTTTGGAATCGATACCTTGAATCGATACCTTGGAATCGATACTTTGGAATCGATACCTTGGAATCGATACCTTGATTCGATACCTAGGAATCAGTATTCATAATCCGTTTTCTAGGTATCGTTTGTTTGATATTGGTTTCAAGAGATATAAAATTAATTTATCGATTCTACCATAACTACGGTATGAAATTTGCAATATTGTGATATTTTTTTTTTGTAATAATTATAGGTATTATGTTTATGTTCTAATATTCAACAACATCCTTTGAAATATATATTATACAGGCTGTCGCCCAAAAAACGCCCCAAGCTGTAACTCTGTTATTTATATTTCGATTTTCATGAGATAGGTACCAAATGAAATGGTTTCATGAGTACTATGTTTGAAGCAACATTTACATTTTTTCCAGCGCCATCTTCAATTCCTAGCGATTGTCAATTTTTTTTTTCAAATTGCACGGTATATATTTTTTTGCATAATTGAATAAAGATTTTTTTCCCGAATCCATTGATATACAATACATCCATTTTAATTGTACATTTAGAAGAGAAAAAAATTCAAAGATTTTGCGAACATTCTCTTAAAGTGACTTTGTATTATACTGAAGTGCGCCATGAAAAAATAAATGTAAAAAAAAACGCATTATCCATATGTAACTAATTTTATTTTACAAAAAAAAACAAATAACAAAACTAAAAGATAAATTAAAAACTAAAGAATTTTACAAATATTGTTCGAATTGATTACCGCCATGCTCAATGCAATACATGCATCTTCTTATAACACCATGGGTGGCATTTAAAACGAAATTATAAGGTATTTCCCTACAAGTTTCAATTATTCGGTTTTGTAAATCGTTTACATTCTGTGGCACTGTTAGATAAACAAAGAAATAAAATTAGCGCTTGAAATTGTGAAATTTATTGTGAAAATATTAGAAAGTTTTAAAATTTTGTGAATGTATTGGGCTTATTTTTGTACATCTCTTTGACAGAAATCAATGTCAGTATTACCTACATAATTGTTCGAATTGAAAACCATAATTTATTGTTTTACAACTTGTCATATGTGTTTTTCGTTAATAAACGAATATTAAAAACAAACTTTAAAATCAAAAAGAAAACTTTAACGAAACAACAATAATAAAAATTCTTCTTTATTCTAAATTGTATCTCTTGCTGTCAACAAATATCGATTAATAACGCTTACTTAAAGACTGAAAGACCGAACTTTAGGTACCTCGTGCAGAGGTATGAAGCATGGTACAACATTTTTGGTTTAAGATTTTAGACTCCTAATTTAACGAAGTTAGTGTGTAGTTAGCACGCCAATTTAGCACGCCAAATAGCACGTGTAGTTAGCACGCCAATTTATACACACCTTTTACATTAAACAATCTATTAATTTCTAACAATAAATGACTTGTATCATTTCTCTTACGTTTACATATTGGATGCTAGGCCTAGTTAATCAAAACCTAAGCCATAACCCTGAGACATACATAAAATGCTAAGGAGTCTAGAAAAATATATGCGTGAACGGCAGTCCACACAATTTACAGTCTCGCAAGCCAAGTGAAAACCTCGCTGCAAAATGTAAACCCAAAGAATTCATTTAGAGGTAAAATATTTAAAATGCAGTTATTTAAATAACTGAATTTTCATCAATCTAAAAACAAACAAAAAGTCTTTATCAAATAAAGTTAAAGCTTATTCGTTACAGATTTAAATTGTAAAGGAACTAATGAAGCCTGTACTACATAAAGTTATAGAAAGACCACAAAATATATTGCTAAACTATTAATTATACAACTTGTTTATTCTCAGATGGAGACCAAAGCAACAAACACTAAGAGCAAGGTTGAGACTGAATGAAGTAGTTATGATTTGAAGTTTATAAATGTATTCTGTAATATAGTCAACCTAGTCAAAACATGTGTTACACGGCCCTCTATAATTATTGCACATCGCTTTTACTTTCTTTCAAATAATTCTTAACCAAAGACAAGCATTTACCATTTATTTAGTGATTTCTATAAACTAAAGCTAGAGTTTGAGCGCAATTAGTTTCAACATTACCAAATTACCATATTCTAGAAGAAATAAATCTATAATTATTAAATCCGTATTTATTTTTGGTATACCTGTATTGAAATTTTATTAAAACTATATGTCGTGTATCAAGAGTTATCCCAGAGTTATATATACAAGATGCCCCGTATTGTTATGTTCAAATTTTGGGAGTGTGAAGTAGACTTCATTTCAAGTAACAAAAACGCATAACTTGTATATCCATTTTTATTTGTTTCAAAGTTACAGATCTATGAATGGAATGTGATTGTCAGATCATGAAAAAAAATGTAATCCTAATGTCAGTACAAACTGATTTTATTTAAAAAAAGTTATACGATTCATAACAGGCCTGTGATTGTTAACGTCGCATAATAAAATGTTATCCTAAAATAAATAAACACGTGTCGTAGTGCATACAGTAATTTCTTGTAGATCTACAAAAAAGAGTACTGGAAATTTATTTATGATAAAGAAGGTTCTTACTTATTTCGTAAGTGCTGAACCATGAATATCATACAATAAACAAATGTTCAGATGACTGTTAACGTTGCATTTTTTAATAAAGGATTACATTACGTTTCAGTTCATACAACAGCCTATTAGTGAGTGGACACGCTTTCTTTATTCAAATGCCTTACCGATTTTCTTCTCAAGAGTATGCGGACATGCATTTTGTGTATGGCTACTGTAACGGCAGTGCACGTCAAGCAGTTATTGAATACCGACATCGGTTCCCCGATAGCCGCATTCCTCATTACAGAACGTTTCTGGAAGTACACAGACTTTTCGACCGAGGAGTAAATTTGCCAGCAGACTTAGAGAAAGAAGCAGTAGCTATTGTTACAAGGGATACAACTCTCAGTGTACGCAGAATCGCTAGACAACTAGGGGTGCCACGAACGACAGTTTGGCGAATTTTAAAACGCATGGGCTTATATCCATATCACTATCGCAGGGGACATGGTTCTTGAGGCAGACCACTATGCTCGTCTAGTTTATTCTACCTGGATATTAAAACAGTCACGGCTTCATTTTAATTTCTGCAGAGCAGTCCTTTGGACAGATGAATCTACGTTCACGAGAGGTGGTGTTACAAATCTGAGAAACCTGCACAGGTGGTCATCAGAAAATCCCAAATCTAAATTTCAAGATGTATTTTCTATTAATGTTTGGGCTTCCCTAATAGATGACTTGTTGATTGGTCCTGTCGTTCTTCCTGGGAGGTTAAATGCGGACAATTACCTTCAATTTCTTATTGACGAATTGCCAGATCTTTTAGAGGATGTCCCACTGAATGTTCGACGAGACATGTGGTTTCACATGGATGCATCACCACATTTCGGAATTCATGTCCGAAATTGGGTTAAGGTCAATTATCCAAGATGAATTGGTCAAGGTGGTCCTGTTGCATGGCCACCCAGATCACCCGATCTTAATCCCCTTGACTTTTATTTATGTGGGTACATGAAAAATTTAGTCTACGCGCAAGTTTCGAACACAAGAAAAGAGTTGTTGGATCGTATTCACCTGGCTGCCGAGCTAATCCGACAAAACCAGTATGAAATTCGGATAAATACTTCTTCTGTTGGCTTACGGACACAAGCCTGCATTCAACAAGGAGGTGAACATTTCGAAAATATTATTAATTGAACTTTTTTAAATAAAATCAGTTTTTATTGACTTTAGGATTACATTTTTTTTCATGATCTGACAATCACATTCATAGATCTGTAACTTTGAAAGAAATAAGAATGGATATATAAGTTTTGCGTTTTTGTTACTTAAAATGAAATCTACTTTACCTACACTCCTAAAATTTGAACATAACTATACGGGACACTTGTATAGTGAAAAATAAGTCCCTTCATATACTCGCACATACTGTAATGGTGGTATTGTCCATTATATATTCATAATATATTAGAAACACGGCTTTTTCAATAAATTAAATAAAATTAATGGAAAATTTTAGTGTATGGTTTATCTACAATCAATTTATAAATGAATAATTATTACGTACACCGATTATCGTGTGTATATCATAAATCTAGTGTAAATAATTTTGGTATTCGTGTTTCAGTTATTGAAATCGATTTGTTTTGATATTAAAAATAATCGTGATCATATAACTATTTATATAAACAACAGATTTTTTATAACGTAAAACATCAGCTGATATAATAAATGAATATATTACTACAATATTACCGATCACATGTGTTTAGAAGCACCCAAAAATCAGTTAATCACACAAGAAAGAAATATACTATAACAATTGAATGCACAAATTTTTTAAAAATATTTAATTTGAATATTTTACATATTATGATAAGTTATCCAACAACACGTCACGTATCACGCCTCTTGCGCCTTCTCGACAGATCTAGAAACGGAAAGATCGAGACTAAGAAAGCACGAGAAGTTCGACGGCCAATATATAAGCCGTCGAGGAAGGGATTTGAATTCATTCGATACCAAATCATCGCCTAGTGAACTAACATAAATATAAATACATAAATGTGCTTATTGTTAGTAATTAGTTTTAAATTGTTATATGTTTTTATTATTAATATAGTGTGTGTCTAAGTTATCGTTAGTTTAATTTAAGAACCCCGCAGACAGACAAACATTTTACAGTCAGAAAGACAAGTATTTTACAATATTCTTCTAAAGCTAAGTGATAAACTATATAGAGTTCTATATTTTAGTTTATATTCAATTTAATTATTACTTTAAGACTCGTTGCATTAGGTTGCATTAGTTGTTTTACCTTACGTTTACGTTTCATGCATTTAGCTGACATTCCTAATAGTGCTTCCCTAACCGGGTTTGTGGGCTCGTAAGTCTAAATCGCATATAATTTGGACTTTAAAAAGACCCAGGTCACTAACTTTAAAATTCCTCCATCATATTTTTATTTTAAAAATTGCTTTTTAATTTTAGCAGTATGCTTGGCATCGTTCTCCTGGTGAAAAATGAATCCCTCGCAGATTTATTATTGTATATTATTATTTGTTCGAACATACACCTAAGGTGCGTATTAGCTCCTCCTTGGTTTTAATTTATTTACTTTAACTTTAATTCGCCTGACCAGTGGCGAAGTGTCAATCGTCTGTGGTTCACTTTCGAGATTGCTTAGTCCAATCATCTCGTTTCCTTTTACTTATAATTGTTGGTTTGTCGTGCGGCGTTTGTCAGCGTATTCTGTCCGGCGAACTCAACATGCGGTGTATTTCTGCGTAGCTTGTGCCAAGGTTACACGAAAACGGCACCGTGTTCATATGTACACAAAGCTGAAAGACTTTGTCGAAAGGATGTGAAAAACACAGCTAGTTCGAAGCTTCGAAGAAGTTCTCCCACCAGGTGAAACAGGTAATGGACGATTTTATTGCGAACATTCAACGCAAGCGGCCTGCCAAGTGGCGCAATAATTCGTGAATCCTACCTCACGACAATCCACCAACTCACACGTGACTTGTGCATCACTTTCTAGCCGCAACCATGACGGCAGTTCTACTCGACCCTTCCTACTCCCCAGATGTGTATCTTCTTCCTGTTTCCAAAGTCAAACTGAAGGTCAAGGGACGGCGTTTTGAGACAATTGAGGAGATCAAGGAGAACAATTTATTGTGTTTTTTTTCAATCTCCGTGTAGCGTCTTGTGTCTTGCATACGATTGGAATTATACAAATATATCATCGTCCGGCAAAGTTGACTTGGAAAGAGATTTTGTAGAGAAATAAAAAAGTTTTCTCTTTGCACGTACTAAAAAAAAACTTAAATTGCAACTCATTAGAATGCATCATTTTTTTTTCTTTTTAGCTTCGAGTTACATCATGATTATCTCGATATTGGTCAATCCAGAGACATATGAATGCAGCATACTTTGTACCTATTACTGATGCATGTTATCTGAGAAGGCTGGCTAATTTATAATGAAATAAGTAATTTTTAGTATCAAAATGTATTTTGCGTATTACATAATGTAAACTAATCAAGTAGATTACCTGCTCAAGAACAAGTCTTGTTCCTTTAGTTAACCCAGCAATTTCCAGAGAAGAGTCTGTGTTGGCTTTTGTCGCTTGAGTTCTTTATTTGGAGTTGCCTGTGTCTTTTGCACATTACAACCCTTCTGTTTCGTCGCTTTTACACTTTAGTCTTGGAAATTAGAGGAATCTTAACTGATCGATTCTTCTTGTCCTTTACAATATTGAAACACAGTTTTATGTATTTTTTTTGTTAAATGATTCTCGTTCATTCTTGCCTTTCTGACTTCATTTGATCATGTAGGCTTCTAGAATTATGCCTTTAATTAGTACTAGTAGCTTCTAGAGAAAAGCCTTCGTCGACTGTTTGTTCTTAAGTTCTTTACTTCAAGTTACCTGTCTCTTTTGCATATGGTTGATGAATTTGGCCTTTTATTACGTCTCTTTCAACATGTATATAATCTTAACCCTGTTTCGCCAGCTTTTGCACCTTAGCCTTGGAACTTATAGATAGCTTAACTTATCGGATCTCCACTTCAGACATCAGATCCACTTACTCTACGGTGTTTACTTTCACAACTTCATGTATTTGTTTTGGTAGATAATCCTGGTCATACTTGCGTTCTTGGCTTGACTTACTCAGAAGGATACCTGCCTTGTAGATTCAGAAGTTTGCCTTAGACCTTATTCACGCGGTTCCCATGTGTAGCGACCTAAACAACAGTCTGTCAGAGCCCCGCTATACTGTACTAAATACAATGGAGGTTTCGGCCTCCACACATCCATGCAACTCTCAGCACGTTACCTTCTACTTTGTTTGGATTTAACTGGGGTTAATCGGAAAGTTTCTATACTCATATATTACCTCCCAAAAGGTAACTGGTCGAGTAATGAGATTAAAAGTAATAAAATAAAACCAATTTGATATTAACAATACTTGTTGACAAACAAATTATCTTACGTAATTTGGACATATCAGAAAATTATATTTTTCTTGTTCTCCATATTTAGTGTTTCGATATGTATTCGTTAAAGGCAACTTAATTTAATGACACATATTTTGTTAATTCAACAGAAAGAAAATATGCAAAAAGAGTAAATAATCTCGGAACTATAATTACTATTAATATTGAGATAATTGTCTAATTTTTTTTTTTGGAAATTAGCCATTTTGTTTATTATACACACATTGATCAATATTCAAACCACTACAAGGTTCCTGATTTCATAGTACACATTTAGTTTGGAGGCATATGCTCACAACGAATATGATGAAATTTGTCTTTAGAAATTACAGTACAACGTAAACAGATTTTACGTAGCTTTTTCCTGTAATTCAAAACACATTCGACTATTTAAATTTAAAATTTTACATTATTTATTTTTATGTAAGCAAGAGCGTTTTTTGATATACAATTCATAGTAATTCATACTCGTATAGATCGCCCGGTTTATATTTCGGTATTTGTATTCATATTCAGGAGTGCCTGGAACTGTTCCAGATAAAGTCCAAAGTTATCTCATATTATTTAAGACCTCCGGTGCGCAGTTTCTCCATATTTTCTCAACTAAAATGCGCCTAACTCCACAACGAGAGAATTACGACCGACGACTAATTGCTCGGTTCTTCATATAGGAAAACTATTACAGTCGTTATGTATATTTTTGTACAATGAAGGTCTTCAGAATAAATAGAAAACGACATGAGTATAAAAAGAAAAGGTTTATCACATTCCACCGCATTAATTGTAGTAAAATGTAGTAATCTATTGTGTTTTATTGTTGCAGGTGAGTCCATGTAATTGCACTTTACACTTTCTTTGCAGTTGTCGGTAAGTATATATTGAACTATTACAATATGTAATGTGGTTTACGCAATTTTGTAAATCATTTGTTATGTGGACGTATTACAATTATGGAAGGCCATCTTGTAATAATCTAATAGCCGACTTCGAGCTTATTAGAATTTCAATATAATACCAAATCATTACTTACAGGAATAAATGTTATTTTACTTTGTCGATACAGTAATCAAAGAATATGTACTTAATTCTATGTAAAATAATCTTAGTAACCATTTTACAAGAGCTAACCACTAAATTAATTTTTAGAAAAATTTTTCTACCTATATTTTGGTAATTAGAAATGGATTACTTGTAATTTTGGAAATTGTAAAATGCAAATAAAAATGTTTTATGTTTAATTACATCAAGAAACGGGAATTTAATAAACAAATTGTTTGCTTTAGAAAGAATTTAGAAAAAGATAATTGCAAAAGATATGCATGTAAAAATAGCAAAATATGCACATATTTTGACAAAAATATGCTCAAAATATTGACAAATATGCTCTAGTATGACAAATATGCATCAATACGAGGCTGGTTTGGAAACTACGTGGTCTAACAAAAAAACACAAGTTTCTTTGACAAAAAACATTTTATTTTTCAATATAGTCTCCTGCTCGCTCAACACTCTTATTACAAAGATATTCCAAATTAGTAATCCCTTCATTGTTGGTCGACGGATCCAGGTCCACGAAATAGCTATCAACAACAACGATTACCTCGGAATTAGAGGAAAATCTCTTACCACCTAGCCATTCCTTCAGGTTTGGAAAGAGATGATAATCGCCGAGAGCCAAATCTGGGGAATAGGATGAATGAGGCACTAATCCAAACCAAATTCATGAATTTTTGCCATTACAATAGCAGACTTGTGGGCAGGTGCGTTATCCTTATGGAAAAACACTTTCTTCTTTGCCAAATGAAACCGTTTCTCTTTGATTTTGTCCCTTAATTGCAATAAATAGGCATTTATTGTTTTCGCCTTTTCTAAGTACTCGACCAAGATAATTCCATGAGAATAAAAGAAACTTGCTATAACCTTTCCTGCCAACAACAGTTTTTGCCTTTGTTGGTGGAGGAAAACCTTTTTTTGTTCATTGTTTGGATTGTTTTTTTGTTTCGAGAGTGTAATGTAAGACCCAGGCTTCATCGACAGGAATGAAACGGCGTACAAAGCCCTTCGGATTGCGGCCAAAACTTGCGAAAAGTTCGCGAGAAACACTCAAATGATTCAGTTTTTGCTCTGGTGTGAATAACCGCGGCACCAAACGCTCAGAATATTGTTTCATTTCCAATTCCTCAGTTAAAATTCTGTGCTCACTGTCATTTAAGATACCTACAATGTCTGCTATTTCGATCACTTTCACTCGACGGCCATCCAAGACGATACGATGGACTTTTTCAATCATATCCGGAACAGCTTTTGGACGTCCACCATTTGTGCTCATATGACCACGCTTAAATTGGGCAACCCAGCTTTTAACCAATAAAAACGAAGGAGCGGATTCTAGTAATGTTAAATCCAGCTCTGCGTTGATTTCGGTTGGTGTTAAGCCTTTCAAATGAAAGTACTTTATCACTGTTCTCAACTCAATTTTTTCCATTACTGCAAAATCACACGAGACTTTCATTTTGGTGTACTGTCAAAAACAAATTAATTAACAGAACACCCTGCACTGTGATATTTAACCTATTAAAAGATGACTACCGAATGCTAAAGAAGATTCCTGCGAATTCGCGTCATCTCTGTGTTAGGCCACTTAGTTTCCAAACAATCCTCATATACTAAACTTTCTATAACATTCTAAAACAAAAACTCTGATTCTATAAAACAAAACTTTATTTTACATTTAACTATTAACTATTAATAATGAATAATATCTAACAATAAGTACATCGACTTAATTATTACTTATGATGTATGATCTATTATCCAATTATTACAATTAGGTGCTTTTCGAAATTTGATATTTTAAATGAATGTCTTCTGTCGTCTAGCAACTGTTTGAATGTGGACAAAGATCGCTTTACATCGACGAAAGTAATTGGAGTATTTTCTTTTATTCGCTTAGAATATAAAGCTCTAATTCAATGTCATCTACAATTTCCCCTGTCAAAATATTGGAAACTTTTGAAAAAATTTTAAATCTTTGATGTTTTTCTAATGCTAAGTTTCGCTTCTTAAAAATTATTTCTTGAGTTCCTGCAATAATTGATAATGCGTTATGGCATTTGTCTACTGAATTTACAGATTCAGCCAAAAACACTTCGCTTGTTTCTAATTTCAAAATTGTTTCTGTTACTATAGAAAAATTTATTACAATAAATGCCAATTTATTTGGTATTACATTATTTTTTAAAGACTCTTTTGCTTTTTTTAGCATTTGAACCGGAGAACACTAAAATAAATTTTTGAATGTTTTAAAATTAATAAAAAATTGCGCATTTAGACATGTTGCCCAGCTAATGATTACTATTGCAGAGGTAATTGTAAACCAGGAAATGATTTTTGGACAACTGAATCTGCAATAGTGTTTTTAAAAAGATTTTTTACATTAGAATTGATTCACAAGTGAAATTGATTTCTAATTTCTTCGGCAACCCTGTTGATGTCATGAGATAGATACGTAGTATAAATTAAATTGAGAAAATATATCTTGAAATTAACTGAGGCTTTACACATATAAGAGGCAGCATTGGAGAACATTAATATAATTTTATCATGTGGTGTTACGTCGAGGACGAAAAATCCGTTGTTAATAAAACAAATTAAGAAGTATTCACACATCACCGTGCCGTGACATGGGCGTATCTGAACCGGGACAGAGATATGCAAAATGGGTCCGGACGTAATATTCACACTAGTCAGGGAATTTTACGATAGCGATGTCAGTAGTAGTTGATAAGTGAATAACAAAGTTTTACAACATTCAGTTTAGTAAAATGGCTTTTTTTCATACTGAACAACTAGCATTAATTGCCATAGCCTTAGATGAAGAAGAGCAACAACATGTAAGAAAAAAATGAAATTGGGTTCATGAAGCTTGGATGAAAAGAGAAAAGAGAAACTGAAGAAGAGTTTCACACTTTGTATAAGGAACTTGTAAATGACGATAGAAAATCCTTTGAATATTTTAGAATCTCGGAAAACTGTTTTGACATGCTTTTACATAAATTTAACCATTTTTTAAAAATGGGAAACCCCATTTCATCAAGGGAGATGATAACATTTGGAACTTACTGCAAGTGAGAATTAATGAATATTAAATCACATTCTTACATGTAAATGTCGACTTATTTGATGCGTTCATAACTACAATCCGACAAACTAAGTTTGTACCAGTATGCAGAACACACCCTTTCGCGACAACGAACTTCCTGGTAATTAGGTTAATTAAGAATTAAGAAATACTGTTTTCAGTATTTCTTAATTAATAAAATAATAAAATAATTCTTAATTAACCTAATTACCAGGAAGTTCGTTGTCGCGAAAGGGTGTGTTCTGCATACTGGTACAAACTTAGTTTGTCGGATTGTAGTTATGAACGCATCAAATAAGTCGACATTTACATGTAAGAATGTGATTTAATATTCATTAATTCTCACTTGCAGTAAGTTCCAAATGTTAACTATATATACAGAAAGTATAGAAATGAAAAAGCAATGTCCGTCTTCGAGGAATGCCGTGCATTGAAAAGTTCCAACTAGAACGAAACGCCGTCTGTACGTTTCCTCCCGTTGATTGACTTGTTTTTTTCAGTATTTCTTAATTCTTAAGGGAGATGTTAGCAATTTGTTTAAGGTAGGTATATTTTAAAGAGGAAGGACAATTATTGAAACATAACAATTTAACGCCTTTTATAAAACATAAAACCTTTATTCATTTTCTGCATAATTAGAAATATAACAGTGCGTCGATATACTTAATTCGACTTTTGGCGATAAATCACCAGAAAAAACCAGCGTATATCGGTGGTATACTGCTCACTGACGAATGTGGTGAAAATCGTCCAAAATCGGTTGTTGTTCCAAACTATACGTGAACTGATATTGCAATATCGTCATGTGACTTATCGTGAGATATAGGTATCCTAGGGCATTAGTGGGACCAGCATACATTCAATTTTACATGAACATTTGGGGGTCAAAAAATTTGTTCGCGTTGGATCCCACATAATTTGACAATTCCTCAAAAAAAAGGCTGGTATCGATTGGTCAAAAGATATGCTAAAAATACGATCGGGGTGCGTCAAACCACGCCTCAGACATCGTATAAGACACCGTAACAAGGGACGAATCAGATTTACGCGTATGAGCCCGATAGTAAACAGCAGTCGACTGTATAGTTCTTTCAAAATGAGCCAAATTCAACAAAAGTTGTTCGTGCACAAAGCACTACGAGCAAATGGTCGCTTGTTTCTTCGGAAAAACTAGACATCTGGCAACTGTACCATTAGTGCAACGTCGGACGGTCAATTCTGAATGGTACACAAGCATTTGCTTGCTAGAAGTATTCGGAAAAATAAGGGAAGCCAACCGCCGAAGACGGATCATTCTACACCAGGACAATGCAAGCAAATACAGCCCTGGTTTGTTATCCAATGACCAGAGAGCGGACTGAAGCGATTGAATGACCAATTGCCCTGTGATGTGTGACGTGGGCAGCGTCGCCATGTGATGTGACCTGGTCCCGGAGGGCACATCGCTGCGTTGGTACGCAGATTCGTCGATATGATAAATAATAAACGGGCAGCATTTGGATAACAACATATAATTAATTAACACATTATAAAGAATCAACAATAACAATATACATAGCATACAAAAAGGTTTTAAGTATTTCTATACGTTAATGCACGTATAATGCTTTTGTTTCATTATGAAACAGACATGTAAATAATTTACACATCTGTAACTGTATCATGGACAATACACCTCGTATTTTCGGCAGTAACTTCTGCTTAAGACATATGTTTCTACCATCTATAATAGGCGTCGTCAGTTAAGCTAGTGAAGCAATGTATACAAATGATACAAATAGATCTGTATCTGTATATAACATTAAGCCGGAATCCCTATTAGATAAAGCAAATTTTATCCTGTAAGGTGGCACTTATTAATAAGTGACATCTGACGAGCGAAAGAGACTTTGCCGGAAAAGGGACCTTTCGTTTGTGACCAGCTAAGCTGGTACGACAAGCGAAACAATACGGGTAAGTCCATTAACAACAAGCCAGATGGCGGTAAATATACAAAAAGGTTTTAAATATTTCTATACGTTAATGCACGTATAATGCTTTTGTTTCATTATGAAACAGACATGTAAATAATTTACACATCTGTAACTGTATCATGGACAATACACCTCATACCTTCGGCATTAACTTCTGCTTAAGACATATGTTTCAATCAGTTAAGCTAGTGAAGCAATGTATACAAATGATACAAATCTATATAAATAGATCTGTATCTGTATATAACATTAAGCCGGAATCCCTATTAGATAAAGCAAATTTAGACTAGTGGCCTCAGTATAAGATCAATAAAGTGGTGAAAGAGTGTAACACATATCGAGGTCGTATGTGTATGTAATTTGGACGTACCGAGGTCGTGTTTTGTATACAATAGAAACAAGACCGGGGTCGTACCTTGAATAAGATAAGTAGTTCAATACATGACTCGATTTGGTTATCACAGCTCCATAAAACGTTGTGTGGGTATATTATTTCATTAGACTTTGTTGAAATAATCGCTTCAAAAATTATATCCGCTAATTTCCTAACTGTATTCTCGTGTTTACATGCTGTTATACATGCATATACATACATATATATATATATATATATATATATATATATATATATATATATATTGTTTTTGAGATAGTATATTTTCTATTCTCTTCTATAAGAGATTGTTTCTGGTTTCGTTTCTTTCAGTGTTATTTGGTTACAACGTTTAGTATTTAAAAAAATCCGTTTTATACGTATATTGTTATATTATATATTTATCCTATAATTTTTTATAAATTTTAACTTTAATTTACGATCTTATTTTTGGAGTAGTTTTCGTTTCTTCTTTTTGGTCCATTTCTTTCTGTTCTTAGTATTTCTCTTTATTTTAATTAACTATGGAAAATTTTCGTCGGGCCACCATGATAAGATGGATTAGAGGCCATACAGATTGGTTGCATATTCGTAATGATACCAAGATATATTGCAGGACCTGTTCATTAAGTTTAAGGCGTCCATAAAAGTGTAATGTGCAGAGACTTTCTTTGGAAACTCATCAAGATAACATAGGACCATTTGCACCTGACACGAAGAACTGTGTGAAGCTTTCATGGCGGCCAATATCCCATTCAAAAAGCTTAACAATCCAGTCCTCAAGAAATTTCTTACAAAATATAATGATCATCATATACCAGATGAATCTACTTTACGTAAATACCACTTACCAAAATGTTATTTGAGAACTATTGAAAAAATACGAACCAACTTATCTGGTCATTATCAAACAAACAATGTCAAAACAACGGATGTAATGGGACGATAAGTATTAAATGTAGTTGTTGGTATTCTTCATCCGACAACTTCATGTCAACCATACTTAATTGCAACTAAAATATTGCCATTCGTAAATGGTGAAGCAGTCGTAAAAGTAATTGATCAATGTGTTTATAATATTCTGTCATCGAATAACAACTATAAAGACAAGATTCTATTATTTTTGACTGATGCAGCAGCTCATATGTTAAAAACGGGGAAGTTATTAAAGCAATCTTATCCCACGTTACCTGTGCAGCACATGCACTACACAGAGTATGTGAATACATCAGGGGTCATTTTCCAAATGTTGATAAGTTAGTTTCATCATATAAAAAGATATTTTTCAAAGCTGAGACAAAAATATGACTTTTTTCTATTCACGCGATTCAAAAATAAATGACGAGGTCAACGTTTTTCGGCGACTGAAGAAGCGGAGGTACCTTAATTGGAGTGGAAATAGTGCTTCAAAAATTAGTTCAAGTGCATGCAAAAGTGTATTGATCTTAAACGAGAATATTTTGAAAAACAATAAAGCCATGTGCTGATGATGAATTTTAGTTTCTGTTCTCTATTCCCGAAATATATTATATTTTATATATTACATTAAATTTTTTTTATTAGCGAATTATAACTAATGTAAATCGTTTTGTCGCAATATATTAACAGCGTGTCAAGTTGTGCATATATTAAATATTAGCGTTTTGTGAGAGAAACATCATAGAACACTCTTATGTTTTCAATAAAAAGTTGTTTTCTTATATATTCAAATAAAAAAAAACTGTTCATAGTAGTTAAAAAACCTTTTGATCGATCTTTTTTTTCCTGTGTTCGTGTATCTCATCGTAATTCATATTCACTCCCATCGTCAATCCGTTTTCGTTACCCGTAATCCACCTAATACTACAGCAACTCATCCTGCATAATTAAAACGAAGTGAATACTGCCGGATTATCCTTTCCCTCCTTCGCATATCACCGTCCTGCCTTGTTTTCCCTGTTGCGTCATCCTGCGGCAGAATAGTGCCGTAGGCGTCGAATGTCGGCCGGCCCGTGGGATGGCGTCCTGACGTCAAACACCCGCGAATATGAATTTATATAAAAACAATGGACACTTGATAGCTGCAAATACATCAGTATTACCCACAATAAACCTGTTGTGTTCCAAAACGAATAAAGCGCCTCCTGAAATGCAAGAATATGTTTTCTTAGTATTTACGACGTTAGATATTGAAACGTTGACTTTATCTACAAGAATATTGTATTAGGTGGATTAAAGTCAATCCAACAATTTTTATTTAAAATATATAATCTAAGCCAATTTGCATACATATTGCCATGGATTTTTCCCTGAAGAAAGAAACAAAAGAAGATATAAAAAAATATTATATGTATGTACATTTTATTCCAGGGACATAACTATAAAAATTTAAAATTTTATGTAACAATTTATTATAATGTGTATTTTTGTCCACAACTGTAGGATGTATGGGCCTCTGGGATGATCGGAGTTCGCGCCAATGTGGAAGTTGTAATAATATAAATATATATATATATATATATATATATATATATATATATATATATTGTCGCTGTTTTGATTTATATTTATATTAGGTAGGGGTATTTAGCCGTTTCCTGGACCTTCATGTTTTGTTTTTCAGAGATTTCATAGTTTTTGTGCAGATAGGTCGTATGTTGTTGTAATTGGATGAAACTTAATTTTATTTAATTTAAACTTTGGATAATTACGGTGTGTGTTTTTTGATAGTGTTTGGATGTGTTAAATTTAATTTTCGTTTGATTACGAGTCTTTAAACTTGTAATTTATTTAATTAAATAGACCTATCTGAGGAAAAAAATCTCTCATTTTGTGTACTGGATTAATTAATCAATGTACGTATTATTTTCTTAACATAAGTTAAACATTGAAAAGAGCTCTATGAATTAGTAATATTAGATTTGTAACATTTTGTAATCATTGAAAATATTAATAAAACTTATCAGACTGTTTTTGTTGAGTATAGTTTTTGTTCATATAAGTTATCGTAGAACGTTAGAAGGCGGGAAACTTATTTGTTACTTATTTGTGATTTTTGCGCATGATCAATTTTGGATGCGTGCGAAAAATAGAGAAAGTTCTATTTGACGTTTGATTTGGGGGGTAACGTAAGTGTTGACACCTGATAAATTTTGTGTATATATTTTTTTAAACTTTTGTTCGCGGTAAATTAATTGGAGGTTTTTTTAGAACTTTTACTGTCATTTGGTATCAATTTTTATTTTATCCTGTTAACTGAGACTTTTTATCCTCTTAACTGAGAAATTGCATCAGTTCAATTTTACACTTTGTAAAATTGAGTTTTTTTTTTATTTTTTTTATTGAATATGTAAAGTGGGAAATGTTTGTATAATTTGTCTTATACCTATTATTTTACTTCCATGCAACATATCTGTGAGGATAAGCCCTGCAGATAGAGAGCTCAAGGAAGGCGACCCAACTGAGTCTAGTTCGGAACTGCTATCGTGGATTGTGAACTCAATTAAATTAAGCAATAAACATCACAATTCACAGCAATATGTAGAAAATTCCACTCAATTTGTACATATACACGCAATAAAGTCCACGAAAAACTGGCTTGTTAAGAAGTTGCTCAATACAAACACCCTCCCGGAACTTACCTTGCGTTGGTGGGTTGAACTTGAAGTGACAAAGCAGCCAGCCAGTGCCAACAGCATGAAGCTCAGTGAGATGGTCGTGCGATTCTTAACGAAACGTTGTTCCTATTCATGCTAACAAACCCACCAGACTTAAGTAGTTGGGAAAAGAAAAAGAAATCAGGAAGTAATAAGAAATGAAAGAAAATGTTCCACATTAAAGATAAATAATTAATACCAAATTTAAATGAATTCTTTAAATACAACAGAAAGCAATTGCAAAATTCTAGCGTCCAAAATTCTTGAATGTTAGTCTATACAGATTTTCGATATAAGCATAAAACATCAAACAAAAAAAAGGCACAACAGAGTTACAAGAAACGGAGTACGTGTAGATAAGATCCTATGTGATTCGTTCACAAATAATTTCTTTTCGCTTAATTTCATAGATCTGATAATTTAAAGGTAAGGTGAACTAACTTAATAAAAGTATACGTACATAAAAATTACGGCCGACAAAGTAAAAAAAAAAGTAAGAAAAAGACGATTGGCGAATTTAAATATTTTAAATTTGGTTCTTTTTTGTATTTTATCGTCTCATGGCACGACGCAAGTTTTTGTTGTTAGAGGAAAGAACAAACAGCCATTCGAAGTAATTAAGCGGCCTAATTGTACTGAGTTGCTCTCGGCTATTGCTTTCCGATTTCGCTCCAAAGGGGTCCTGCAAAATTGAGGCAGCTCCTGAACACTTGGCTAATAAAGATTTCCCCACGAACCCTTCTGGTGTTACCCTCGGCACAACAATAAAACCCTGAAGAAGAAAATTAGACGGTAAAAGAAACAAAATACGAAAATGAAGACACGGAACATTCTAAAAAGACTTTAGATAAATTACTCACCTTCAGAAGGGTAATTAATATGCTGCCTAATCAATCACGATGCACCAATATTTAGAATTACGGTAAAACAACCTCCGCAGACTCTAGTAATCCAACTAATTCAATGAAACATATCCAAGCTGCTAAACGGTATGATGTACGCACACAGGTAATACCACTAATCACCTCGAGGTCTACAACGGATCTAGCCGTAAAACAACGTGCGCATCTAAAAATTCTTCCCTCAAAAAGCTGAAGACGTAGCGATACATTATAATAAACCGGAATATACCAGGGCCGACAAATAAATCGCTAATAACTCGTACCAACATAAATTGTTTGCCATTTTCCCGTTTGCTTTATAGTTTCATAATACTGCTGTTATAGAAATCTTCGATTGCTCATCAAGTCAAAGTATCACTTGATCACAAATTTTTTACCTCTGTTGTAAATGTGTAACTGTGTAAATTAAAAACCATTCAATGGATATTTTACGTTATTCGAAGAGGTTAAACATACAGGGCGATAATAAGATCAGTAAGGAATATGAAGACAATTTTTTAACAAGATTTATTCGTTGTATAGCTGATCAACTCGGTGGTTGTGCGCCTCCATTGTTTTCTATTGAATATTTAAATGCTCAATTAATTATTACTGATAAAAATTGTAAATAAAAATCGCTATTAATGGTGCATCACCCCATCAAAAATTCTGTGCACAAAACTATTGGTTTACTTCAAAATACGGTTACTATAATCTTCCCAATCGAAGTTGCAATTTTAATACTTTCACTTTGATAAAGCTTTGTTTCACCAGTTGAGACTTGATAAGGTAGGAATAAACTGTTGCACTTACATTTTATCGCAAGATTCTCATTTAAGAATAATAAGAATAGCTATAAAGTTCACTGGGCAGGTATTGATTTATGACAACAATTTTTAGAGAAACCTTGAATCGTAAATTTTTTTAAAGAAATATCGTTTAAATACAAGAAATTTACGAAAAGCAGAAACCAATTGAAACTATAGTAACGAAGCAAAAATGGAAATAATCTGAAATAGATAATGACAGAATAATAGGTATATAAATTTCAATAATCAGCAATTATTAATAACGAAAATGGAATAGACTGGGAGGAACATTGAAAAAGAATAGAAACAGAAATGATGTATTTACGAAAGAATGCAGAGCAATTGACTTAGAAAATAGTGAGAAGAAATAACAACGTGTGGTATAGAATAAGTATGCGTTGATCCACCCAATAAACCATATCCACGCAAAGAAGTTGTCTGAATAATTCGAATAACATTAATGATGTTGGTTGCGTTTAGTTACCCAGTAAAATAAATTAGAAAATAATAGAATACATGAGTAATATGCTACGTTGGCAAAAGCATTAATACATCATTAAATTAAACAACTAAGGATTAAGACTTATGTAATACAGGTGGCCCAAAATGACCGAAGGGGTTTCAGTTCATTATAACTTCTTATTTAAGACATAATTATTAATTTAAATTTTAAATACAGTATATTAATGGAGAATATTTTTAATTTAATTATGAAAAATTATATCTCGCAATGACCGAAGGGGCTTGAGTTCATTATAACTTCTTATTTAAGACATAATTATTAATTTTTTTTAATTTTAAATACAGTATATTAATGGAGAATATTTAAAAAAAAATTATATCTCGCAATGGATCGTTGATTTGAGAAATAAAGGTCAACGATTTTGGCACGTTGTTAAATTGTGTACTGTTCCATTTTAAATTCCCCAAGTCTTCTTTACAAAATACTGAAAACAAAAAAAAAATTATAATAAAAAAGTTATAAGGAATTAAAACCCGTTCGGTCATTTTGGGCCACCTGTACAAACAACAGTGTACAAAGTGAGAGCAGATTAAATTTTAAAATTATTGGAATGAAACGTAAAATGTACTATTTATTACCAAATTTACTTAAATGGAAACTGTAACATGTTAAATAGAATTTGAATATAGTCGAGTTCAATACGCGATAAATAAAAAAGTTTACCCGAAACGATTCTGTTATACAACAGTTTTTTTTTTCATAAAACTATATTTGTCATGCTAACAATAGATCTCAATACGATTGCATATCCACACCGATACGTACTTCTGATCGCAATCGCTGTTTAATACAAATCCCGTTAATTGCGTAGATCGTGTCCCGCAGTCATTCTACGTTTAGCTTTTAACTAATCAAAATCGATTGCACCTTTTTTTCTATATATAATATATGCAAAAAAATCTAATGAATATTTATACTAAGAATAATTGGTAATCGTTATTATAAAAATTTTTTAACTTTTTTTTATGCTTTTGCTGCTGAAAAGTAAATTGCAAGTGAACAAAAACAGGAGAAACGAGAAGAAGCGAACTTTTATATTGGGGAATACACTAGAGTCCAGTTATAAATTAGAGAATCCGTAACAAAATTAATTTTCCTACAATAGTAGTCAAGCTTGATTGTAACTACATTTGTTGATTGCAGTCCGTTCCGCACAATAAGGGAACCTACTAGAACTTTGTATTAAAATTTAATTGCTTGCAGTACGTTTGACAAAAAACGCTTTCAGTCAAATATTTAAATGAAAACTCTACCTAATTGTAACAATTTCATTTATCTCAATTTGCTTTTGGTTATTTTAGTAAATATTTTTTTTGTATTACTATGTAGTTTTAGACAAGTTTATTTTAAATTTATTCTACTTAATTATTTGCAATCTAGCTTAGGTAAATATACTATGTGACAAAAGAGAAATGAATTACTCTGTAAAAGTGTATATTTTTTAAACCAAAATTTTGTTCAATTGTTTACTGTTTTGAGAATCATAAACAATAAAATTTTAATTGAAGAATTCGTATTCTTTATAAAGAAAATTTAATAATGGCTTGCCGCTCCACATAAATGAATACATTCTGCTATTCGCATGGGCATGTTTCTATAAGATGATTTATGGACTCCTGTGGAAGATCATTCAAAGCAACTTGTAGGACATCGTGTAGCCGTTGTAGGATTACGAAGCATCCTAAGCCTTGAACATCTCATATCTCAGACCTGTTCTAAAAGCGATAGATCTGGCGACCGCCCAGGTTAATTGAGAAATTTTTTGATTTCTCTTACAAGAACCAATGCAATAGCTGTTACAGTTGCAAGGACATGCATTAGTTAGGCCTTGGATATATATCTTCGATCATTTAAATTAAAATTTTAAAATAAAAATTTTATCCAGTTTATATCAATAACATAATAATACCCATGTCATTATCAGTATGCTAGCTAGGGCTATACCTAGACACAAAACTATATAGGAAATAAGACATAAAAAGTAGCAAATTAACCTGTGTTGAAAAGATTTCTACTGGCTTCTTGGAAGAATGTCACGACTGCCACATAAAAGCGAAATACTTTTATACAAAATAGTCATTAAACCCATATGAAGATATGGTATAGTGTTATGAAGATGTGCCAGCAAATCTAATATTACCATTCTACAGAGAACTTAATCAAAAATGCTAAGAGCAATGCATGACTAATGTAGCCTTGTACATCTCCAATCAAGCTGTTCACGATTATCCCAACAAAACAACATTAAAAAGACGCTGGCCAGCTGATCTCCAGTGAGATGTAAGAGACTTCTTCACTGGAAGAATCTTATGTGCATATATATATATATATATATAAGGTAAACTTAATAAGTCGGCGATTAAAGGTCTGGTTTACTTCAAAGTATATATATTTAAAACAACCCTACATTTATATTTTGTATTCCCTTGACAAAGGCGTACTGCCGAAACATGTAGGGTTGTTTTAAATATATATACTTTGAAGTAAACCAGACCTTTAATCGCCGACTTATTAAGTTTACCTTATCATACCAAGGTCACGAAGATATTATATTTATATATATATATATATATATATACGATATATATGTGTATATATGTATATATATATATATATATATATATATATATATATATATATATATTGTAATATTTTGTCTTTGGGGGTTCTCAAATAAAACTAACGATAATTTAAACACACTATATTAGCAATAAAAATAGAATACACTAAATAACAATCTTAAAACTACTATAACAATATTTATTTGCACAGTATTTATTTAAAGGTTTATTTATTACAATATCAATTCGACGCCGTGACTTCCCGTTAAATGATCGAATAAATCCCTCTCGACTACTATCTATACTTACGGGAAAACTTCTGACATATTCGATGTTCACCCAGACTTTTCACGTGTTGTTTCATCCGTTATTCATTCGCATCGACATTCTAGACGGTGCTCGACGTGTGATATCATCGGATGACTCTCACAATATATATATAAATATATATATATATATATATATATATATATATATGCAGTACTTAATTACACAATCAGAGAAAGAACATCAATTAGTTATTAGAAATTACTAGGTTTGTTAGAAATACATACTTACAAAAAAGTCGAGTTTAAATAAAAACACCATCGATATAAAGAGAAAATGTGCACTACTGACGGAGGTCATGGCAGGTTGGCAAAAGAACCAGTTTTATGTGGACGAATAGTCCAAGTAATTAAAAACTACACACTTTATTGAACTATTTTTGAAAACGAAGTGAGATCAATAGCAACTAATGTATTGACAAACTATATTAATTTACTAAGGTTATTAAAAGATCGACTTGACTGCTATTCCCACTGACACCATACGACAAAAAATTATAGTCACAAAAACTACGGACTATATATATTTTCTTAGTCGTTCTCTTAAGTATAAATAGTTATTTTTTCATGGAAATAGGCTTAACAAAATATTCTTCAAATAAAAATACTCATTTCAACTTTTTGACATATAATGCCTTCATCAAAAAAAATATTTATTATTTACTAGGTGGTTATATAATTTCTGTGTAGAATGTTAACTAATAAAACAGTAATTATATACGCTGTATGATACTTACACTTCAAATACTACCTTTTTACATTTTCAACTTTAACTAATTTTAAATGAGATCTGTCTACATTGATATATACACTGATTGTCTTATACAATGAAATTGGAACTGTAACTGAAATTTAAAAAGCATATGCATGTGTTTATTTTTAAAAAATATGTGTGTACCCCTACCTGTAATTCGGTACTTTTAACCCCATATGGGTCATTTCAAAATAATAAATGTTTACCTTGAAATTATTTTAGTTATATTATAGAAAAGTATAGTTTTGATATATCTGCAATTTCATTACGATCATTTACGATGTTTTCTTCTTGTTCTTTTAATATGAATTACATCTAATATTGATCTTGCTTTGTAATTTTTTCTGGTTCGAGTACTTAACTACTTTGTAGTTGAAGGTGTGGCTATTTTTATTTTCATGTTTTTCTAAAACTGTGATTTTTTTTGCATATTTGTGGCCTTTAACTCTATCTTTTAAGTATTGTTCTGTTTGACCTATATAATTAGATTGCACGCTATAAAGCACATGTTATTTTTTTCCGTTGGAATGGTTGTGCTATTAATTTTGTTTTAAATCCTAAGTTATAATTTTTGTAAGCAATGTGAATCATATTTTTTTATAAAAAACTTTTTCGGTGTGTTTGTTCGTTTATTATCCCTGTAGTATTTGTGATTGCATCCTTTGTTTTATTATTCTATTATATAATATAGATGGGTAATTATTAAAGATCGGCATTCTCGGTCGACTCACAAAGGCGTGGACCAGCGATAGGTTCGGGAGTCTCACTTTACCAGCGCTTCGAGTGCTATGTGTATGTAGTACATCAATATGTGAACAGCTATCATAGTGTAAAGTTGTTTATAGACGTATTTAAAAATACGCGTAGATGTAATTCGAATTGAAAGTATTTTTCCAAATAACGCGCCCTTTTATTTCGCACTGTTTGTCTACCAAAGTGCCGGTTTTTAGTAATTATTCTCTGATAAAATGGTTTTTGTTTTATTTAATGTATCTTTTCTTATTGAGGGCTGGTCAATTTCATAGCTCTATCTACAAGATTTATAACAACACTTTTTTTAATTGAAAGTGGCTGACTACTAGGGTGATGTAGACTGATTTATGAGAAAAAATAAAAGTTCTCGAATCATATTCTAATAACAATATTTTTTTGTCTTACGTTAAAACAAATAAAAATTGCTAAAAAAAGTTAAAAAAAGTCACATCTTGAGCCCGCGCCGGAGCTCCTAGGAATTAAGTATTTTTGAAAAAAAAGCCATTTTTTAAATTTTAATATTTTATTTACTATCAATTATTATTAATTAAAACTGAAAACATTTTTAATTAAACTTAAAAAAAAATAAAACTTTGGTTCTTATACAACATAAAACAATAAAATCACGAAATTATATTTGTTATTTTTTGGTCACAAAATCTTGTTTACTGTCAAATCTGGGCATCTCTTGTCTTGATTCAAGTTTCGTCTGTATTAAACTCTCTTGATTTTTTATCGCATAGAGTCATGGATGCTTCTGACACTATTTTCACAGTTCGTTCCACCGCCTGAGTATGACATGGCAGCTTGGCAAAAATTAGATTGTCACTTTCTTGACACTCAACTGCCGCATTTATTTCTTCAGTAGTGATATTTCGAAGAATTGTTGGATCGAAAAACTTTTGATTCCAATTTATAACTTCAAAGTAGTTACTTGCGTGAAAATTGATAGTCGGGACCTCAAACACGCGAGGTTGCTTTCCAGCATGAGGTGAGCTTCGTGCTTCTTGAATTCGTCTGGCTGCCAGTTCTCTCACTGTTTTATTTTCATCCAACAACATCGATAGAAGTAAGTTTTCTGGGTGAGCAAAATAGGCGTTACGTTGAATTACGGGATCTATTACTAGTTTTAACTCTGCAGGAAGGTATCGTGAGTTTGTTACCAATTTACAAAAATTTTTAGACCCATGTTTGCAAGTTGGATTTGTTTTTATTTCAAACCATACTGGAGCATAAACTTTTACACAATACTCAGCTAATACTTTTAGCTGATATGACGGATTTGATGTAGAAATATATAAACGTAAAATTCTGTTTGCTTTTGTTAGCCATCGAGCATGGGATATTTTTCCTGGAGACCTGTTAGCTAAGCCATCGTGACAGTGTCCACTTATAACAGATATAGTTATTTCATACAAATATTTTTGATCTGTACTTAAGCCCTCAAATTGTATTTCCGGAAGCTGGCCTTCAATTCTCTCGTACTTGGGTAGTTTTTCGCAGTTTTCTAATAAGTTGCCAATAGGACCAGCATGCGAATATGGTCCCTTGGTAACACCATCTAGTTTGTTAAATAGATGTTTTAATGGCAATTCGTTCAAATGTAGCATGAAAATAATCCATTGCAGTGGGCGCTGAAGTCTTTTTTCCAATACTCTTATTACTCCGTTAAATTTCCCAGTGTTAGTGACTGTACCATCACAACTAATTGCCATCAAATTTTCTTTATTAATTTTTTAAGACGAAAGAAGGGCAATAATTGACATTTCAATACTTTTAGAACTACTTCGATCTGGTGTTGCATAGCCAACATAAACTGAATCTGGCTCCTTAGGAACAGATACATGTTCCTCAATCAATATTTGTCTGTATTTCTTAGCTCCCTTTTTAATAATATTAAGCGCCTTATCTTTTCAGCCGTTAAAGTATAAAGCTGGTAGGTGTAGCTGCTTCTGCTTTTGAATATATTCTTTACTTACTTTTTTTCTTTCCCGTCGTATTTTTGATTTATCAATTGGTTCACTGCCAGGAGATATATCTTACAATACAGAAGACGCAATAGCAGCCGCTGCTCTATCGGAAACACCGTAACGGTCACAAGTTTTTGACAACATAGGCAAACTAAATTTTTTTTTTGTTTTTTCTTTTTTTCCTTCTGCCTTTCACGTGGAAGGTAAATTAAAAGAATCATCACAAGAAGAACTGGAATTACTTACAGATAACTCCAAGTCCTGCTGTTTTGAGTTAATTTTGTCGTGACTTTTATTTACGTTTTTGCTGTCTTTGGTGCTCGGGCTGCTCTTTTTTGCAATTTAGTTGTAAGAACTCGACCATTAGGTCGAGTTCTCCCTATGCGTATTAACGCATCTTTCTCGCTCCCCTTTGGTCACTCAAAAACTCCTGTTCTTCTTTGGGTAAACAAAACTCTGCTACGTCGGAGAAAATTTTCTTTCTGATAAACGGATATTTTTTTCAACGACTTTTTGAGATTTTTTTATTAGTTGTATGACTCTTGTATTTGAAACTGTAGCAAGAGACGATTTTCTCCAAACACATTCTACCCTTTGAGCTACAACTTTTGCAATATCTAAAAACGATGGTTCTTTGGTAGTATTCCTCGTTATTTTTAGTTGCAACCTCCACTCTTGCACTCATTCCACTATTCCACTCATAGCATTTCATAACATCTTCGTAAGTTGGCAAAACGTTATCATTAATATCTTCTATATTTCAGAATATCGGGCAGAAATAACCTTGGCTTCTGGTTTCCATAATATCGATTAGAAGTTAAAACAGTTCAAATAAAAAAATAAACACACAACTTCACTGTCCGAGTAGTAAAACCAAACTGATCTTTTTATTATGTATTATTTTATATGTATTCTATCAAAAATATTTCCTGGAAGAAGATATACGTTTCAATGAATGAATTGCTTGTGTGTCTGAATTCTCGAGAACTTAAAAGTCGTTAGGATACAGTAATATGCTTTTCTGCAATACAATGCTATGATATGGTCGTTATATTCAAAATTTAACAAAATTGAAGATCAAAGCGCGGGCTCTTACACTAAAAATAAATTAATAATATTTTACAGGGGTCTAATGCAGACAAAAATACAACATATTTACGCTATTAGAAGTCGATACGAGAAAAAAAATATTTTTGACCCACCCTACTGACTACTATGATAATTCATGTATTTTTCCGATGACATAGGTTTAGCATACCAGGTAGTGTAGATTTTATTCTTATTTTTTGTTAAGGTCATTTCAATGTAGAAAATTCACTATAGATATTGTTTTTTTTAAATTATCGTGCGTGACAATGTTTTTTCACGCAGTGGCTTCTTCAGCTGTTATGTACAACAATTAAAAAATAAAAATTAGTGAAAACAATATGTTTATTATTAATGGATATGAACAAAATTTTTCTTAACTAAAAGCCGACTAATTTAAGTACTCTTTTTCTTAAAGTCAGATTT
Source organism: Melolontha melolontha (assembly GCA_935421215.2). Lineage (NCBI taxonomy): Eukaryota > Metazoa > Arthropoda > Insecta > Coleoptera > Scarabaeidae > Melolontha > Melolontha melolontha. The sequence goes on along the minus strand of OW285238.1, from coordinate 89,599,465 downwards.
TTCTATTAAGAAATGCTTAAGTTAATTATTCTTATGACTAATTTACTTATTGTTACTACTGCATTGACTCCACCATAAACTACAAATTGATCCTTATACACCATTTTTAGATTATACACACTCATAAATTATTGATATATATGTGCTGGTGTACAACTTTTGCTTAACTAATCCTTCTTTTCTAATTTAAAAAGTAAAATTTGATCAAATTGTACCATACTAGAGCATCATCAAAATTGTACCATACTAGAGATCATCAAAAGTGATCTCGAAAGTAAGATCAGGACACTTCGATTCTTTGCTGTGCTATGATCGTATTTTTATCACAAAATAATTGAAATGCATTAAGATCTCGTACTGATCTGTCACTGTTTATTTTTTGTAATATTTGTTCAGAAATATTCTATTATTATTATTAAAGAAATTACAAATACATTTAACCAACAATATTTGAATAGTTCGAATTTTTATGAGTAATTGTGTATTTATCCCATAATAGTATACAATGTAATTAACTAAAGAGAAGAAGAGACATAATGTATAACTATACTTTTTTAAATTAAATGATATTTTTTTTGTACTAAAAGATATAAGAAAATTCCTTTCCCGCTATTTATTGATTAATTACATACCTAATTATTATTGTCAGCGCAAGAGAATTTCCGTGTAATATGCAACGCAAAAGTGTATAAGAAACGAACTGCCTCCAAATTAATAAAAGCTGTCCCATTAATAAGTGTTAAGCCCTAGGAAAGAATCAATAATTTAATAGCTTCTATTTATTAAAGTAGACAGATACAATTTCCTGTATTATTCACTACGAGAACTGTATAATTTTACAATGGTAATTGATGGTTATTGAATTATATCATTTTTGATTTGATATATACTTTTAATTTACTAATAAACATCAGGAAACATTATCCATTACATTTTATTGGAATAACATAATTAAATATTATATAATCAATCTACATTGTTTTTAGAGCACTTCGCTCTATAGATATTCAACAAATAAACTTATTCTAAATTTATATAATTATTAAATATGGTTTCGTCTATAACAGGAAATATTTCTGAATATTTTTTTTTGTTTTCTAATAGTTATGCTTTTTAACGTCGGTCAAACTCCTTATAATTAATTACTCTTACTTGTAGACTTCCGCGGTCGTTGTCCATGATTGCTTCTGGGATTTCGGGCTGAAATCGTGTCCTTGTCACTGTTTTCTTCTTGGCCGGCGTTCGTCCACGGTTACAAGGAACTGCTACTGTTGTTGTTGCACTAAAACTCTTTCAGTTTCAGTGCAGCAAAGACTTGGTTCTAGACCGGAATCCCAGAAGCAATTGTATAAATTATTTATTAACTAAATCTAACAAATGATGCCGAATCGGCAGGCATGAATCGATTACTTGGCTCATTTACCCTAAAACTGAAATTGCAAAATTTTAATAAATTTACTAAAATTAATAAACAAAAAAATATATATCTAACTAAATTTAAAAGCATTATATGAGACTACTTACTTTACAATTACTTCAAGTGTCCTCCGCTCCTATCTTAATCTTAAATCTTTTATTGTGCAATTGTAATCTCCTTCTGACACTGGTTCAGTTCAGTTTATTAGCATATTAAACTGCTCACAATGAGTATGTAAGTGTATCAAATTTCTCCAATGTTTTAAAAGTTCAATTTTTTTCTTTGTCAAGACCAGTCGTTATTATGAAGAGCAGCATTATTTTGATGAAATATTTATTTTTGCGATTGCTTACTATCAAATATCTATAAACACGTTGTCTAAAAGTTCTAAATAAATATCAAATCTAATTGAACAGTGAATACGGCAATACTATAACTGTTACTAAGGTTTAACATCTTATATTAATTAGGCAAAGATAAAGTTTAATCAACATGTTTTGTGCTTAAAAATGATAGTTTTCCTGTTTTTTAGCAACAAAATGAAAAGTATATTCGACACTACATGTTTTCTAAGTTATGGGATAAAAGCAACAAATACTGTAAAATAAATTTTTACTGTGTTCGGCGAAGATGCTGTTGATTTAAAAAAAAGTGATGTGAAGGAAACTTTTCTTTAGTTGATGATTGGTGCCGTGACCATGTATTCAATTTTGATCAAGAAGAGCTTGCTACCATCATATATATATACCGTGTGCACAACGTCGAGCGATCGATGGATATATAAGTAATGACTGGCCAACTGCAAGTGGGAGGGGCTACATACGTTAAACTCCTACAGGGCGTATTTAATTGTGGTGAACCAAGAAAGCGTTATGGTTGTTTATTAATAAATGATGTATCAAAATAAATATTCCAAATTAATAACTAATTGTTTAACAAACTACAAAATTATTTGTAGTATATTATTTATGGTTAATGTACGAATTTGGATATTTTATCCGACTACACCGTTGCTTTTCGCACTATTAGTCATATGCCGGCTGTCAACGTCCCTACAATAACGGATACTTTTGTTTATGTCTCTTCGGCCATAATACTTTAAATTTAACATTTAAATTTAAATAAAATTATATAATATAGTTGAAAGTATCATAAAATACAATTCGCCGTAAAGTGCAGAGTTTTTGTTTACTGCATAATAATAATTCTTACCGGCGAACCATCAGATATTTTCATCGCTAAATATTCAATGATAAGTTTCATCATAGCTTTGTGGCTTGAACTTAAAAAATTCTTATTCAAATGAAAACACATAAATAATATAAAATTATGAAACAAAACCGTAACTCTTATTGAAAAAAATTAAAATAAAAAGTATTCTGTAATAGCATAAAATTTCAAAACAATAACGATTCTTGCAAGAATATAAATAAAGTGTTTACCAGTATAAATAAATTGTTTCCTTAAATAAACTACCTATAAAATATTAAATTTAACTAAAATACCTTTATTGGTAATAAATATTAATTATTAAATAAAAGAACATTCTAAAAAGAAAAACTAATTATTTAGTAAATGCTCAAATAAACCACCCTCTTGAGCCGAGCAGTAACCCTAATCGGTTATAAAAATTACGACGGACATTTGTTAGCATTTCTATACGTACTCTCCCTACGGATGACAAGGAGCAACTGAATGACCAGTCGCAAGCTTGTTTTCCGATTCAATATATTCCGCCTGCTTGAACACTTTGAGCGACTGATAGGAATATTCAATGTGTTAGAGAGAGATTATTTGATTCGTACTTAGATCGTATGTAGAATGTGTTGGATAAAGAAAGGGAACGCCCGTACAGTTAGACAGTAGAACAGACTGAATATACTCTCTCAACCTTAACCACATAAACTCGCTATTCGTCTTCGTCTTACTACATTGTGGTAGATCAATCACTCCCGGGCGTTCATACGGTATAATATTAAAAAATAAATAATTTTATTACTATAGCATGGTATTACGTACTTATAACAAACAACACTAATTGTTCCGATTTTAATAATCTCCTTTAACAGAGATCGAATGTACATTGTTCCTCATACCACAAATACAGGTTTATGTTGCTTTAGCGTTAGTCAAATTTAATATTCACATTTCTCTATTTGACTACTAACTGTTCTGTATATTACCACAACATATTAGCTTCGAAAGTATTGTTTTATTTACAATTGTTCGGCATTAAGTTCATATATAAACGTTTGTAAAACCTAGCGCCATATCAAATTACAAAAAAATATATTGTAGTACTTTTACTTAACTTGGATTTAATATTGATTTTTGTTTACTGCACTGTATGTTTCTACATTACATTCACTACAAATATCTTGCTCTCCGTATAACTACATTTTTCTCGCTGTATTTGTACACATATAAATGTTGTATAAATGTCTTAAACTTCGTCTTGAAAGACTTTGGAGCACAAGGTATATTTATTACTAGAAATAAATACCAATTAAATACCAATCTACTCATAAATATTCAATTATTAACAATTTGCGCGAAGTAGCGTGATTTAATAATGGATATAGAATACTAGAATAAAAACAACGAACTCCGATTACTTATTAAGTTCTGTTTATAAGAAAAAGCAGATAAATTTCGACGTAAATAATTAACTGGTGTAGGTGTAGGTAATAACATAACGTAAATATGTAACTACGTGTAAGATAACTAACCGTAAGATAATGCAGCTAATACATTAGAGTAAATTATGACCACAGAATTACAACCAAGAATGGGAAACTCGCAAATAATATATGAGCTATAATATTTACCGATGTCGTAAATTGGATTTTCCGCGTCTAAGTACTACTTAATTCAGTACTTATGGTTTGGAATTTGGATTTTTGTTCGGGTTAAGATAAAAACATGCTTAATTAATTTGAAAAAAACGGTATGAAGAATAATTAAAGAAAATTTCTCGTATACAGTGATAAAAATCGTAACCACTTAATATAAATAACCTGCTGTTTTGATATATTACCTTCGACTTTTAATTGATATTATTAAAAATATTCTTGTTTTATGCAAAAAATGGTGTGACAAAGCAAGGTGAACATTATAAATAAATCACTACAATCCTGTGCGAAAGATGTAATTGTTCAAATCTCAAATGAAAAGTGTTCACCTTTGCTATTGACTCGTGGAAACCATGTGCAATTAGTGTTTAATAATTAGTATTTCATTTATGAAAGTAATAGGCATTTGTTGAAATTTCAAAATATTTTATTACACTAAATCAGAGTAAAAAAGCAATTTTACCTTAACTGTAACGTCGAACAAATTTTTCGTTCTGTAGCTTTAAGAGCTATAAAATCTTTGCTTTTCTTCTATTCTTCAATTTTTAACTTATTCTCTTATTTCAAGAAAATTCTGTATATCTTCGTTTTCTTTAATACTTTTCCTACATTTATATTCGGTTCATTGTATTAATTAACACGTGTATTTGAAGTTGTTCTCAGCGATTCACGAGAAAGCACTAGAGAAAGCTGAAACTTTGAATAAAGGAATTTATTAATAATTTCGTTAGTGTAATGTTTATTATCGACGCTCTGCTTTCGTTAAAATTGAACCAAAATAAATATTAACTAGGACGTATGTTGTGATTACCATTTTTTTTTCTAACCATAATTCGGCAAACGTATTATATTTTCACTTCGATAAATTTAGCGAGTATTATCGCAGTATAAGTACTTCCCTAAATGTTTGTCAAATATTGTAATTGTATATATAACTTATCTGTTATTATTTTAAATTCGATAGTTGTGATTAATCAATTTTCAAAAACCATACAACTAAAAGAGGAATAAATAAATAAATACAACTAAAAGAGGAAATGTGTATGCTAGGTACGGTATTTAATTAATTTTAGTAATTATTAACGAATAAGCAAATATGATTTATTTCAATATATAGTACTTATTGCATGTATTTATGAATTCAAACCAACTGAAAAGAAATCTTATTGCCAAATGCAAATCACGAACAGGAACAAGTACATAAGGCTCGAGATCATTGGATAGAACATGTAAACCACTTAAAACCAGTTGAACTCTAGTAAAGTAGATAGAAAAAAATACATCATGGTCAAACCGGCAAAAGCGCGATATAAAAAGTGCGAGACGTGTTTTCATTGTACTCCTATAATTAGCATAGTTCATTGCCACTGTTGCCACGTATCGAATAATTCACCGGTCTCAGATCTCAGGGTTATCGAAGAAACCGAAGACACAAAAATAGAGATAGGGTCCCGCGCGAAGACGGAAAAAAGAGAAAAAAGACGACCCGTAGATAGTCTTTTTCGTAGTTCATTTGATCGGGTGATTCCGCGACCCAGACGTTAGTCGATTGTTCGATAATGATCGCTAATTGTATGCAGCGGACAAGTCAATTTCTATCTTTAGGTACTTCTCTTTCTTTCTATGTATTAGTCCCTTCTTTTATCTCTGTCTCTGTTATTTTATTTCGAATTCCGTTTTTGATTTGATGTATTGTATTGTTTTTTCTTTGCATTTCATTTGTTTGTTGCCCTGTTATCGCGGTATTCGATTCCGTACGATCCAAGTTTCCGGGTTCTTTGCCACTACCAAAACGTTCCCTCTTCAATCTTCATTCTTCGTTCTCTTTCTTGTTTTTTTGTCCTTATTTCATTTCTGTCAATTAACGAAACTACGAATCACCGGCGAACCTGGGGAACTTGTACTTCTGGTATTGCCAGGAGATGTTATTGACTCTTTAACAATCCAAGAAATGATTTGGTTTCATATGAGATGGACGAGCATGAAATAATAAAACTGACATTTCTTTAATATTATTAGTATTACAATAATACCTTTACATTTATAAATTTTAAAACTTCGGCTGGAACATGCCGCTTTAACATAATATATTATTTAGTTGTTTTGTGATATGAATCATTTACTAATATATTTTTACTAACAAATAATTATTTCAAAATATTTTTGCCTATATTAAAATATAAAATATTGTAAGCCAATCTATTAAAGAAATAATTGAGCTTCATATAGTAATTGTAGTATTAACCTGCAAATTTGCAAGAATCAAATACTTCTACGATGATAAAGGTCCTATATGATTATAAATAAATTAAAACGTGATTATTATATACCTGGTTACATTGTTATGTAAAAATATAGATGTAGTGACAAAAATTTAATAGGTAAAAAGTAGAAAGAATATTTTGAAAATCATGTCAACAGAACAGAAATTATTTTTGATTTCCAATACTTGATTATCTATGAATATTAGTATAATTATCATTACTGAAAATTCGGCGACGAGAAGGTTTTCCTATATATTTTTCTGGTTGTCAGCAATTTTTTTTATTAAATTATCTGAAAATATTCGTATCGTAATTTAATATAAAATAGTCAATTAATCATAATTAACATTTATAAAGAATTATTTCAGTCAAATTATAGAATATTTACTATGACAAATTTTGTTACAAAAGTGTGTAAAATCTATTTGTAAAGTTAGTTTATTACATATAGCGAAATTTAAATTGAACGTACTTCTCAAGATGGTGTGGGACTTTAAATAATGCAGTGTAAAACTTACATAGTTTTGATTTTAATTTAAAAAAAACCATAAATACTATAAAAATCCTAGTATTGTTATAAGAAACACAAGAAATAGGAATAAATCGTTGCTGAAAATTGCAACAGATATTAATTAATAGATCACGGCGACAACCGGCAAGTGTTTATTTTTGTGAAACAAAAACTGCAAAAGCCGCAAGAAAACCATTTTTACGTAAGCAAAAACGAGGTAAGACGTTAAAATTGACAACAACTATATAAAAAATGAACACCAAATTTAATATTTTTGATACAGCTTTACAGTAGACACAGTGCCTGCAGTAAAACACAAAATATTAAATTACACTTCTATATTCAATTTATGTACAACGGAAATGACGTTAGAGAAAGACGGTTACAGACAACTTCTAGAGAGCCACACTATTCTCTTGGGAATACTAAACTTCTAAACTTTGTAGAGATTATTTGGAACAGCTAAAGGCTCGTGGCATGAAATGGGTACCGTAGAGTTCGGGATCGAATCCTAACGAGATTTTGTAAGACACATTTGGTCAACTTGTACATCGTTCAACTCCAATATTTGCTAGTACAATGTGGACCTCCCTGCAAAAAGAATGTCAATAATTACTTCTGGGATTTCAGACTGTAACCGCGTCTTTGGAACTGCTTCTTTCTTGGTCGACGTTTCGCCCACTGTTGCAAGGGATATCTTCAGGGCTGCTACTACTGTTTGCTGCACTGAAACTGAAAGTCTGTTAGTTTGGGACCGGGTTTATGTAGGAGCTGTTTAGGTCATTGAAGTGTCACATTTACAATTTAGTTTTTTGGATAGAAGGATTTTCCAGGTATTGTGTATTGTGTCGTGAATTTGATGTCCAGTTTCCAACCTATGCTCAGCAAGCGCTGAACCGTTTACGCGCGGTGCCCTATTACAGAGCTCGTTTTCAGCAATACGAGTGCTTACCGAACGCTTTGTTTAAAAGCAACAGTAGACGAAACGTTGACCAAGAAGTTCCAAGGAGGCGATTCAGCCTGAAATCTCAAAAACAATCGTGGACAACAATCGCGAAAGGCGACAAACCAGAGAATGTCAATACATATAGGAAGAAACTTTAGCTAAGTTATTAGTAAGAATGCCACCATTCTGTGCTGCTGCGATAATAATAATAATATTGTATTTCCCTAAAAAGTTCCATTTCCGGAATAATTATATAGAAAAATGTACATGAGCAGTTGCTTTCTATAACAAAGTAACAATTATCGATTGTTATAGCAAACGCCAATTAAGTTGGCGCGAGGAGGGGTAAGTTCGCGCAGAATTAGAAGTAGTGGGGAGATTTGTATTTGGTTTTACATCAAATGTCAGATAATTCTAACCTCTGTCCGTATATCACTTTATGATCCCCTAGCAAATACATTATGTTCCGTCAAACGTCAACGACAAATGTATTCTGACAATTACTTGAGTAGTGGGGGTAGACGTTTTTAAAAACGTTTTCTGCGCACCCCCTCCTCGCGCCAACTTAATTGGCGTTTGCTATACTTTGTTATATAAAGGAAGTCTTTGAATGAAAAAGACAACATATGAATAGAAAGATGCAATTATATAGAAAATGAATCCAAAAAATTGTAAGTTAATTACGACGCAAACCCCAAAATTACGAACCCCGTGAAAATAGTATTATGTGCCGCCTATGGATCCAGAATATCTAAAAAAATACCGCTATTGAATTTACACGAAAACACATACTGCAATGTTTATGTTCATAAAAAACTCTGGAAGACAGCATTGGTTAGACAGCTTTGTATGCTAAAGATTCGATAATCTCGTATGAAAAGTCAGCTGTTAAAAATTTATACTTCCATGTGGATTTTTAAAAGAAGATGCAAGAATATGTGCTTTATAGAGCATTTCACGTCCAATTTGGTAATAATCTACCATTAATCGAAGACGTAAATGTAAATCATATCGAACGTACACATGTAACAATCGACAACTGCCTGAATCGAAGACACAATTGTTTCGATTCTTAAAGAAGACCAACAAAAACATAAAGAGTAGCAGTGCCCACTCTTTATAATGTAGTCGGTCCAACAGTGGCGTAACAAATATTTTTTAATATCCTTGTAATTTTTTTTTCTCGCTTATGAGAGGGACTTTTTGGGAAAATATTTTTGATTCGTATTCTGTATAATTACATGTTTCCATTTTTTCATTCGTTGTTTCTTTCTTTCAAGGACACCCTATTTAGACGAAAAAGGATCTATATTGGTAAAATACTTGTCTTTCTGCGGGTTCTTAAATAAAACTAACGGTAACTTAGACACACAATATATTAATAATAAAAACATATAACAATTTAAAACTAATTACTAACAATAAGCACATTTATGTATTTATATTTATGTAAGTTCACTGGGCGATGATTTGGTATCGAATGCCTTCAAATCCCTTCCTCGACGGCTTATATATCGGTCGTCGAACGTCTCGAGTTTTCTTAGTCTCGATCTTTCCGTTTCTAGATCTGTTGAGAAGGCGCCAGAGGCGTGATACGTGGCGTATCGTTGGATAAGTCATCACTAGAGCAGACCAATTTCCGTGCGTGCCATGAGCACCGGTATGGGAGTGTAATTCGTAATATATTAGAATATGCGATAGAATAGGGACTCAACATGAGCTTGTTACCGATATAAGTATAGAAGTAGAGACATTTATTCTATCAGAAATAATTAAATATACATTTGGTTTTCTGCTATTAAAGTAATATGCATAAACACACGAAAAATAAGAATAGTACATATTATAGCAGCGTTGTATGCACCTATAAATAATATAGAAAATGTATGAAATCAGTGATTGTGTGCACGACATAGGATTTAAAAAAACACTTACCGTTTTAAGCGTCTTCCAAGGATTGACAAACTGGAGAAACTCGATTGTATATTTTCTACATCAGGTGTGTTTCTAAGGTTATTTCTGAAAGTCATGTCCGCCGTGAGGAAAAAATATGTTTATATTCGGAAAACGAGCGTTCTACATCTAGTGATGTTATATTCGCGTAATCAAAATACTTTTTTAAGCAACTTAACGCATCTGTAGACGTGCCCTCACAAATACGTGTTAAGGTGTCAAAATCTGCATTTCTGTCTAAAACACTTTCAAATTTAATTAGAGCGCTTTCACTTTTTGCGTCTTCTACAGCACACAGTTGTGCGTGACCATCTTTAACGATTTGCAGTGATTCCTCTAACGACAGCGACAAATTTTCTAATTTTGTTATTGCTTCTTCTAGTCCCAAGTAATTCTCACGAATGCTTTGTAAATCCATTTTAATCTGGGCATCTTGAAATTTTTTCTGGCTTGTATAGATAGCTGCACTTTCTTTCGGATCGAATGATAAAACCACGTCCTTAATTTTTTCAAAGTGTTCATGATAGGAAAACCCCGCCCGTAACCATGTACCCCAACGTGTCAGAATGGGCTGTGGTGGCTAAGGGGTATGGGGACACAATTCGTGAAATTTCCGAATACGTTTTGGAGATTTCAGGAATACTGCCTTTGTACTCGATATTAAAGCATCTACCTCTGGATAACATCTACGAACCTGTTCTGCCACAAGGTGTAGAGCATGGAGTTTACAAGTAATATGTAACAAGTTAAGACAATATTTTCTAAGAGGCCGGCCTACAGAACACATGGTTGCGGCACCACATCGGTCAGAAACATTAATACTTGGTCTTTCGAAAGTTTAAATTTTTCCAAAGTATCCAATAGCACCTCTGAAATTTTTTTGGCATTACATTGTTCTAGTCGTCTAGATGCTAATAAAATTGAAGACGTTGGTTGATGTGGTTCCATATTACGCGCCATCACATTAACTACAGATTGTTTTTTGCTGTCAGTTGTTTCGCCCACACATAACCACAGTTTTTTATTTTTCAGTTCGGCTTGGATTTTATTTCAACCTGTTTACGCACCGGTGGTAAATTCCTTCGTAACGTTGTCGTGCTGGGTAATATTTGATTCACGTATTTATTCCAAAATGAAATAAATGAATCATTACTTAACAAGGTAAACGGCAGTGTACACACAATCATAGTTACACATAGTTCATGTATAAACTGTTGTCGATTAATTTTCTTATTATTGTGCTTCGAACTGCTTACGTGTTCTTTGCAATGTATTTTTGACCAACACATTAGATATGTATTGCATACTAAACATTTAACTTTTGAGTCATCGTATATTAAATCCGAGAAATTCATAATAAACTAATTCACTTCGTCTGACAACGGTCGTTTTCTCGATTTATCTGTCGACGACATTTGATTACGTATGCTTACACTTACATGCAGTCTAAGCAAGTACCAAACACATACTGAATGCTTTTTATTAGTTCTGATGCAATACAATCATCCTCACATCGACGCACATGGCGCGCACGGAAATTGATCTGCTCTAGTCATCACAATATAAAGTGCGTTTTTACAAGAACATTAGTTATAGCTTTATGTATAACGAATGTTTCATTCGGATGCGTGACTCGAACAGGAACTTCATAATCCACCTGTTATAAAAGGCTCGTCAGTCTATAGCATTAACATAAAAAGTATCAATATAGATCTTTTACTTACTTTATCTTTTATCTTTCACTTAACAATTAAACGCCTTTCAAACAGAGTTTCGTAATCCGTATTATTTTTTTGCGGATAGAAACAATAAATCTAGAAGCTAAGAAACTTTAAGAAGCGTTCTTGCACTCTTTCTAACACAAGCTAGTGACAGTACCATAAAATAGCCGCATATCGCAATTTACTTCTAACAATAGTAAAATAAATAAACTTAGGCGCTCAAATACTACTAAAAGTAGTGGGTAAAGAAATCTACAGATTTTGTGGCTATTTTCGTAACAATGAAGATGTCGTCCAATTTAATATTTTATTAAATAGATTTTATGTATTTTAGAGAATTCACATTTCTGAATTGGAAAGGTATTAGAAAAATGCATATAAACAGAATAATCATTAGTAACGCTATGAAATATTTATAAAATTAATACAAATTCGTATATCTAATATTAAATAGGAAGCAAATTCTTAATGTTTTGATGTATATTTTCCTCGCGCTATTTTAATCAGGTATTTCAGGATTATAAATTTTGAACACCTAATTCTAGTTTACTAAAGCGAAGGATACGTTTCAGGTCTGCGAGAAAGTTTAGCTCTTCACATAAACTGAAAGGTATATTCAATTTAATTGTTTCTTATCAGTTCTCGTGCTTTGTAATAATTTCGCCGGTTGTTGTCAATTTACGATTGGTAGAACTTCTGCTGTAATTGATGGGATAAATTCACTTCTACGAGTGCGTGTTTTCTCTACCAAAGTATTACTTACGTTCTAACGTTCTTAAGACTCCATTTAAATTAAGTAATTTGGGCCTATATTGATCATATTACCTCACAAATTATTCTAATAAAATATTAGACAAATTACAAGAAACACTTGCTAATAGCAAATTATTTTATGCCAATACATAAATTTTTACAAGAATAAAAAGAATGTATTCACTTACGAGATTTCCTTTTGAAATAAGAAGCTAATATGATCAAATGATTTTGAATGACTTTGAGATAATGGGAAATATTCCGATAAAGGACTGACTGATACTTTTTACAAGCAATGTAAATACACTATATTTTAAACAGTATAAATTACATACGTATTAACAACCAGCAATATTAGCGAAACGAAAAACTCAAAGGGAGAAAATCTTTTTGTTTCTTTGAGCGGTCGATTACAAATGGTAAGGCAAGATAATGTATAAATTGTAGGCATATAATTGGAAACGTTGAAAAACGCTTGAAAGGAATATATGCGAGTTTAATACATAAAAATTTACGTTGATAACAATAAATAGATAAGTGCAATTTATTAATTAGGTATTCGGAATTACATAGTTCCTGCAATTTGATTTAATTGTAACGAACTGACCTCTTAAAAATCCCATTCCATAATAACACCGAACTATTTATATTTGATGTGACATGTTTATCTCCATTTTCTGATACACAGTGTTTTCTGATTTATTGTTAATTTTAATGCCATGCTTGACTGATCAAGAGAAATATTCACATCCTCGAATTACTAAATTGATTTGTTTTAATTATTACACTATAATTAAGTCTGGAATTATATGAAAATGCGTATTTTTTATTTATGATATGGGTACAAAAATTCTTGCAGATTTATTCAGGTCACGTAAAAAGAAAGCATTTGCGACTACTTTTGCTTTGCATATCTTGAATATAAATACTGCTTTGAGCGTATTTCGTATAAAATTGCATATTTGTTAATATTTTATAATTTATTTCTAAAGTGCACCGTAAAAAATATTTAAAAACATTTATTCATAATATATCACAATTACACTAACCGCATGAGCATTTCCGTACAGCTGGAATTCCCAGATTGGTGTTTATCAATCTGCGACAAATGAGGTTGACCTATAGGTCAGTCATGTCGCCAGTTGTGTTTAGTTAGTTCTTGAAAGTATATGTATATGTAACAAAATCATATTCACATGTGTCGATCTGGATAAAATATTATATTGAATTTTGTGTAAATAATGGCGGAGTCTTTTGTAAGTATTGTAGTAAAATTGTAAGTTTATACTTGTTTACGTTTAATTTCATGTTTTAATATCTGCAAAAAATTATTTTAGATTCGATGTGACAAAAAATTTCAATTAACGCAGCATGTAGGAACTGATTTGTATAAAAGAAATATCACGAGATTTAAAAATGCACCACAAGCTACTCTGAATCTATCGTTTACTTTTCAAGAAGTAAAAATATAGAACAGAATAGTTGCCATTATGACTTGTGTAACGCCTTCTTAAGTGCAAACACTCCACTTTCAAAGTTGGATAATTCAACGTTTAAAATTTTTTTAGAGAAGTATACGAAACTGTCAGTTTCTAGTCGTTCAACTACAAGAAAAAAGTATATTAATTGATTGTTTAAGGAAACTATGATGAAAATTAAGGAAACAATAGGTAAAAATTATATTTATTTCGTAGTAGACAACAGACAGTGGTAGAGTTGTAGTTGTGGACGCTATATTGCCAACTTATTGATTGGCATTTTAAATGAAAGTTGCGCCAGCCAATCCTTTTTAATTGGCATAGAAGAATTCGAGAAAATAAATAATTTAACTATAACAAGATATATAAACGACATATAACGAGGTCTTATTTGCTGAATGCTGTTCCAAGTGATAAGGTATTACTGATGTTATCAGATGCTGCGACATATATAGTGAAGTCAGCACAGAATTTGAAGATTTTTTACCCGAATCTGATGCACGTAACATGTTTGGCTCATGCTGTTAACACAGTAGCAGAAGAAATACGTTACACGTTTCCAGATATTAATTCATTGATCAATTTGACAAAAAATATATTTATTAAAGCACCGCTGAGGGTTCAAGCATACAAAGATAAGTTACCTGGTCTGGCACTGCCACCAAAGCCCATAATAACAAGATGGGGCACGTGGCTTGATAACGCTGTATTTTATGAAGATACCTTTGAACAGATAAGAAAATTAATTCTTTCTTTTTCAAACGACCTGAGAGCAATTGCGGATTCCAAGGATATACTAAATAAATCGCAAATGTGCCCAGAGTTAGCTTATATCAAAGCAAACTATGGTTTTATTAGTGAAACACTACGAAAACTTAAAGCTCAAGATGTTGAACTCAGTGAATCGATAGAATTGATTCAAAGTTTCAAGAATAAAATTTATAATGTGAGAGGTACCATAGGAGAGCAGTTCAAAATGAAATTAACACAAGTTCTAGAGAAAAACGAAGGCTCTACTCGTAATCAGCTTAGTAGAATATCCAGTGTGTTTCAAGGAAACTACGATGAAACTATTGAGATGAGTTCATCAATTATCTGTAAATGTAAGTATGCGCCAGTTACATCAGTTGACGCTGAGCGAGGCTTTTCAGCATACACAATCGATTATTGACGGATCACAGAAGATCGCATTTTTACTTGAGAATTTAGAAAAGCATTTATTGTAAATGTTTACAATACTATACAAAGGCAAATATAAATACAAAGGTTTCATTGTTTAGCTTACTTATTCTTACTATTATTATTAGACATGTATTTTGTAAAATTTCGAATAAAATATTGATGTAGTACATAACGGGTGTTCATTTGAAAAGTCAATCTAGTAGCATGTGATTTACTGAGAACATTTTGAAGTATGTCGTAAATTAAAATTTACTACTTAACCTACGAAGTCGTATATTTTGATAGTTTCATACATACAAATAAATAACAAATGTAATTAATATTATCAAATGTCATTTGGATTTACGCTTACGGAACAACAAACATACTAATATATATGCGTCTTATTCTATCAAAATTTCAAAGTAATCTAGATTGACTTTTCTGATAAACACACGTTATTTGTGGTATCTCTAAATTTATATTGACGTTATTTAATATTTTGACAATAATTTAGTTGTGTAACTATCTCTTAAACTTTACATATTTTCGCATATTTTAATAAAAGTTCTGCTTATTTTGATCAATTTTAGTATAATTTCTAAATGGGAATGTAAATGAATGTAACACACATCTTAATTTTTAATTATTTACTGGAATATATCAAATGCTGATTTTGTCAAAGCCACATCTTAGCATTCAGGATATTATAGCATCGATAGCTGTTACGTATGTAAACATACGGTGTGTGTGTAACTTTAATAGAGGTATATGTCTAATATTCTGAATATTTTGAATTCATAGGCGGAACATGAAACAATTTTCAGAGGCTTTTAATTTTGGAGTTTGTGTCGTATTGCCTCACAATATTTTGGATTCATATTCTATATAATTACATCTTTCCATTTTTCATCTGTTGTCTTTTTATTTCAAAGACACATATATATATATATAGATAATTATTTCGTGACCTTTGTATGTTATGGTAAATTCAATTTGTTGGCGCCAACAAATTGAATTTACTATATATATATATATTATTACAAATACAAGGCTTCGGCTAGGTATACTAATAATGAAATTATTCTAAGATAAATAATAAAATCATATTTTAGTTATTTTGTAATAATTAAGATAATTTGGTGTGTTGGTGAAGTTCCTTCAAAGGTCCAGGACGTGCGTGGTGGTGGTTAATTAAAATAAATATACAACAACTTAATACATAAAATAAAACACAGCGGCGTCCTTAAATTTTGTATTTATATTTACATAATAAAAAAATTGAAACTTGTATATTTAAATGCAATTAAAACAAAGTAATATGTACACGAGGAGCGGCAATTACGTAACTAAAATTAACACATAAAAATACTCTGAAACGAACGTTAAATGGAGTAGTAAATTAAGGGTTAATTAATTACGATGAATAAAAAATAATCTCTGTATAGGACAATACAGTTACCTTAAAGTTGGCGATGGCGTCCACGTGGTCTGAAGATATACTCGAACAAGTATATGTAGGGCGATGTTTTTCCGGAGGAATAAGAAATTAATTAGTTTACATTAATTTGGATTCACTTAAAAGAGTAATGTATAGAACAATACAATTAATTACCTTAGAAGCGAAAGAACACCTGGTCGGTGTGATAGCGTCGTGACTTGGACAGTACACGAGGAGTTATGTGTGTATTCACGAAAGGTTCGAAAGCGAAGAAGGAACTCTTAGTTTTCGTCGATAGAAAATATCTAGAAACGCTTGGTTTTATGATGTATCGAAGAGGGGGTCGATATCTCGAATAATAGTTAATTAAAACGCGCAACTTGAAGACGTCGCCTGTCAATGTCATAAATATTCTTAAAATAACCCTTGTGATATAAGCTTCCTAACGATATCAAACAAGACATATAAAAGAAGATGTAAATAATATTAAATTAAGAACAATTTAAAATATGGAATTCATCTAGAAGAAATTCGACATTAACGTTAGGGTTCTGAGTCGGTCAGGTAGAAAAGGGTCGTCGGTCAAGATAAGAAGGTGACAAAAGAAATAGAAATACTTTCTCTTTGTAACGAAAATGAAAGTTTGTACAAATGAAGAAAAATGTCTTGAGTTTAAATATAATTAATATGAGATATTTAAAAAAACGAATATATGTTTAATTAAGTGAATTAAACTTCTATACGCTATGTGTAACAATATATATTGTTATGGTTCAACCAGCACACTTATTCCAGCACTGCAATAAGAAACACAGATAACAACATACAATAAACCCATGTATAAATATTGAATTAGTGGACGTAATTTGTGAAATTAGTTTCGAGATGTGTATAAATTAATACGACGATAACTTTAAAATTGATAATTATCTTATTTTGATTTTTTTAACTTACTTTTTATATTTATATTTTTCCATTTCAAATTCAAATCATACGCGCCATATTACAGGTATTCAATTTATCCACATCAAGATTTATATCGAAGCGAGTTAACCACGCCCACTAATTTAAAATTGTCTCGAACCCCGCGAATGCGATTTTTACGGTGCATTTTTGAACTAATCTAACATTGAAAACCACATTATAAACTTTTGTATATTCTTTAATTAATTTTTCTATTATTTTAAAATTATAACATTATGAAAGTTCATATTATATTAGATGCAAATAAAGCATAAACTTAGAGGCTTTTGCCGATATTTAACACAGGCTATGAAAAACAAAAGCCGAAGAAAGCGTCTGATACTAAAATTTTACAACGAATGGCCGCATTTTCTCTATCACAAGAAGTTTAATTAAAATTACTATTTAAAAATCAAGTAAATCCTACGAAAACCGTATACATTTAATACCTTGAAATCAGGCCGAACTTTTGAGAGAAGAATTGGACCCGCATCACGTCGAATATAATAAATATCGAACGAAGCATCTTTTTTCGGAACTGGAACTACATCGTACCGACAACGCCAACATTGAACCGCTTCCGACGCAGGGACTTCCACAGGAGCAGACGAACTCTGATCTATTCCTACAATTGCGAGCCCAGAAAATATATCCAGGCCTAGACACAGGAAAAATACCAGGTTCCTTTCCAGTTATTTCCCATAAAACCTAGAACATCATTTAAAAGTTAATATTAAATTTATATCACATCACAATATCAAACATTGTTTGCATCAAAATATAATACTTGAATTTCAACATTTCGAAACATCTATTTAAATATATATAATTATTCATTCATTCTTAATCTTTTATAAAACTTGTATATGTAACTTACCTTTGTGTGTCTATTTTTAAGTAACTTTCAATATCTATTTGCACTGTTGTATTATACATAACCTTAACTATAGTTATTAAGCACATGTGCAAAATTGCATAATACCGTTTTTTACCGTATAGTTCAAATAATACGAGCATATGTACAGATTTCTTATTCGCACGTAATAATTGTTACAGTTTTCTATTTTTACTCTAATAAATTTTTCTTTACTTTGATTTAGATTCGATCTTTTATTTGAATTGTTTGAATGTTGAGTTTGTGTTTAATTAATATACCATTTACATTGCATTTACGGAATATACAAACAACCGACTTTGAGACCTGAGATAGAAAATAAAGCATAAGTACTCAAGCTCTTCCGAAACTAGTTGAGGTATTTAACAGATAGCGTTGGATCAATTAAGTACGTTAAAACTTGGCGCCCAATTTTCAAATTCAAAATCTGTTAAGTTACTTATATTCTGCATTTTATAGTTTCAACGCTCACATTATTCTTATTTTTATGTCACTTAGACGATCCTTCGTATCTCTTCAATATATATATATATATATATATATATATATATATATATATATATATATATATATGTTGTAACTGAATTCCGGGTTTTCTTCCGCGTTTCCACTGTTTGGTCTTCGTCAAGACCGGTGCTGGTTTCTGGACGACGTTTCGGCAGTGTTTAGATTGCTGTCTACAAATTACAAAGCAAATCATACGAAATTTTTAATTGAAAAATATTGTCTATGTTGGGATTCGAACCCAAGTCTACAGTTTGCCGGACTGTCGCTTTTACCACTCAGCCACAATAGACCCTGGTTCAAGCTATTTAGAAATGCTCCGAAAATGTGAATAAATTGTAATGTTTATAATGTACCGCGTAGAAATTATGACTCCTTTCTTCTTTAGCCGGCTTCGTGTGGCCTACTAAGCGAATGAAATATATTCGAAGACGAGAGAGCATGAACTCCATGTCAAGTTTACATGAAATATCGGCCAATTTAATTTAACTGCATTTGTACGAGTGGTTGGCACTAAGGTTTAGTTTTGCGCTCTACTTCTGAGCGACTGTAAAGTTTAGAAACTTTTCGACAAAATGTCTCATTTGGTATAAAGTTATACACTCAATAATTCGGTATGAAGTTCGACTTTTATTGTTTCATCATGTATTATAGTACATAAATATGTACATTTAGTAATATTATTCAGATATAAAACAAACTGTGCAAACTGTATAATTTATAGAAGCACGCTTGTATCTATTCGCCTTTGTTCTTTCCTCGCATTAAACTACTCATAATGTGTCACTGTTTTACTGTAGCGAACTCAATTAAATATTTACTATTACTATTAATCTCTTGTTGGATACTGGTTCTTTCTAGTGTTAGCATGTGCACGCATATTTCCTCTTCTTCTATATTGACAATTTTCCTGTACGTAATTTTTTTTTTATGGTACACAGTCTCTCTGTAATAGATTTCGAATTCAATAATTACTGGTTTAAGATTTTTTGGTACCATAAATCTATATATGCAGTGGTGACGAGAACAAAACTAGAACTTGTAAGCGTCTTCAGATTACAAAAGCGGGTTACAAAAGAAATAAGGTTAAAAGTTAGCCAGGCCAAGTTGAAACATATATGGAGATAAGAGAATGCAGAAGACCAGATCAAGACCTAACCATAGACACAGCAAAACTCAATATATCTCTGAAAACAAATCAGCTTTCTGCTATCTCGGGAAACTTAGACATGAAACAATGAAAGAAAAGTACTATGTGGTCGGATATCCAGCAAAAACAAAGGCGCAGGCACTCTGAAATTTAAGGCAGTATTAAAAGGAGCCGAACTAAGAATATATGAAAAGGTTATAAAGTCCACTGTATGTATTGTAGTGAACTGTGAATAAGGGTGATATTAAACAAATAGAAATATGGGAAAGAAAGATATTGCGTAGAGTTTTTAGTGGACTACAAGTCGGAGACATATGGAAAAAGAGGACAAATGAAGAAACATTTTTATATTGTAATCCACGGTTAATATCGGAAATAAGGGCAAAAAAATTGTTAGACAAGACATATAAAATGAAAATTATAAATTATAAACACAAGACGAAGCTACATGTGCTGCATGGTCCGTAGCACCATGAAGCGAAGTTTCAACAAAAGCAAAAAATTAAAAGGTATTACAAAATACGTAGTTGGATTTTAAATATCTTATCCAAAAAAAGACATTGTATTTTATATTTATTAATTATAAATTTAAACCACATTTCATTCTTTATTATGTTAGCCCCGCCTTAAATTAAATGATAAGAACAGGCCTCAACTTTTTGCGACCTACTCTTATAATACCATGTTTTCTTACCAAAATATTCGAAACATTTTCGATTACATCAAGATCCAATGAATTACCAGGCCAAGATAATACCAGTATGACGAAAGTGGAGAACATACGAGGGATGTCTTTTATGTTTTGCATTCTGGGACATAGAGGGCGCCTTTAATACAATGTCAGTACTAAATATTAACCTTCATCTTTAGTTAGCCTAAATCCAAAGTTTCAGTGCGATACATGTAGTGTTGTAGCTACAACGAACTGTCAAAGTTGAAAAGTTAGTGGAAAAATGGAATTAAACCGTTAAAATTTAAACGCAATAATTTTTTAAAATTTTAGGCAATTATCTCGACAAGAATACCTCGCCGAGTTGGTTTCTGTTTTCGGTACTGAAGCACTTCATCAGTCAGCAATTTCTCGGTGGTATGGAGAGTTCAAACACGGACGGATTAGTCTTAGCGACGATTCAGGAGCAGGTGCACCAAAAACGGCAATCACTCAGGAAAGCGTCGATGGCGTGCGAATAGACCTAAATAGACCTAAATTCCAAAAATTTTGCATGAAGTTGTGTATAAAAAAAATTAGTTTTCCATTGGATTCGGCGTCTGTTGACCGAAGAACAGAAAACAACTAGTCTGAATTGGTGTCAAAAAACTCTATACCGCTTCAACGTAGGAAACTCTAAAAACTTGTACAAAATCGTGAGTGGTGATGAATCTTGAATTTACTCATACGAGAGAAAATAAACGCCAGTCGTCTGTTTGGATGTTCCAAGGTGAAGAAAAGCCAACAAAAGTAATCCGTTCTCGAAGTGTCTCCAAAAAATTGGTCGCAAAAAATTTGTCTTAAAAACAAGTCATGTAGCAATAATTTCTCTACCAGATCAAAGAACTGTTACTGTATCCCCCACCAAGACAATGCAAGTTCGCACACAGCTCGCAAGACAATCAAATTTTTAACACAACAAAACGTCGAATTGTTAGACCATCCTCCGTACAGTCCTGACCTAAGTCTCAACGATTTCTTTATCTTTCCGAAAATCAAGGACGGACTGCATGGTCAAAGGTTCCAGTCGTCAGAAGGACCAGGATACCTTCAAAAACGCAATTTTGACTCTATCTACAAATGAGTGGAACAACTGCTTCCAGAGCTGGTTCGAGCGCATGCAAAAGTGCATAAATCTTCCTGGAGAATACTTCTAAAAACAATAAAGTCTTTAAAAACTATCTACTGTTTTCCAGCTCTATATACATAATATAAAGGCAGACCTCGTATTCGGTTAAGTGGCAATAAACACAATTCTGCATAAAGATATAAGAATCATCTTTTCTTTCTAAAGTTTTAACGAAGCACACTAATTTATATCGACGTTAATTCATTATTCTCTCGGAATGTGTAACGATCCTAATTCCTGCAGAACTACATCATAATGGAAGAAGGATTTTTAATAGCTTTTCTTACCAATTTTCGTTCTAAAGTAAACCATATATATTACGTGACCGCTTCAAATCGTTATCCGCCACTAATATGAGTATTTACAAAGCTAATATAGCTTTCTCTGCATAACAATATTTGAATCCAGATGCATATAGTATAGAGCGCAGCTACTTTCTTCTCTAGATTATCATTTTTGCTATCGAGGATTTTCATAATTTTATATTACATCGACGACGATATCGCAATTCTTGCACCACTTGATGCGAAACATTTTCATTTCTTGCAATTTCATATGCCGAATATAAATCGTCTTTAATAATATTTCTGTCCTAACTTATGTGTCGTTTGCAATATTTTTGTTTTGCTCACAACGTATTTATAACAAATTCGTTATAAAAAAAATAACAAATAACCAATTAGCTGCAAGCAACTAATCCCTGTATACTTCTCGGTAATATTTACGTTTGCACGTAAATTTTTCTTGCATACATTTTCGCAGATATATACTCTACGTCTTTCCTAAAATTAAGAAATCGCAGGTGCGGTATATCCATTATATAACCACTCTATGATTTCAATTTCAATAGTTAAAATAAAATAGACAAACACTACACAAAATATGAATGGATGATCCTATTGTATATTTATTAATTAATATTCATTCTTTCTTTCGTTCTTTATCTGTGTCCGTCTTTTACCTTTTACTTTTTTACCTGTCACACCCCTCCTACAACTGACCAGGGTAACGCCTGCTTCACTATGTCAATTGCAATATCGTTAGGTAATTACATTACCATATTGTAATATAATGAAGTTTTTAAAATCATAACAGAGACTAGACTAATTCAAATACCAGGTGCTAAATATGTTTAGCATATCTATTGATTCAACTGCAAGGAGAGAAACGTAAGTAGGGATAAAAAAACCTTATAAAATATTACTTCGTTAGGTGCCAAATGGTCTATCATCCAACGAAGGAATTAATAAAGTCTAAACAATAATTAACATTCACAGGGCCTTTAATTAATCGTAAATCTCCCACAAAGTAATATGAGAAACGCCCTTAAAGCATTTGGCTTCCACTGTGTTTAACGGTATATAACAGGCATTTAACGTTATACCCTCCTCGTGTTCTACACGAGATTAAATTTGCTTTCACCTAACTAGATAACTAACCGGCAATCTTCATAGATTGAATGTTTATATTTTTGCTCACATTTCAATCCTTTATTCTTCATTTATATTGTTAGTTTCTACTTTCAAGCTGGTTCTGTTATAGTTCACATTCTCACAGTATTTTTCTGATTTAATATTGAAGTTATAACCTGAACTATCTTCATATTTCATATTCAATCTGAACTGCACTTCTAGCTCTATTTTTAACCAATAAGTATATTCCTGGACCACATCCGCAAAATAAAATTTTGTTTATATGTAATAAACACACTACAAGTGAGTGTAAACAGAATAAATTGTTTGCTACTACTTTATTTTAAAGCATTTATTCAAATAGGTAATTATTTTCTTGCCAATAATAGCAAAATCATATATTTACAATTAATATACCGTGAATTGAGTTATGCAGTAGACGCTCGGTTATATGTTGTGAACTAAGACTAAAATCAAATTGTTCATATAATCGGATGTATAAAATACATAAGGGATTAGTAGACTAATGAAAAGTTTAATATCCCTAGTTGATAAAAGTGTTGAACGTGGGCACGCATTATCTCCGCAAGTTCAAAACAGATCTTCCGGGTATATTAATTAACCGAGTTTTAAATGGGTCGTTTTCGTGTAGACAACTTATTTAATACTTTTTAGCAATAAAATCGGATGTAACGATAACAGCAAAAATGAGGGTATAATTATACTATACAACATTATACTATACAACCTTGATCAAATCCACAAAATTTGAAAGGTTTTTATATCTCATATTTAATTATTTAGTTTTGAAACTAATTCGAGCTGATTGTACTAATATGTATTTCGAAGTAATTATATAATATACGGTAATTTTAGAGTAGATTTAGATTAAATAACTAGCTACAACTTTCAAATAATTATATTTTAACGCACCATGATTTCACCGATCCTTCAGGTGGTTGATATATACAAATTAGAGACTAATACTTAATTTAGATATTACATAGAGAATGAAGGAAACGGCTAAAATGTTACAATGAATAAATTAAGTAGAGGAGAAGTGATTCAAATCTAATTGATCGTTTAATGCAGAGGCTAATTTTCTATATCTGTTAATTTCTACACTTTTTAGTAGGTTAAGTTTTTTATCTATATTCTCTACGTCTAAAATTTTAAAATTACTATTATTCCTGATTGTATTCTAGACTTTAGTTAGTGAATATTGAGTCCATTTTCTTGCCTTTGTAGCTTCTGTCATACTCTTTCATTTTTAGTTCGAATGTCCTTGGAATAGCCCACTGATTAATCTTTAGACGTTTGAATTCGACCTATTATCCGTTCTATCCTTGCTATTTTTAATTGGTTTTTTATCGTTTCATTATTTAAAATTACTAATTTTGAAAAAAAAATATTACCGTGTATGTCATGGAAAAGTAACTACAAGAACTTTCTCTAATTTAATGCGAGGCTTCGATTTCTGTTTGTTCAAAAGGAAATCGTTAATCATCTTTTTAGATTATTTATTAGATTATAACCATTACTTAAATACTATTGTGTAGATCCTATTTAACCGTAATTCAAAGTTTTATTTATTTATTTGAAACTTGAAACTAGTTACTTAATCTACATTTAACACAAAACAAAAGAATCAGGTTCAAAGAATTTTTGGGCAAGAATGAAAAATTTTCCGGTGAAGAATTTATTAACTAACTAAAAAATGTTCAAATATCTATAGCGAGGAAGAATTAACCAGAAGGGCCATGAAAACCACTGCGTTTTATGAAATATATTCCGCAAACACATTATGGTATGAAAACTTAATTAAAACAATTGCTTTAATGCTCGAAAATAAGCTAAACTATTAGAAAATAATATAAAAATGAATAAATTTAGATAAGCCAAAGTAAACTACGTAATTATTAATTTTAATTCAATTAAATAATTGCTTTTGGACAAACATAATAAGCTATTACACAAGTAATATATATATTGGTGCATCCAATGTTAGTACTTCTTTAAAATTGAAAGACCTGGGAAGGCCTGCAAAAACGTTGAATTTCAATATTTCAACAATCAGTGTATTACTTTTTATTGTACAGAGTTAGTTAAAAGTATGGAGACTGATATTTATTGCCCTTAATATTAATTTTAGGAAATATTGTTCAATACAAAAGTTTTTTATATAATATCTACATTTGTGCATTTTTTTTTAATGGAAAAGTGTTAATTTTACGCAACTAGTCGATAGAGCATTTTTCTCTTTGCAATAGTATTTTTAAAAAATTATTTATTTTAATAACACATTTTCAAGAAAACGCAGGTTCAAGAATTTAATAAATAGTAAATATATTTGTCCAAATTGCCTGCATTTGTTATTTGACAATGATTCAGTCGATTTAAAAGCTCTTGAAGAGAATTCTCTAAAAATGCACGTGGAATTTCTGTAATCTTTGATCTTGGTGGTCTTACCTACTTTGTGTTTTACGTATCTGCAAACCAAAAAACCTAATGATCTTAAATCAGGCAAACGGGCTGGCCACTCAATGTCCCCTCGTCTCCCAATCTATCTGTTTGGAAAAGAAAATATTGACGAACATTTAAACTAGTATGCGGTGGGGCGCCATCTTTTTGGAACTAGATACTGTTATTGAGAAGTTGTTTTCGTGTGGACATCACGTAGCACAAATAGGTATAATTTGTATGTATGAATTTTTTGTGAATGTGCCTGAAGATATCCTTTCTCCAGAAGGGGCGTACCGATGAGCCTGCAGAAAGGCGAAATACGTATCTACGTCTCTGGGGAGGGATATGTTCGGACACGTTCACAAAAATATTAATAGTGAACCTGTATTTGTGTTCTTCACGCCAGATTTTTAATAATATTTTATATTATTAAAAATACCTTTGTAAATACATACATACCAGGCTGGAGAATATTGTAGAAATATGATATTTTATTTGTTGCTTATAATAAGTATCATATTGAAATACGTATATTTTTCAATATTATTGACTAATTAACCAATCAAATAAGAAATTAAGAAGTACATAAGTGGTGCACAAGATGAACACAGATTTAACAACGATAAGGTTACATAATACAATCGAAAGCATTCGTTCGTCGAACACATTAAATCTTCGGATCCTTTCTCGGTGTGAACAAAGCGGTTGTCCGTCACGTTGAGCGGTATGTATTACGGCCTGTTAGTAGTAGCAAGACCGTGCACAACGGGAGCACCGACAGCAAGTCGATGCTTTTCCATTCACGTAATCAATGACCCGCCGGATTGACCCAGCATAATGCGTCCTATAATCATTAGACACTCTAGGGTACGAACAACAGGTTTTGGTGAATAATCGGGTAATTTCTTTATTACGTGGCCGATGATAACGCCCTGGAAAACACTGGTGGAAGAAGTGGTGACTCAGTCTTTTGTTCGCCTATCATTTGTTAAACAAGTTAACACGTGTATTTATATCCGGACTTGCTTTTGGGGTTAATAACTGAGATTAAAAAAGGTGCTTAAATATATCTACGCATATTGAATAATAATAAGCCATATATGATATTAGCTATCCGTTATGATAAATAATGCTAAATTATTTATTCTTCAGTAAATAGTCAATTTCTATTTAAATAAGGAAACTGTAAACAAAATTACAAACAAATTAAAGCGATATGTTTATGGTTATGTTTCTCGCATTATTTTATTTTGTATATTCGTATTCTTAGATTAAATTTCGAGAAAGAAATATATTAAGAGCAATAGAAAATTACATGTTGAAATGACGAGACAAATTTAATAACGCTAGTAAGATGCAACATAAAGTTCTAAAATTTTCCTAACTACAGTTCCTCCCCATGCGCGTTTTTTCCTTGTAAATGATTACTGATTATAATCGTTAATATCTAGGATGTTCAGTTTGAAACCTATTTCATAGGAAGTATAATTTTTTATATGTTAGTCTGTCTGGGATTCGAATAATCGAATAATTCTAAGCAATCCTACCACTGTATTTATCACACTTTTTGTAAAACAATAAAAAGAAATAAAGTAGTGTCTTTACAATATGTACACATTGAAGATAATTTATTTAACGTGTTATCTTACGTTATATTTTATTTTATAGTCTGATTAAATGAGAATTATTTAATATAAGCTTACATTACAATATTGTTAGTAGATACGATAACTGGTTTTATATTGTTACAAGCAATATTAAATAAAGATCATAAAGTATTTATTTTCAGTTCAAGGCCAAATTTAAGGCATAGGAATACCTTAAAATGACTAACATGTGTAGTAGTACGCCGTATACTTATGTGTTTAGAAAAAGATAAAGTACCATTTGCAGTTTGCACTTTGAGCGGTACGAACTACAAAGAAATACTTTATCAACTGTACTTTTATTTTTCCTTTATGGTAATCACATGCATATCTGCCATACATGCAACTTCGATCATTTTGTTGCCCAACATATTTGGTGTTGCAAACATCATAAATACATTTTGTCCTTATTTTTATGGCTTTCCCCACTTTGTCCATTTACAAGATTTATAATCCTGTCTATTAATTTATATATTTTCAATGTTTTAGATTTCTCAGCTCAATCAGTTACCTCCATGACCCATACCTAGACTCCATAACAGCCAATTTTATACTTTTATACATTTTTTTACACTAAATTTGTTGAAGGAAGAACAAACGGCAGTAACACTATTCGTTATTAGAAGTAACATTTGGCATATATTGACATATTTCCATGAAAGCTAAGATAATTCTGAAATCTGAGATAATTATTTTAATTTTTATATACTGTTCCTGTTTGTGCTTCAATTATAATAGAAACCTATACAATTTTTTTTCTGTGCATCCAACCAGTAAATCGCAATTTCCTTGCTTGTGAATTGTTCGCAAATGTGTAGTTAGTGATTTCAAGCAGTATCAAAACACAATTTTCCATTGCATTTATTTATTATTTAAGCTAACATGTTGTCAAAACAATTGTATTCATTTTGATTAGTTTCCTCAAGTATTTGAGCATTTTTTTACTGTTATTTGGGTATTTCTAAGTAGAATACTTGTTGCATTAAATGCATGTGATAATAATTATTAAAATCTTATCCCACAGGCAATTGTGCCTTAATTTGTTGTGTGTACTGACGAGTTCTAATGAGAACGAAATATTAGTGTGTGCACGTTCGGGGGTAGACAGATTACATTTTTCATTTTTTTTTTCGTAAAATACTTCTTTCTTATTTATATTATTACACATGTAGACCGCATGTCGCAAAATGTTTGGACGAAAATGCTTGTCCAGAAACACTAAAGAACGTTATGGTCCTTTGGACTTGTTGAACAATGTCGAAAGTAAGTTATACTCTTTATTAATCATTTGGCCAGTTGACAGAAATTACTGATGCATAACATGACAGCCGAAAGAAAAAAACAGTATGCTTTGATTGATTTTGACAATTTTTTCGATTTGTTTGGAGCACGCCATTTTTTAATTATGGCATTGTTGACTTATTAAATTCTCAAACACTTATCTTGTGATTATTGATTCGTTGAATAAATGTATAAATTTATATTTTTCTTAGAAAATTTCGAATTTGTGCTTACTAGGTGAGTTAAACCGCCATAAAAATCATTCAAACATTTTCATTAAAACATGAGTACTTATATAGTATCGAGTTATATACATTTAATTAAGTAGAGATTTAAACAAGATTTTCTATTTGTTTTTTATTACAATTTACAATTCATATTCCAATATTTCGTCAGATTAGCGAACGCCACTTGCAGAGTATTCTAGTGACGTACACATGACGTATGTATCGTTCTCTGTTTTCATTGGTTAAATTCAGTCTGTCGTCTCGCACACGGTAATGAGAATCTCCGGACTGTGACGACCGATCCGAGGTTAACCCAGTCAGTCAGTCAGTCGCGTACATTTCTATGTTTTTCAGTTGAGTCCGGACAGTCGTCCTTTAAACATCGTAGCACGCGCGCGCGCGTTCGTAAGTTCTTCGTTTGTTTTTTTCCCTTTTTTCTCCCGTTCTCTTTTCGTTTAGTTTGTTTCGATCGTTGTTCGACACCATCGTGAACGACGCGTCGTACGTCATGCGTCTTCGCATACTCGACGTCGACAGGTCGCGTTATTATGCGACGCCAACTTGATGGAGTTAATAGTACCGATATAGTATTATTCGCGATACGTTTTCACTAACAACGGTCGTATTTGTTGCAAAGGCATACATGAGAGTTAAGAGAGTAGTGAAGTTGTGATACGTGGAGTGGAATCTAGAGTTTGGTTTACAGTTACACACATATACGTGTACATATAGATATAGTAGGTTGATGCCGTACGTCTTTTGTTGCCACTATATCGTCGACTACTACAGTTATTACTACTGTTGCTGGAGGATTTTAAATGTCGAGTGTGCGTGTGTGTGTGTGTGTGTGCTTTCTATTTCTTCATATTACTTAAGCTATTTCTGTGATTACACGAACATTTTGCGCATTTCTTGACTTTACTTTTATTATTTTTTGTTACGAGGTCTCCCAATAAAGTAATTGAATCTAACGCATCAATTCGAATAATTTATGAATAGTAACCTCTTATCTTTTCATTTGAAATTACTGAGCAATTGCACATTTATCAACTTTATACATTACAAAAAACATTGAAACAATAACAAAAAGAAAGTGTCAGCAGCCTTTGTTCTTTATTTGAGTTTAACTGGTAACAAGAGAGTAAAAAAGTAAAATAAATATTGTTTCAATTTTATATTGTTCAAGGTGTTTTATCCTGTTAGCCTTGAAGTTCCTTCCTTTAATAACACATTGTTCATTTTTAACAAATTTTGTTTTAATAATTATTGATAGCATATACATATTGAAAACTACTGTGAAGTAGTAGATTGCCATGACAGTTCAGTAGTTATAAAGTTCATGGAGTTACAAACACATTTTTTTTATATAATAGCTTTTCCATAGAGTTACACTAAAGATTATAAGAAATTTAAATTCCACACTGCACCGCACTGCAGTTCTGTTATTTTTCTTATAGATTCCTTATTCCTTTCTCATAAAAACGATTTGATTTGGCTTATTCACAACTATGAAAAAAGGGAACATGAAGCTCATAGCATATTAGTCAGTTATACATTACCCTTATTTTCCTTCGACAGATATATTTCAACAAACTGTCCAGCAAGTCTGATTAATATTTCAGATGATCGCGTATCATCGCGTAAACGGTAACAGATTTTGAACATAGACGATATTTTAATGACCAGCGAATTCACAGAAAGTTTTTCCTTCAAATTACACAATTATATTGATAGACAATGTGAATTCGAGAAAATGAATTAAACGTCATTTTGGATTTAAATGTAATCATGAAATTATCATTTATTTAATAAACAAATATTTCAATACAAATTTTATCAACCTTTAAACTTCCTGGCTGATACTTTATCTAGTAATTCTATAAATCACTTGAAAAATACAATCGTTTTTTTGTATATACATATCTTTGTGTTTAGAGCGATTATCAAATTAAAATGCACTTTAAATGTTGTCAAGGTATTTATAGTATGTATACCTTAATTCGATCTGTTTTATTTGGAAACCGAATGAAGTACTGATTCTATTACTTTATTCGTGGACCTCTAAACTTATTGTATTTTTTATTTACTTGAAGAAGTGTTTCTGTGATGAAGGATCTGAATCACGCGATTTATACATATATCATGTGAAAAATGAGTAACACCATTGACCTAGGATATCTATATTGTTGATTAAGTAGTGTGTACACATTGAATTTTAGCAGCTGCTCATCTAATCTGCTTCATAGTCCTGTGATTTATTTTTACTTTACAAGTGAGTGCCTTTGTTATTTTATATCAAGCCATATATGAAAGGTAAAAGGCATTTATTAACTATATTCTCTTTTTTTCGAATGTCAATTAATTGGAGATATCACATATATATTTTTTAATGAAGATGGAAATACTATTTTTTTAAATAAATGTGTAATACTATCAAGATAAACTCTTAAATTCATTCATACATTCCAATATAATACTAAAACATATAACTAGGTAGTATGGCAATATCAAAACCAGCAAGGAGAGTAGATATAGGTATGATCAAGATCGTTTTGTACAACAAGAATAAAATAACATGAAAGAAAATTTTATTTTTTTACATAATGTCCTTACTTAAATATACACTTACACTGGGTCTAACCAGCCTTCTCTTTTATATCAAATTTCCTTCATCCCATTGGAATTTCTTTCCTCTGATGTCTACCTTTAAGGGGACCAAAAGGTAATAGTCGAAGTAGTACAACCTTTGTGAGGAACTGAGCTATAGATTCAACATATAAACGCGCATTTCCGTACCAATGAATAATGCATTTACTCAACCATTCGCGTGGATCCACTCCCTCATAGATATGAATTTTTAAAGAAGTTGACCGACTCGATATTTAGTCAACAGGTTAACTTTAGAACATTCCACAATATTATAGCGAATTATCTTATCTACGCCGTTTTAAATTTTAATTGTGGCTTTTGCCTAATAACTTAATTTGTTCTTAATAGTTTCGTGAATATTCTTCTGATTGATTGACTGTTTGGAAACATTAAATTCGTATGTCTTTCTTTATCAGTAAACATCTTTGGAAACTATCAAACGCCAACATTGTTAAACTTAGGATTTCCATGAATAATCTGCTTTCCAAGTAGATATTCGCTCACCTGGCGCTTGACGAATAAAACACATCTGCCAATTAAAAACGTAGATATCTATATATCATTACTCCGCAGTAAATTCTGATTTGGTTGATTATTAAAACTTGAGGATTTAAAATATCGGGTGAAATGTATACTTTATTCTTGTAATCGTGAACAAATGCCTGTAAATAAACTTGAAGTTTCAACAATAACTATTTCAAAATTTATAATACAAGGTCCTACTCACAAATTTCCGGAATATGAATGTGGCGCGCGAAGGGATGGTAGTGCAGCTCTATAGCGCTAGATGGTGTGAACTACGCCTATACTAAGTCAGTTCGTCAAACGGTACTTTGCTAGATGGTGACAAACAGTTTTTGTGTTTATATTTATTGAGTTTTATTTGAGTTATTCTGCGACACTGGAATGCCTGATGTGAAAGAACATGCATCAAATTCTGCTTCAAATTTGGTCAAACGGCAGCGGAAACTCTGAAAATGCTTAAACAAGCGTTTGTTGAAGATGCTTTAGGCCAGACGCAAACTTATGAGTGGTACAACTGTTTTAAAAATGGACGTGTCGCGGTTGATGTTTATGAACGTTCCGGTCGTCCATCGATTGAAAAACACGCCACAAAATTTGGCAAAAGTGTGTGATGGTATACTACAAGACCGAAAGAGAACAATCCATGTTATTTGTATTGCTACAATGTTTGTGCCAAGGTTACTCAGCATTGAACAAAAAACGGCACCATGTTCATGTGTGCATAGAGCTGAAAGAAACTTCTGAAAGGGATGCGAACTGTAGTACCAGAATCATTAGTGGCGACGAACCGTGGGTATATGGGTATAATCCCAAAATAAACCAGGAATCATCGTAGTGGAAGACGCCACCAGGTCAAGCAGTTAATGGACGATTTCATTGCGATCTTCTTCGGCGACTAAGAGAAAAAATTTGACGCAAGGAGCATGTCAAGTAGCGAACTTGAAGTACTTTGAAGGGGATGGTAGTGAATGAGTTCTAAGAACAATTTATTATGTTTTTTCACATTCCGAGAATTTTTAGGTAGCACCTCGTATATACCGGGTGCGCCATTAGTGTCTCGGTGGAGTTTGGCGTCAAAACTAGGAAAGTGATATTTTCTCTACGTATATAGTATATCACAGCGGATATTATAAAATTATTTACGAATATACATGGTGTTACAAATTTCCGCACCCACCTTCAAATTTTTCAGTTTAAATGGATCGCTATATTTTTTAGAAATTATTTCGATAGCCACTTAAATTACAGTTTATAGTGATATGTGGCTATGTGCACATCCGTCAACTAGTTTTTGTTATATTGGATTTTTCGTCAAAAATTTTACAATTGCACTGTTTGACGTCTTAAAACGTAGGCTGAAGGTGGACATCGTGTATCGAATTATTGTTTGGATAGACACGTGCCGATTTTCTATAACGGATTGAATGACTGTCGCTTCATTATCCTCTGTAACTATAGTTTTTGTACTTTCATGTTTGAGGTAATTCACTGAGCTCGTCCGAAGAGAAACAAATTGTCAAAGCTTTTACTATCCGACGTTCTACGGTTAGAGTATTCCGCTGCATAGAATCTTGATGCTAATAGTGGATTTCTGTCGCAAGCTCCAAAAACAAATACGTGATTTAAAAAGAACTTCATCTCAGTAGGCACTGAGTAATTACTACTTGCAAATTATTATAAGCCACTTGCCTTTTATTTATAACTAACTATTTATCTAATGTCATTTTGACATTAGTCATTTTGTGACTAGCAATATAATTTTACTTAATAAACAATACTACTAAATAATGTACACATTGCAAGAAAATATTTTTATTGTTGAAACATATTTCTGAAGTGCACAATATCTTAACGGAGAATGGCAGTATTCCTATGCGGAATGCAAGCCACAGTTTCACTTGCAGTTTCCTAATAGAGTTGTGGATAATACCGCTTTACATCATCACATTCATCTAGTCGTGGAGAAGTTTCGGGCTACAGGATTAAATTTAGCGCTTTTAGAAAATTACTTCCCTCATCGAGTTATAAGCAGAGGTGTTTGGCCAGCGTGGTCACCAGATATTACTCCGTTAGATTTTCTGTTTTCAGATTGCTAAAGAATGAAGTATATAAGACAAGAATTAATAACGTAAATGACTATATGCATACAATTACAATTAAATATAATAAAATAACACCAAATGTATTGCAAAATATTTTTTACAACCTGAAACGTCGTATTCAATAGAATGGTGTCCACTTTGCACACTTGTTATAAATTATAATAATTAAAAGTTCTAGAAATTAGTTATTTGCCTTGGTTGTTTCATTAATATTCCATCTTTAAAGTTTTCTTATTAAATAAATTAATAATCTAATTGTAGTAGTTATTAATTTCATCACCATATCTCCCGATGATAAATTTTGACAGTTACGGATAAATAACCTTCATACCATTTAATCTATATCCGCAGTTTGAGAATGCAGAACATCATAATTTATAGGAGAAATTCATGGACAACTAGATGTAATTCTTTTTGAAACACGTTGTACTATATCTTTCTTGAATTCCTCCTTCGAGAAATTCATTTTTAATAAATAAAAGTAGACAAGAAATAGCGGAACAAAACGATATAATTGATAACCAGATTGAAGTAATACCTAATAACTAATAGTCAGCAACTAAATAATTCAAATTGCAATAAGCAAGTAGTGATAAAATTGTACCAAATATTAAAAAGCGATGATAACAAAGAGAAACTACAAAAAACGACATGATGTACAAATTTTTAAGAGAGATTTGTCGTTTCGTTAGATTCTTAGTTTGAAAATTATGGCCATCTAGCCATATTGGGTGTCCGCATATTGAATAGTATTAAACATATTTCCGTTGAAATACCGTTGAAAATAATGTAAATAAGTATTACATTGGTACCATTTTCAAGATACTTTTACAGGGAATTTGCTGACAATATCGAAAAATATAGGTTCCATTTAAAAAAAAATCGAGGGAGAAGCGTTTGAATTTTAATAAATGTGACACGACCTATTTAATACCTTGTATATATTTTTACATTATACCATCTTGAAACGTATTAAAGTGTTAGACTCCAAAGTGATATCCAAAGGATAATTCGATGCACGATACCCATCTTCCATCTTCAGCCTACGTCTTAAAATGTCAGATGCTGCAACTGTAAAATTTTTGACAAAAATTTCAATATAACCACAACTAGTTGTCGGAAGTGATATAACCATATATCATTGCAAAGGTAATTTAAGTGGCTATCGAAGTATGTAATTTAAAAAAAAATGTAGCAATACATTTATACTATAAGATGGATGCGGGAATTTTTAACACTCTGTATATTCGTAAATAATTTTACAATATCCACTGTGATATACTATATACGTACAGAACATCTCACTTTCCTATCTTTGTTAGTTTTCACGCCAATTTCCGCCGATACACTATTGGTGCATTGGTGCATAACCTAACATGGTTAAACACCAGAACGAAGTGCCGAAAGAAGCATGCAGTATGTAATAAGGGAACCTCTTAGCACTGTCGAAAAAACGTATCTGAGTAGTATTTGCAATTACATAATTAATAAGAAGAATAGCAATGTCGAAAACTAAAAAGCATAAGAGCACCAGATTCTTTCTCAAGTTAAGCACTGCTTGGATAATGTTTATAAAGATTTCGTGTGAAACAAACATCCATTGAAGATGATTAGAGATGGCAAATTTGACACACACGCCAGCGGTGTACGCATAAAATTTTGCATTTAATTTAAGTTATAAGAGAAAAATTATAAAAGATGCACAAACACTTACTGCATTATGAATCATGAGTGAATTCATTATCTGGTATATACATATATACACGACACGACTGCATACTAATTTGCAATTCAAGGTTCCTTTCATTCGCACAGCTAGCTGCCGATATCAAACCCGATAACGCTCGAAATTTCTACGGCTTTGTATATGGTATCGATATGCCATATCTAAAGATGATGCAATATCTGATCCTCCTGTGGAAACTGTTCAAAGTTTGCTATTCCCTAATCGTGGAACAAAAATTAAAAATAATAGACAAAATCGCACTTTTCAAATAGATGAATTCTTGTTTGGAGGAATAGTCCTAAACTTTGGTGGGTGTTGAACAGTTTCTCTTAATAATTTCATTACTTAGGATCGGTAAAAAAAATACGTTGTCCCAATCACGATGACAATTCTTTATTGCCCAAGTCACTTCTTCATTTTATATAATGAGCACGTCGACGGGTACGTATGCTTTAATATGATGGATTTTTGCCATTCTGCCTTAATTTTATTTGATTTTGACGTTAATTGTGAATTTTTAATAAAAATTTAATAAAACTTGTTTGTCCTCCTTTCGTATAGTTTTAGTTCCTGTGCCATGTTTCGGTAGATTACCAACTGTATTTGTTCCACATAACGTTGCACCTATTTGTTAGCAAATCTCGTCGATTGTTTTAAGTATTTGACTGCTACATTTGGCGACATTTTAAAGCTTTCGGATGTCGTTTTTTAAGAACTGGCCAACCACAACTGTGAACTCTTAGCGTCGTGAGTAAACATTCCAAATACCTGCTTTTCTAAGAATTTTTGTTGTAACCCCTCTCATTCTTCAATTATGCCTGCCCCTTTCTAACTTTGTAGATTGTAATTTATTTGATAGTAATGACAAATTGTTAGCATAAATGTCATAATTTCATAGAAATGCCAATATCCTCAGATACTCTATTGTATATTTTATTGTACTTTACTGTATACAGGGTGAAAATTGGGGCCTTATTTTTTTGACTGAAAATAGTACACACAAAATAACGACAAATGAAAAAAAAATGTGTTGAAAGTTGTAAAGTAAGAGATATTCACACTTATGCGAGCGACACAGGAACACCTCCTAGAGGTTGTTCGAGGTTACTGCCTTTTGCTTGAACACAAGCCTGTGCTCGCCGTATCCACGAGTTATAACACGGTCGGATATCTTGCCTGCTTATTGTGTCTGCAGCATCTTGAAGACATATGGTTAATAATTGAATGTTTTCAATTTCATTATCGTTGTCGTACAAAAATTTTTTTATAGGTCCCCATACATAAAAGTCCATTGGATGATCTAGGTGGCCATGCAATAGGCATCCATCGGTCACTAAATGTATTATTTAAATGCTCACGCACTTCATAACTCTTATGAGGCGGAGCACAATCATGCAAAAACCACATGTGTTGACGCATGTGAACACCTTTATGCTGTTCCTGTGTTGCTACTATAAGTGTGAATAGCTCTGTTACTTTACAACTTTTATCACAATTTTTTTTTCATTTGTCATCGTTTTGTGTATACTATTTTCAGTTAAAAATAAAGCTTTTATACATTTTTTTATCACTCTGAATAGAAGACTTTACCGTGATTCGCCGTCACATTTACTTTAAAATTTAACACTCTTACTAATTTAAAGATCAATTATTTTCCAAGAAAGGATCAGTTTTTGAAGTTTATAAATTTCATAATTCAGCATCTGCATGACTGTGTGCCTGCTATTTTCCAGAAATAGCTGACTACTTTTCCGGTGCCTATGTAATTAACCAGATAAACAAATGTTAATATGATTTTGTCAAGGATATCTCTTAAAGAACACTAAAGAACAAAAAATAGGTGGCATACTTCAAAGAAGAACGCCTGTTAGTAAATAAAAACTTGGCTTTCATTTCATTATATTATGCTAATCCAAGAGGTTCTTAACAATAACATTAATTATTTAATTCTATATCCTTATGATAAAAAGAGAATTACTAACCACGCGTTTAACGTATAAATCTAGGGCACCAGCCATTAACTTGGACGATGGAAAGTAATAATTTTCACAACACTTAGGATGTATTAACTGAGGCATGAGCCTGTAATAGACCAGCAATTATGGTTGGTACACCTATAGTTCAATAGCACTTTATCAATAAAAGCAGAAAATATTTCC
Source organism: Melolontha melolontha (assembly GCA_935421215.2). NCBI lineage: Eukaryota > Metazoa > Arthropoda > Insecta > Coleoptera > Scarabaeidae > Melolontha > Melolontha melolontha. Next base: position 89,561,428 of record OW285238.1, on the reverse strand, counting down.
ATAGCGAAAATGTTAATCTAAACTGAAGTAAAAAGTTAGAAGTTTCTACCAAAAAACTGATTTTGTTTTAAAAGGCGGAATTGATTTAATTGGTGAATATGAAGACAAACAATATTATAATAAAATTCTTGTACGATTTTTTAAAACACTTTTGTAAACAATATAATATATGTATGTATATGACGCAATTTTAATTAATTAAAGGTACAAATTAATTGATGATATTATTGAGTGTAACGGCTCCACAAAAACAAACTCAAATCTGTACATATTTGCCTTAATTAGCATGAAATCTATGTTCTTGTATACGTATAATAATTAGTCGATTATTACTTAATATCGAATATATCTGTAATAAATGCCTTTTACTATTAAATAATTCACGTATATTACTTGTTCGTTATGACTTATTTTAGGTAGCTTGATGATAGTTTAGCTGTTGAATTGGTAGTTTTTGATTATCGAGATTTGTGTGTGCCAAATTTTTACGGTCAAATTTAGTACGTCGTTTTGGTGTATTCGTATTCGTAGTCCGAAGTTATTTGGCAAAAGATGCGCGGCAATTTCCCTCAATGTGTATTTTTATCGGGTTCTGTTATAAATTTCCGCATGTTTCTCGAGCAAAAAGATATTTGTAGATGCTCTAACTCTAGTACATGAGTGTTGTGTTGAACACGCGAATAATGTGTCGCACAGAATATAATAATAGTGGAGAACCAGATGTGTTTTTTAGTTTTAACTGGTTGTTAAGAATACTTTGTTAGATATTTATATGTATATATTTCCTTAGTTTTTTTAAGCAAAAATTTGTGGTCTATGGAGTGTATAAAGTGAATTCTTCGATTTTTATGAAGGTAAAAAAACAATATCAGTATTTAAACGTTCACAGTCGTCGTCTGAAATGATAAAAGTTCCTTCTATTGGACTCTGTCGGGTTGTCTTAGAGATGCTGACCTTTCACCTGCTACTAAAAACTTCGTTATTGCTCCTATCATGTCGGCCACGGTAGCAGGCGAGACGCCAGCGTCTACAACACCAACACGACAGACTCTAATAGAAGACACATTTAGCACTTCAAAAAAAAAAAAAAGTAATTACTTCTAATTTACCAACGGAAACAACAGTATTAATGGCGTAATATTGCTTATTTTTTCGCGATAATACACAAAAGAAATATACACAATTCATCATGTTTTTTATTAAGGATGCTTATAATTTCTTAACAAATTTATAACTAAAGCTGGGATTATATGAAAATGCATATCTTTTATTTACCAATGTTTACCAAAATTCTTGCAGATCTATACGGATCACGTAGAAAGAAAGCATTTGCGACTACTTTTGTTTTGCATATCTTGCATATAAATACTGCTTTGAGCATATTTCATGTAAAATTGCATATTTGTTTATATTTTATAATTATATTTATTTAAGTGCACCGTAAAAATATATAAAACCATTTATTCATAATATATTAAAATTACACTAACGGTATGAGCATTTCCGTACAGCAGGAATTCCCAGATTTGTGTTTATCAAGTCTGGGAAGTTCCAGTGAATCTACGAGCAATGAGGTTGACCTATAGGTCCGTCATATCGCCAGTTGTGTTTAGTTAGTTCTCGAAAGTATATGTACACGTAATTTCACCTTGTTATGTTTGAAATCATATTCACATGTGTCGATCTGAATAAAAGATTATCCTGAATTTTGTGGATAATGGCAGAGTGGTTCGTAAGTATTGCAGTAAAATTGTTATGTTTATATTTGTTTACGTTTAATTTCATATTTTAATACCAGCAATTAAGTATTGTAGATTCGAGACGACAAAGAATTTCAATTAATGCAACATGTAGGAACTGATTTGCATAAAAGAAATATCACAAGATTTAAAAATATACCACAAGCTACTTCGAACCAATCGTTTATTTCAACAAGTAAAAATATAGAACAGAATAGTTTCCATTATGACTTGTGTAACGCCCTCTTAAGTGCAAACATTCTACTTTCAAAGTTGGAATTATAACACTTGTAATTCAACGTTTAAACATTTTTTAGAGAAGTATACGAAACTGTCAGTTCCTAGTCGCTCAACTACTAAAAAAAGATATATTAATCTATTGTTTGAGGAAACTATGATAAAAATTAAGGAAGCAATAGGCGAAAATTATATTTATTTCGTAGTTGATGAGACAACAGACAGTTGCGAACGCTATATTGCCAACTTATTGATTGGCATTTTAAATGAAAATTGCGCCGGCCAATCCTTTTTAATTTGGTACAGAAGAGTTGGAGAACACAAATAACTGTAACAAGGTTTATAATCGATAGTTTGACGAGGTTTTATATGCCGATCCAAGTACCAAGGTATTACTGATGTTGTCGGATACTGCGACATATATGGTGAAGTCCCAAATCCGATGCATCTAACATGCTTGGCCTATTCTATTAACAGAATAGCAGAATAAATACGTTACACGTTTCCAGATATTAATTCATTGATCAATTTGACAAAGAATATATTTATTAAAGCACCGTTGAGGGTTCAAGTATACAAAAATAAGTTACCTGGTCTGGCACTGCCATCACAGCCCATATTAACAAGATGGGTCACGTGGCTTGATAACGTTGTATTTTATTAAGATACCTTTGAACAGATAAGAAAATTCATTCTTTCTTTTTCAAATGACCTGATAGCAATTGCGGATTACAAAGATATACTAAATAAATCGCAAATGTGCCAAGAGTTAGCTTTTATCAAAGCAAACTATGGTTTTATTAGTGAAACATTACGAAAACTTGAAGCGCAAGGTGCTGAACAAAGTGAATCGATAGAATTGATTCAAAGTTTCAAGAATAAAATTTATAATGTGAGAGGTACCAAAGAAGAACGGTTCAAAATTAAATTAACACAAGTTCCAGAGAAAAACGAGGGCTTTAATCAGCTTAGTAGAATATCCAGTGTGTTGCAAAAAAACTACGATGAAACTATTGAGATGAGTCAATTCCATTATCCGCAGATATAAGTATGCGCCAATTACATCAGTTGACGTTGAGCGAAGCTTTTCAGCATACAAGCTATTATCGACGAATCATTTTCAGTTGAAAATTTAGAAAAGCATTAATTGTAAATGTTTACAATACTATACAAAGGCAAATATAAATACAATGATTTACATTGTTTAGCTTACTTATTCTTGTTATTATTATATATGTATTTAGTAAAATTTCGATTAAAATATTGATATAGTACCTACATATTTGTGGTATCTCTAAATTTATATTGACATTATTTAATATTTTGACAATAATTTAGTTGTGTAACTAGCATTTAAACTTTACATATTTTTGCATATTTTAATAAAAATTCTGCATATTTTCATCGAATTTTGGAAACATATATGCGCATATAATAACGGTTTCCGTGTGCATATAATTCCCAGCTTTACTTATAACCTAACAGACTTACTACTTCTGCACAAAGTAGGATCGAATTTTCTGATGGGCAAAAGTGTACACAAAGACAACAAAAAGACCATTCACAACTAATAGCAACTAATATCAGCTCAATTGGGTTAAATAGAGATTAACTACTGATGGCAGAGTTAGTTGTCCTTAAATTTTAGAATACATATACTAACCGGAAGCCAACGGATTCTTTTTGTGCTGTCACTGACTACATTTATCTCGCAAATTTGAAGCGGATTGGGTCAAACCGTTTGAAGTTAGGTGAAATGTTTACCTATTGAACTTGAAAATGTGAATTGAAATTGATTTCAAGCCGATTGAAAATCAAGTATTTATTAATATTTTTATAATATTAATATGCCATATATTGCCAATGGGGTGAATTTATTATTACGCTTTGACGCTATTTCATTAAATTATCGACTTGTTAATCATATTGCTATTATATTTTCCGCCTACGGAAAGAAGAATCTTGTGCTAATTTTAAAAATCGCATAGAGAAGTTAGAAACATGTAATTAATTTGGTTTAACCGCGGCATGACTCAGTTAATTCTAGCTGCTTAAATTAGTAGTGTTTATCTCGTATATTTCAATCGGATTTCAAGTTTCAAATGATTTGAATGCATTAAGATAAACGTATTCACTTTCAAGATGATCCCATCATCTGCTTTGATTATCTCGTACTAACAAGAGCAGGTACGTGTTAAATGGTTCCCTGACTAATGTATTCCTTCATATACACTACTATGATAATGTAACTAGTACCTATATTCATGTTTAGATAATTTAACTTTTTAATCAAAAATACAAACTTAAAGGTGAGATTAAAAATTTCGTTGCAAAAGTGACTTGAATTTTTATTTAATGCGCATGTATTAATTTCATTATAAAAAATAAAAAAATTGAATTTTAAGAGAAAAACTGATTCAAAGAAAATAAGATTTATATTTAGGTACCTTTAAGTTTTAAAGCATCTTGCTATACGATGCAAATAAACTTCATTTTTAATTTGTGTTTGTATTTTAATTTATTATTCTTTCATTTGAATCGATTTCAAGTTTTAACACTCAAAACTCCTTTCCAAGGTGACATTCTTAAATTTATTTATCATTTCTATAATCTGCAAAAATTTGCATAAAAATGTAAAATGCGTACCTGTTTTCAATAATTATGTCATAATCACAGTATTCGTTGACTACAAATTCTCTGTTGATAAATGGGATCTTTTTTTATATATTCACATTAAATGAATGGGAAAATATAATTGTACATTTTATCAAAGTAATTTTACTTGTTCTGTTCCGGTAAACTATTTTTAACTTGGTTTTAGAGGTGTTAACTCTATATTTAATTTTTTTTATTATTGCTACCCTTCAAGCAATGCAGCTTATTAAATAAATGAAAAACTTAAATATTAATAATATAAAAGTTCTTATAATGTGCAATAAAAAATACAGGCTATTTATATATTCGGTATTTCTATATGTTTATTTGTGTGAGTGGGTAGTTGCTATTTTGACCATTTTATAAAGGTGTGTAAATAGTACCTATATTAAAACACAAGTTTCATAAAGTACCATTTTGTCGCATGAGTTTTCTGAAGAACGAGTACGACGAAAGCCTTATGAAACGATTTTTTTATTTATATTATTTTTTCTATTTTACATTTTTTACATTAATAAATTTAAACTATTTAATTTGAAAATTTAGAGTTTTTTTAAATAAAATATGCAGTCGATCACGCTGATACTTGATATTTTCAAATTTAAATATTCTTGTGCGCAAAATATTATTTATTATTTTTTTTACATTTTGGGATACTCCTCTAAACACTCCAGGTGCAAAGTATTTAGCTTGAAATTTACATACAAACGAAATAAGAATTTTTAGAATATTTATCTCTCAGTATTTTCAAAATCATAAGTATTGCTTGATACTTGGTATGATCGTTTAAATAAAAACTTTTACTATACGAACTGTAAGTAACTATAATTGATAATTAAAAAACTAAATGAATGAGAAAGAAACAAATACATATTACTGATGATCGGTTTTAACAAGAACTCATAAGGAAGTATGTAACCTTTTTAATACTATACATCCCAATCGGCAACTAATTTCGCCTTCTGTTGTTACCAAAACTTTAAGGAGATACAACATAAATGACGGTGTGCGCAATTTGCAAGGAATTTATAATACTAATTCTCCTACAAATAATATTAAAGCGCAAGATATTGCCATATCTCTAGAGGATAATATCCATTTATCTACAAACGAGCTAACGCAAAGGCATGATATTAGTTGTCGTTCAGTATGAAGATTGTTTGAAAAAGAAAAATACCGTCCTTATAAAATTTTCCCCGTTCAAGAACTCGCTGAAGATGATTTTGACAGAGGGCAACAGTTTTGTGAAACAAAATGAATTTTTTAATTTGTCTACATTCTCATATTTTTCCTTTAAATGAGAAGTATATAAAATGGACTGAACAAACGTTCAACAATATTGTTATATATTAATGATGTGCAGGTAAAGAAACGAATGGAAACAGTAGCGTATAGGTTCCTATAAATAAAGTTTACAACACTATAAAAGACCTTGGCAGTATATCCGCTACTTTGCGTCGGTAATGTAATTAGGAGTATAATAATACGTATTTACTATGACTGTTTTCGTAATGTGCCCATATTCTCCATACATATTAACAAATTTTGACCAATATATAGTATCTACTTATTATGTAGTGCCAGGTTAGAAGAGTAGATATAATATTGTTAAATGTTACCATTCATGAATGTAGCAAAATTTAATACGCCCATCTAAAATTACTCTATAGAAGTTACGAATGATGTACTTAAGTGAAGTATTTAATTAAAGTAAATTACGTTATTGAATTACTTTGGGAGTTACTCTACAAAAATATCTTTTTTTAGTGCAAAAGTTGTTAATTAAATCGAAATTATATATCATTTGAAGGTTCATTGCCATATTTCACTTTTAAGTTATTCAATTATCCTTATTATACCCATAATAGATATAAATATACACATCAAAGATAATAATTGGCATGATTCATGTTTCAGTAATTAAATTAAACGAACCGCATTTGTTATGAGCGGCAAATGATTGCGGTCCAGATTGTGAACGTCGAAATATTGAAACTTTTTTTTCTTTTGGGCATCTTGTGGATAGCAGATGAACGAACTCGGCAGACGTTGAGTTGAGGGATTTAAAAAATTAAAAGTAACGAGCTTGAAAAATGAAATAAGAGATGCGAAGTACCGTAAAATAGCAGATCATTAGAATTACTTTTTTTTATTATATAAAAAATGATTGTATAATTTGAGATTTTCTTTTATTAAGTTTATATATTAGAAATTTTTTTTTATTTTTTACATTTACATTTTAGACATTTAGGCATTTATTACCTTATAAATAAGAGTTTAAATACGACTGCAATATTGTTCCGTGGTAGCGTATTGCAATTACTAACTTTGGCATCACATAAAATATTATTCAATTTTCTGTTTCCTAGTTATAAAATATATAAATGTATAAACATTTTTGTTAAAAGAAAAAGTATGAAATATTCTAGATGTCTATACAAGTGAATGGTTGGTTGGAGATAAAAACATCGTCAACACCAGCAAACACAACATATAACACTGTTGTATAACGTATGTAACAAAAGTTTTGAGACAAAAATGAAAATACTACTATTTGTTCAAATTTTTACTTTAATTAAACTATGTGGAAAATTAACGGTTAACATTATTTCTAAACAATAAGAATATATTATAATGCAGCTAGCGGTCCATGGTCTTCAATACTTTGCAGTTTTATTCTTAAGTGTCTCATAAGTGACTGGATGGTAACAACATCGATTTCACGAATCTTTTGGTAAATTCTCCTTCTTAATTGTTCTTCGTTATCGGCCTCACATCCATTATTGTAAATTTTTTACTTTATAAGATCCAAAATTCTTCGGGGAACATTAGGTGGATTATCTTATGTGGCTACAAATGAGACATTATTGGCCTGCAACCATTCCCTAGTTTCTCTGGCATAATCGCAAGAAGCTAGGTCAGGCCAGAACTTGATTTTATCATTATTGTAACGATCGTTATAAATCGTAACAGTTTAGGCAAACATCTTTGTATATAAAGACCTGCAGTGGCACCTTCTTCTCTAACATGTCCTACATAGGGTTGCGATGCACCTGCCGGAGAAATGGTGCACCACGCCAGAATTTTATCTTGAAATTTACCTTTTCTTTTACATTTCCCATTGTCCGTATCATCGGTATAGAACCCATCATGTTGAACCCTTTCTCAATGTCATTCCGCATCTCTTAATTTCCTGATGTGCATGCATGTGTGATAGATACTTCATAGCGCCTTCCTACCTAATCTTCGTAGATACACCAATTCTTTCTTTAATATGTACCGGCTGTTAAAAATTTATGGATGATAATTATTTCCTTACACGCGGCCAACAGTTGTGGCTTGTAATAAGCATATGTAATACGTTATCTATGCGGACCTATGAATGCTTTTGCTATCTATGGACTTCCCCAGTTACTTCCTAGACAACCCTAAGTAGTTGACTACTGGATGCTACTATAATTATATTGCCACAAAAAAAGTTTTCAGAGTATGCTACGGATTAAATCAGTTATGTCTTAGATTGATTAAGTGATCTAACCTACATGTCGTACTAGTAATAGGTTCAATTGTAACTTGTCAATTTGACTTATGATTATTTACAAATGATACTTCGTCAACTGACACATTATTTTGAAACAGGAATATTTTACTTAAAATGTAATACTAGTGTTCATAAATAAAAGATATTCGCAATCAATTTAGCTAGAGAAATAAACCATAAAAATACGAATAATTAATTAATTAATTAATTAATTTTTAAAACTAAATGAAATCTACCATTTCAAAATAAATAAATGAACTTTCTAAATCCGAAATATATTTTATATTACAAAGTAAATAGCAAAAATTTTCAAATTAATCTGAAGTTACTTGAAAATAATGTACCAAATGTTAAAATCATAGACTGGAACTGTAGAAAATAAGCAGTTAATCTTTAAAACTAAAACCAATTCTAAAACAAGCAGGTGCTTCTGAAATGGAACTATTAAAAACACTCAAGAGGAAACTGTTTGAAAATTTAGAATGTAAATACAAGATATTAATCGAAATAATACAAGAAAAGTAGCAAGAAAGCCAAATAATATTCGTAATTAATGAAGAAACAATATATTCTATATCGGCTAATAAAGTAAGAGCTAAGCTCTACAGTGGTCGTCTCTAATTAGCGATGTGATTATTACTGAGTTCCGTCTGCGTTAGGTGTATTACTTCTATTTATATTTTTGTTATAGGGGCAAATCTTACAACTATGCATATGTATTTTAACGGGCATCTTCCATTTTTGTTTTATTCAACTAAATGGAATGTTCAGAAAGTCTATAGCATATATCCAATACACTTTTTTTTAAATTTGATGAAATCTCTGCTGTTGTTAATAATAATCCTTATTTGTGATGGTGCGGTTGGTTGGTAGCAGCTTAAAATGAATTATTTCTTTAAAGTTCCACCGTACAGACGACATCAATTTCCTGGGGTACAATTCTTCCTTTGGCGATGTTTGGGAAGTCCCAGTTTTGTCTAACCATTGGGATCACCTCTTCATATTTACAAAGAGTAGCAATTGCACTCGATATCTGGTCATAATTTGTTCTAAATACAGCAAGCGTTTTGACATGTCAGGAGAAAATTACAAATGATCTGGACTAGCTTTGGTTAGTTCGTGTGGAACCCACGTTTCAAGCCTTTGAACATTGCTGAGCTAGTGATGTAACGGTTGCAAATGTTTTTTTACGAAAAATTTATTGATTTAGTACACTATTGCAGGTTTCTTAATAAAAATAGGACACATGCCCAACATCATTTTTATCGTTCAAGACCTTCTTTTACGAAATTTTTTAAACCATTGTTGGTATTTTCGCTTATCAACATGCATTTCATCGAGCTCACTGCAAGCGTTTTGTAGAACGTCCGTCGTTTTTAGCGACAGAATATCTCTCGACGTTACAAATAAGTATCACAAAAAATAACAGATTAGATCCCCTGGAAACAGGGGATCTCATCTCGCATTGTCACGTGGTTCTGGTTAAAAGAACCGGGACCACGTGACAATGCTGGAAGTAACTCGAACATCAGCTGTTACATGCTGTAGGTACCTGTGAAAACCTATGAACAGATATGAACATATGTATATATATATATACATATATATATATATATATATATATATATATATATATATATATTCATATATATATATATATATACATATAAGTGTTTAGATAATTTATCTAAACACTCATATAGCTATGGAGTAATAATTAGCATTTTCAAACGTTCAAATCTGACATCTGCTCTCTAAATACTGACATCTGCTTTCAATTACTGACATTTGCCTTCACTAACTGACATCTGCTATCAAAACTGACTTCTGCTTTCAACTTGACATCTACAATCAATAACTGACATCTGATTCATTAACACTGTTACTTTATAATGCATTTCTTAATAGCTTGAACCTAGGTCTATTGTGGGTGAGTGGTTAAACCGACAATCCAGCAAACTGTAGACTTGGGCTCGAGTCCCAACATAGACAATTTTTTCAATTAAAAATTTCGTATGATTTGCTTTATAATTTGTGGACAGCAATGTTTACATCCCCCCTTACTTTGCAATTACATACATAGTAACTTGATATTTGTAAATATTTCATATAAAAGCCGAAAAACTCCAATAATTTATCAATTGTTATATATACATATATATATATATATATACATATATGTATATGTTTTCTTTCGGGTTTCCGCGGGTAGTAATATGTGTTGTAACTAGATTCCGGGTTTTCGACCGCGTTTCCACTGTTTGGTCTTCGTAAAGACCGGTGCTGGTTTCTAGACGACGTTTCGGCAAAATCACATTTGCCATCTTCAGGTCTGCGATAACTGTCTGCTTCTGGTTAGTAATAAACTGATGTAGTCGAGGTTAGGATGGTGTTTATATATGTGCTTAGCGTTCTGGTTGGTTACATTTGGCTGAGTGTTTGCGCGGCTCCGTGTCGTTGGGCCTGTAGCTGAAGTGTACTGGCTGGGTTGGGGTGTAGGTGTTTTTGTTCGTTGTTTGTTCTTGACAATTTCTTTGCTTAATACTGGTTTCTATGCTGTTGGTAGCCTCTGGGTATCATCTCGCAAATTCAAATTGTCCGGACGTTTCTCAATTTTGTTAGCTTCCCTGATTATTCTGGTTTTCATAGGTTCTATGTACGCCAATAATTTGGTATTACTGAAGTTTATCGTGTGGGGCGTTTCCTTTACATGCTGAGCCAAAGCCGTCTTTTCTTACGGAGTTTGGGTGTTCGTCTCTTCTTACGTTTACCCTTTTGTTTGTTTGGCCGATGTACGTCTTCTCACAATTAAGGGATGGAATTTCATAAACTCCCTGATTTTCTAAAGGTATTCTTGTTTCTGGATTTCGAAGAGCTGTGCTGATTTTTCTGTCTGCCTCGAATGTGGTTTCAATGTTGTGTCTTCGTGTTTTCCTCTGCCAGACCACAAGAGGAATCAATAGCCAAAGCCTACTTACCCTATATCAAAGGTACCACCGACAGAATATCCAGACTCCTACGAAGACACAACATTGAAACCACATTCAAGGCAGACAGAAGAATCAGCACACTCCTTCGAAATCCAGAAACTAGAATACATAAATACAAATACATAAATGTGCTCTTTGTTAGTAATTAGTTTTTATATTGTTATTCGTTTTTATTATTAATATAGCGTGTGTCTACGTTACCGTGTTAGTTTTATTTAAGAACCCGAAAAGACAAACTTTACAATATTTAAAAAGTAAAAACACAAGCCTATACAAATGCGAGACAATTACCGAACAAATTAAGCATATACCAATTAAACACATTTTAATTTACGTTAACTTACAATCTGGTACGTATTTTAAACATATATATTATAATAAACGAACGTCATAATTTTAAATTCATTGATGAGTAACTAATAAAACCAAATGAATAAGGCTGAATTTATTCAGCCGAAACGTATTGAGTAAAACCTTGTTTTTTATTACAAAACCGACCGCAATTCCAAGAACCTTATATTAAATATATATATATATATATATATATATATATATATATATATATACATATATATAAGTGTTTGGATAATTTCTTAGCCGTATATTAAATATAACAATTGATAAATTATTGGAGTTTTTCGGCTTTTATATGAAATATTTACAAATATCAAATTAGAATATATGTAATTGCAGAGTAAGTGGGGATGTAAACATTGCTGCCTACAAATTACAAAGCAAATCATACGAAATTATCAATTGTTATATATATATATACATATATATATATATATATATATATATATATATATATATACATACATACATAGTAAACCTAATCAGTAGGCGATTAAAGGTCTGTATATTACTTCAAAATATATGTATTTAAAAAACTCTACATGTTTCGGCAGTACGCCTTTATCAAGAGAATACAAAATATAAATGATAATCGCCTACTGATTAGGTTTACCATATCATACCAAGGTCACGAAGTTATTATATATATATATATATATATATATATATATATATATATATATATATATAGGAAGTTATCTACAACATTATTTATTCTGTCCAACAATCCTTGCAACTCAATTTTTTTGTATGTATTTGATTTTTCTCCTGCATACCATAATTGTAGTTCCTGCAAACCTTGAGGAAACTTTTTATGCAAAGATGATTCTATTTATTGCAATAGGTTAGTTACGCGTGTTTTGCATGTTTAATATATATGTAAACAAATAGCATGCCATACCACCACAAATTGACTCTTAAATCTCACCTGTCTGAAATCTGATGTGCGCTGAAACAATGTGACTTATCGTTGTTAAAGAGGAATCTACGTAATATATATGCTCGTGCATATTAAATATTAATTACTTGAATGGTATGAAAGATATCAGAATTTTTCTAAAAGAAACAACGTATAAAGGAGAATGTATTATGGGATAATACGAATGCATATTTTACAGAACGTTAATATTTTCATTCATAAATCTTGCGCTAGAAAAGTTTCTGTCATCTGATAAAAAGTAAATTAGTTATTAAGAAAGAGAATGAGTGCAGTTGAAAAAGTTTATGTCTAGTTATTATTATTTGTACATTCACACATAACTTGTAACATTCTTTTACCTTCGTTATTGAAGGGCTGGACGTACTAAACTGGAGTGAGTTATTTTTTACTGGTCACTCATCCAACAACTTACCAAGAGATCTGTTTGTCTATGTCAAATTCAACAGCGTTATATTAATTGCTCTGCCGTACTATCAACATTTTTAGCCAATCTGAAAATGTCGAATTAGCTCAGTCAGGAATTAAAATAATTACTCACTTTCATGTTTTTTAAAGAAATTATTGTATAAAAATAGATTTGCAGCTCATTAACGAGTGAGACGAAAACACAACGATCTGTCCAACATAAGTTTTTAATCAAATTTTAAAGAATTTTTTTTTTATAATTTGTAGGAGGCTTGTACTTCTTTAGGAGAAATACGTCAATATAAAGAATTGATAATGTTATTGGTGATAAATTAAATTTTCCAGATGAGCTCCCTTGCATGTCTTTGTTTTGACATACCAGCTCAACTAAAAAATCTTTTGTATAGAGCAAAGCACCTGCGGCCAACATAGTCAGACGAAACAGCGTTCCGGCATAATCACACCGAACCCAACTCCTCTGTGGCTCCGTTGGTACTCCTTGGTACACATGCAGCGACATATTTATTTACATATGTTATATAGATGCAAATACTTGTGCTATGGTAGCACAGTGTAGCCTAGCCTAGACTAACAGAGCTAGTTGTAACATATGCAAGTATTCTCCCACTCCTCACTAACTACTGAGAAGTGTAAAAATACTTGAATATGTTACAAGTACTTCTGTCGCCCGTGGCACTCAAATAAATGCTTAACAAACTAATGTTTACAATTTTCTGTCTTTCAGTCTTGATCTGTATACATACATATATATATATATATATATATATATATATATATATATATATATATATATATATATATATATATTAATGCGCGCAGTTTGTTTGAGGCAATATAAATTATTTTCAATAGTAGTGCTTTAAAACTTAATTACAATGTACAAAATAGTAAAACATTCTCTTGTCATGATACAGAATGTCCATCTTTAAAAAAGTGTTTATGAAATTATGTAAAATGTTATTGGAATCAAGAATGCACGAGCTTCCCTATTCTGCCCAACATATTTTACAATACTCGCAAATGTTGCCTGCTTTGTTGTTTATTGAACACATATTCATGTTAAAAGTAATACTTTATAAGTATTTATGTTATGTGTGGGAATTTTAATATCATAACCTTAGATTTTGATATTAACTTTTCGTACCTTGAAGCAGTTTATCAAAACATTGCGCAACATTTTGATAAGTTCATTTAGTTTAGTTGATATTGTGTCGATTTTTTTAGTTCTTAACAATTTTTTTTGCTATATATAATTGTAGATACTATGTTCTTCGCTACCTATGATTATTGTTATTTATTCCTTTGTCCAGTAATTGGAACTTGTTCTGTTGGACAATAACGCTTATTATTATTAAGTACAGATATTTTATAATCATTATAATTCACTTTTAAAAAATAAAGTTAGCCAAAATTCACACATTTTATACATTGTTTCTTTTAAAAAAATAGGTTTTCTCACAATTTAAAATCCGTAATGTTTCAAACGGCGTTTGTCGAGTTTCATAAATAATACTACTTTTCAAACACATATTACGAAACATTTCCCCTTGATTTTGATAGAATGCTTAATCGACAACCCAAACGCAATTATTGGTTAACTACAGATGCAAACTGAACACATACGTAAGATTTTATATTCTAATAGACTTGTTCAACGAAGCATACAGTCTTCTTACAGAAACACAGAGGTCGTCATATCGAAAATTTCAAACTCAGTAGGGCAGCAAATTGAAAATCAATTCAGAAAATTTCCCTTGACCCCAAATCTCCTTCATCTAGCTCATTATTAATGAGGCTATATCATTACGCAAGAAGGAGATGTATTTTTAGCGTTAACGCAATGCCAGCGAAAAGTGGATTAATTTCTTTTTCCTTGACTTATTGGAATTTTAATCGGCAAAGTGACAAAATATAATATGCTTTTCTTTTGAAAATGATTTTCGGAAGATTAAAGGCGAACATTATTCCTTGATAAATTTGCCATTCTTTAAATAGTTACCTTGTGGTACTTTAATTTGCAACAATAATCTTAAAGGCTTCATTGAATGATTATATCGTAGACAAAACATATTTAGTAAATTTAACTTCGGCAGCGTGTTCTTATTCTTAACTTCTCTGTACTTATCGTATTATTATGTTTAAAAGAACTTTTTTATGCTGCAAGTATATTATACCATCCCAAACTTAATCAAAATCTGTACGATCTGGAGTTGTAAACATAAAGTTACAGGACTTACAGATTTGTCAATCAATAACTTTTTCGCTCCACACAATTCATTTTTGAAACAGTATATAATTACAGTTTCTTCTGTACTATACTAAAAATCGTCTAAAGTAATTGTTAATAATTAGAACCGCCAAAAGTCACATTAAAACAGATCTTATAGGATGACTCTCAGCTTAGACTTTGTCAATAAATCTACGTAAATATATGCTTGTATTTCCTGTTTTTTTTTACAACATCGGAAGCAAGCGAGGCAAGGAAAAATGGATCCTTACCACAAAGTCAATTTAATATGTTTAGCTCAATTTAATTTACGTATGTGGCTTCTTAATTATTCAAGTAAGCTGGCTAACGCCAAGTGGTAACGCACTGGCTTATCATACCGGGGTCCTAAAATCAAATCCAGGAGTCGGCTGTCCAAGAAAGTTTTCGTGGTTTTCCTTCTCGTTTAAGATGAATCCTGACATCTAAACGTCTTACGTCGCTCCATGGGCGCGGGCGTTATAATAACTCATGGCCTGCCAATGTCCCCTGTAATTGGCGTTAACCTTTCGTTAGTCTCGTGGGGTCTCAGAAACCCCGGCCTAAGTATTTTCTTAATATTTATATAATAGTATTCCAGACGCTGCTGAGTAGCTTCTTTAATTGCATTAGTAAAGAATCAGGTTAAACAATTTTCTTCTTGGTGATTTAAAAGTTATTATTAAACTTTCATTAGGGGTTTGTCAAACCCTACCAGACGAATAACGTTGCAAATTTTTGAAGTTACGGTTTAGTGTAGTTTATTGAATTCTATTGTTTATCCCATATTTTTAAAAAAATTGACATGGAACAGGAAATAGACGACGAAAGTGAAATAAATAATATCGATATTATGTTAGAATATTTCTCGCAAACAAATTAACTATTTTTCCGATTAATTTGTCCGGAATTCGTATTCGAATTTATAGACTTCTTAATTGTCTATTGTGAAAATTGGAATTCCCTAGAAATTACATTATTGTGCACATGTATTGAAAAGGTTACATTTAAAAATGCTAAAAATTCTAGGTAAAATTGAGTAAGGAATAACTTTACTTACATATATTTATCATTTAATTAAAATCACTATAAAAATATCATTTGAGCATATATTGAATTTTATTGGTTGTTAAATCTTGTGTAAGCGACAGTATACTCGTACAGTGATGGCCAAATGTATGGAACCATGTAAATATCCGTTAAATTAAAAACGAATTGTAATAAAATTTTAATCACAGAAATTAGGGATGAAGGGCAATCATTTGAAGGATTTAATAAATATATAGAATGCCCAAAAAATGTAACATACTGAAGTGATACCTTTTTAAATTGTACGCTCTGTACTTTTTTTTTGCATTTTATGATTCTCTTCGATAACTCGATTTCAACAAACTATATAGCACTTGAGGTCTAAAATATTTAGCTTGAGATTTACATGGAAACGAAGATCAGAATTCTTAGAATATTTATCTCTAGGTATTTCCAAAATCATAAATATAGAAAATTAGCCTACATAGAACTTATAAATGACACAAAAATATATGGGGGTGGTTTATGATGTTATTTAAAATTACTACTATATACTTAACCATTATATACAACATTGGAAAAGAGGTGTATATATAAGATCCAACTGGTCGTTTAAAACGATATCTATTGTGTTCTTCCGGCATTTAAAAATCTCTAGGGCCTCTAAAAGATTTAATTTACGACCTTTCTCGGCCAAATGCAATATTTTACGGTGACCAAATGTATGCCTTTCTGTAATAAGATGGTTTGCGAATGTTGAGCATAGAGCATTAAATATTCCTTTGTCTAATGAATCTTTTGTTCGTGAAATCAATACTATAAAACAAATAGCGGTAAACAATAGTTATAAAAGTAGCGTAATTGACAGTATACTAAAGAAAAAACAATTACAAGTAGCCCTTAGTTTAGTATATCCTAAAGATAGTGCTAATTTGAAACAATTTGTCTCGTTAACTTACTTCGGTAAAATAAGCGAGCAAATTGGAAATATAATTTCAAAAAATAATAGTAATGTTAGTATAGCTTACAAACCATATGTAAAAACAAGTAATTTCATTTTTAACGCAAAACCTAAAACAGATATCAATAACAAATCAGGAGTGTATAAATTATATTGTAATGATTGTAAAAGTGTATATATAGGTCAGACTGGTCGAAGTTTTATTATACGGAAAAAAGAACACAGGAGGTCATATAAACTAAAGAAGACAGATTCAACATTCGCAAACCATCTTATTACAGAAAGGCATACACTTGGTCACCGTAAAATATTGCATTTGGCCGAGAAAGGTCGTAAATTAAATCTTTTAGAGGCCCTAGAGATTTTTAAAAGCCGGAAGAACACAATAGATATAGTTTTAAACGACCAGTTGGATCTTATATATACACCTCTTTTCCAATGTTGTATATAATAGTTAAGTATATAGTAGTAATTTTAAATAACATCATAAACCACCCCCATATATTTTTGTGTCATTTATAAACTCTATGTAGGCCTGTAACTTTTGCAGTTTCATAATGACATTGTATGTCGAAACCGCGGTCACGATTATATGTGAATAAAGTGGTAAAACAAAGTTATTGTTTTATTTTATTTTATTATTTTCATAAATATAGGTATGATCATTTAAATAAAAATCTTTTCAATTTGAAATGTAAATACTTAATGCAATTTCTTTTATTTCTTCTGTTGTTGTAGCGATTTTAAAAAAATGGTTTCCTTGTCGAACCAAAAGTTAACGTAAATATCACAATCTTTAAATTTTATCACAAGGTCTTCCAGTAGTTTGTTACATTTAAAAGTGTCTTTAAATAATTGTTGTTCATCAATAATGGTTGAATTAAATGAATGAGAAAGAATACAAATATTAATGATGATCGGTTTTGGTGATAGGACAAAAACTCATCAGGTATGAAATACTAAATTCCAATCGGTAGCCAATTTCTGGTTCTGTTTTTAACAAAACTTTGAGAAGGTACAACATAATTGGCTGTATTTGCAAATGATATTAAAGCACAAGATATTTCAATATCTGAAGAGGAAAATGCCCATTTATCTACAAACGAGCTAGCGCAAAGGCATGATATTAGTCGTCGTTCAGTAGGAAGAATTCTTAAAAGAGAAAAATACAATTCTTATAAAATTCGCTTTTTTCAAGAACTCTCTGATGATGATTTTGGCAGAAGGCAAGAGTTTTGTGAATCAATGATGAACATTTCTAGTCGTGATAACAATTTTGTAAATAATATAGTATTTTCGGATGAGGCAACAATTTATTTGACGGTACTATTCATAAACATAACTGTCGATGTTTGGCATAGAGTAATCCTCACTGGATACAAAAGGCGCATACGCAACATCCCAGAAGCTTAACGTGTGAGCTGGTATTTCTAGAAACAGAATAATAGGGCCTTTTTTATAGACGAAACTCGAAATGGTCACAGACATTTAGAACTTTTCAGTAATCAGATAATTTCTGCATTGCAGGAAAATGGCCAACTTTCACAAAACATCTGGTTTCAGCAAAATGGGGCACTTTCTCACTATTCAGTCATCTTCAAGGTCGATTAGATCAAACTTTTGCCCACATATGGATTGGAAGGAGATGCGAAATTGAATGGCCTGCACGTACTCACGATCTCAATGCATTAGAGTACTTATTGTGGGGCTATTATGGGGCTAACAGAAAGTGTATCTTACCCGACCTAGAAATTTGCAAAATTTGGCTGAAAGAACTAACGAAGAAATATGAAGCATTTCACCAGACATCATAGCGAGGGTTACAAGAGGTTTAACAGACAGATTGGCTTACTGTCGGGAACTAAGTGGCTATGTAAACATCTCATAAATTAAGTTTAACTTGGTTTGTATAACCAGTTTATTTTCTTTTCCTTACCAACTAATTAATAAAAAATACTTTAGACCCCAATTTTTATAGGTTATTGAAATCGTCTTATCGAAGAAAATCTAAAAATGTAAAAACATCTCCAATTTTCGTGTCTAAACTTTTATTAGAATATCTTTTTTAATTTAACAGATGGTTCCACACAGTTGCCCATCATTGTATATACGTATCTATAAGGTAATTGAAGTATATTCTCTGTTGCTAAATTAACCTACTACACAATCTATCATTATTTAAGGTGCAATGCTTTGTCAGTCTTCTAAAAATGCATTTAATCACTTTAAAGTGTTACGAGAAAGAAACAAGTTTTTGTATCAAAACATTGATAATATTTATTCTTAGCGTTGATGCAATATTTGTAACTCAAATTTATAAAATGTTTCTCAATCTTTATAAATGCATTAGGTTTCGTTGAAATATTATTCAGCGATGTGTAAGTAAAAGTCACGAACTTCAATTTCTTTTTGCAAGTTTACATCAATCACTTCACTGCTGCGAGAACTACAATTTCGTTTGCTTTCATGTCTTAAAAGTAGAAAACTTTATTGGATTTTTCTATGTTTATGAAATTTGACAAAATAATTTTCATGTCAATGCTCTCGTCATTTTAATTAATTTTTTGAAACAGTATATATTATACTTAACTGTTGATTCTTCACATACTGCCAAGGACAATAACTCTGAACTAGCCTCTTACAGTAAGTAATTCAAAACATCCACTTTAGATGATAATATGAATACATTTAATAAATGCTACTCACACTTCTATATGCAAACCTTGGCATTTCTTCAAATTAGTAGTAGGATGTTAAAATAAATTTGAATACTATTAGGAAAAACGGCATAGAACTTATACTAAGTAACACTGAATTTCATGATGTGAAGACCTATTATTAAGTAATTAAAATACGTTAAACATTATTTCGATGTAAATATTTTTACTTCATAGCTGCTTAATTTACTATAGACTTTATATAATAAGGATATGAATTAGTAATACTAAGTTTATCTCTTCTTTTTCTTCCTCTTTTAATTAGGACTATGCCCTGTGTTTTCTGTTTATTATTGTTGGTTGTAGATAGCTGAGTTTGCATCCTGCGATGCTGAAGTACAACTATCCTTTCAACATTTTTGAGGTCTACCCAATGGTCTACGGGTACCAGGTCGTTGTGTTTTAGCAACAGTTGAATAATATCAGACTAAGGCTATTTTCTTGTCAGATGCCTGTTGATATTTAGATTTTCTCTGTTAGATCACCATTAGTTTTTATTCTCGTCTTATTCCCGGTGTTTTTCTTATTATTTCTTAGTATTTCCAGTTCTAGGGTTTCGATTACATCGTTTATAGGTATTCTGCCAAATGCATTTGTTAAATCGAGAGAATATGTAAACATTAATATGTTGAATTCTATTGCCTTTTCTTTAACTGGCGTAAAATGGAAATAGCACTCATTATTGACCTATTAATTCTAAACCCTTGCTCGGAAATGATTATTTTGTTGGAGATTTTGTCGCCCAAAATTTTAGTAAATAATTTGAGGGTTCAGCTTAATAGGGTAATAATTCTATAGTTGTTAGGGTATCCCTTTTTTCCTCTTTTATATATTGATATAGATATACCGATTTTTTAATCATGTGGTTCTGTACCAGTACCATTTTATTGGTGATATTGTCTACCCCAGGCAACTTACGATTTTGAATTTCACGGTTGTTGTCCGAATTTTCTCTGTTGTTATATCATCTGTATCGTTATTATCGTGAACTAGATCCTTCTTAGACTTCTGTGTTTTTTTGAACGTCGTTATATAAATTCTGAAAGTATATTATTCATATATCTCATGATATCTTATTTCATTGAACATTCTCATTAATCTGTTTCCTTTCTGTTTTGTAACATGTTCCAGACTCTTTTGTCTTATAGTCCATGTTAGCCGAAAACCGCTTTTTTGATCCATTTTATATTTTAGGTTCCTTAACAGAACTAGTTAAAGTGTAGACTAGAAATAATATATAACACTAATCTGTTACCTAATAGTAAATCCTTCGTATTTAGTATCATAATGATTGCATATAACCTTTGCGTTCTTGCATAAAGCAACTTTTGAGAAAAAGTTAATCAGACTTATTAGAAAACGCGGATTTCATTGCCTGTAAAAATAAAATTAAAAGTTACGGATTACAGGAAGCAATAGCATTGTTATTAATAAAAATGTCTAAGACGAATATACATTTTTGCAACTGAGTAATTTAATATTCGTACCTCCGATTTAGAAACATTTTGATTATGGCTCGTTTTCGTCCGATATTACTTGTGGTTTTTGTCATTCAGTTACTTATTTTTCATCATTTTTTTGTAATGAATTTCTGCAATTTGGCACTTTCGGAAGAAGTGAACAAGAATAGTCCAGATGTGACTATATAATTTAGGTCGACAACAATAAAGAAAAAATATATTCCAAATAAGTTCCTTTGGAGTGTTTAGTTGGTGCATGTCAAGTGGTATTCATGCTAGTTTGATGCCAATGCCCTCTGTAATTGGCTTTAATTTGTTGGGGGCTGCCAGGCACGAATTATTATTATTATTATCATCTTTTATACGGAAAGATTTATAAACAAATTAGCTATAGAGAAATGTGCTCGTTACCACGTTATCCCACTACAGAACAATAACGCTTTAATATTTCAAGTAGGCTGCTAAATCGGTACAAAAAAGGACTGCATTATCTTCAACCCATATTAAGAATTAACATCGAAGTAGGCAATTCGAACGTAAGTCATCATCGACATCCAAGAAAGTGAAATCCAGTATCAGTGAGCTCAAAAAATGTTCCGACTCTCTCCTAATAATTCTAGGCGTTATACCACCGAATATATTCAATATACTCTGTTCGAAGTGGAATAATAAGCACTTTACCACTTTCCCTATAGCTTGGATTTATCACTTTGCGAATACTACATGTACGGATTATTGGGAGAGGGGTAAAATTTAAAGAAAATGATAGAAGTAAAAAATGTTGTCCAAAATTTGTCAAAAGTTTGTTTTAAGTGTACTCTGCTCAGTAACATGTTATATTTGAGTTAAATAACAATTACGGTAAAATACATGGAATTGTCACTGGATAGATACTAGCAGTACTATTATGATAAGACCGACAGCTGACTTCAAGTCAGAATGTTATCGAACATTATTTTTGTAAAAAAACAATTTATCTCAATCTTTGCTAATTTAAACAATAAATTTGCCAGCTACGATCGATAATATTTTTAAATACTTAAGTTTATAGTCGTTTATTTAGAACTGCATTTAAAAATAAAATTACAAGCTAAGCCGATTATTTAAAATATTTTCAAATCTTTCTAAGAAGTATAAACCCTATCTAGTAGCTTGTTGTGAAGAATATCATTAATAGGTACCTGAAATACTACTATTGTAGTTTTTAAACTAGAATAGAATTGTGTATAAATGACTTTTATAGTGTACGCAATAAACATATAGGTTTTGGGGATACGATAGGGCCTAATAAGTAAAGCCTGACGCTATACGAAACTTTTAACAGATCTGTGAGTTATTGTTTACTTTGCTTAGTTTATTAAATGTGTTCATGCAACGGCACATTAACTTTCGTATATGTATAGGTAATTGATATATTCAATTATACAGAATCCACCAGAATAGACAGTACCGAAAATAAACATTATATTTACTTTCTGAATTTTTTCTTAATTTAATGCTCATTACGACACATATAAGCTTTATATCGATTTTGTAAGTCACTAAACATACTATAAACATATTATAAAGAGGGGTTGATGTAACTGCTGGAAAAATGTTTGTATTCCTTCTCGTAGTTCTGCAATATTCTCCATCCGATTTTCTGAGCGAAATATTTTGTCCTTCATCATACCCCAAATGTATGCATCTGGTGGTGTCAATGAGAAAGATATTCGAAGTCTGTTTTCTGGGAAATTATTCTATCATCAAAATGCTGACGGAGAAGGTTTAGTGGTGCGCGCAGCTGTATGGCTCGTTGCACCATCTTCTTGAAACCATTGTGTGTGTAGCAATAGATTTCGTGCACGGTGCACAAAGTTCTGTAAATCTCTCACAAAAGGTACAATAATGTTCTCTCTGCAATAGTCTCGGTTGACACTAAGTGTATTCTGATTATCGTCTTCAACAAAATATGGACCAATTATCCCATGACCAGGTACCGCGTACCAAATGGTAAATGGGACACTGTGGGATGGTTTCTTTACAATAACATCAGAGCAGTCAAATCCAAGGAATCGAGTTGTTTGTCGATTAATATAGCCGTTAAGATAAACGCGATTCTCGTCTGAAAACTATATGTTTTTTTAAGAATTCGGGATCCTCGTAAATTAAGCTCAGTACTCAATATGCGACCACAGTAAATTTCTCTTACACGTTTATCCGCAGCGTTTAGTCGCTGTTCAACCTGAATACGGTATGGATAACCACCAATTGATTTGAACAGCCGACGGCGATGTGTAGATATTTCACTGATGTTGAATTTACGTGCATTTCTTACAAGGCTTCTTTGTGGTGAATGCAAAACTTTGTCAAAAACAGGTCCGGTGTTTTAATTGGTACTCACTGTTTTTCGATGACCTGAAGAACCTTTACTCTGATACAATACACTACCAGTGCCACGAAATTTCTCAACAACAACTAATATCACACTTATTGGGGGCTACTTTATTAAACTGTTGTCAATATCTTGTGACACCTGCTGTTAGCTTTTGGACCTTCATTGCGACCATTTCGGTAATGCTCTACCAGGAACACTTTTTCTGCCGCCGCTAGAACCATTTTCGTTTCGCAGCGTCACATTGATATGTCAACTAATGACAATTAAGTCAATAATGACGAATGTATATTAAGTAAGCTACTCCATAGGACCATTTCGGTACTGTTTATTCTGGCGGATACCGTATTTAATTTAATTAATGTGAATACAACATTATACATATGTACTTAACATAAATAACGACCTTCTCTTCATTACTCAGAAAGAATAAAATAGATTTCGACAAAAATATTTAATTTCGTTCGCTTAACCTAGATCTTATAGAAAACGTAAGAAGGTTTGATTAACGGTACAAAAGAACATACGTTTTTAAATAATATTTAATACGTGATCCAACACTACTGGGTTTAAATGGAATTATTAATTACTTGTTGATTTCATGTTGATCTTTTGAAATTGAAAAATTAGGGTTATACAAAAAAGTTATATAATTTATATTATTATTTATTTATTTGGTGATTTTACTTATGTCTATCACAATTCTCCTTTTTTTTATAAAATATCTCTAATGCATTATTTCTTACAATTGTTTTGATAATATGTATGCTTCCAGAATGTAGATTGGCGTATTAGTTGTTTATACACAGTATCGTATCGTACTTCCCAGAAACATAAAATGTTATTATAAACATAATATTTTTGTTTTTAATTTTGTGTTTATTATTCTTAATCTTTATATAAGGAACATCCAATAATTACATATATATATATATATATATATATATATATATATATATATATATATGTTTATATATATATATAACGGCTAAGAAATTATCTAAACATTTATATATATACATATATATATATATATATATATATATATAGACTATTAAGTATTATCGACCGTACTGTATAAGTAAAAATTAATTAACGGGTGAGCGGTCTGTCAAGTAAAAATAAAAATAAAAAACTCCTTTATTTCACTCTATATTTCATAACGAATTTGATACTTCCTCAGGAGTGTAACTGAGAGTTAAAATTTAGCAAACAACGACACTAAACATGTTAAAATTAATCAAATTTAAAACATCAAATTAATATGGTGTTGGTTTATCGTCAACCTTTTAAAAACAAATATGGTCATATTTGTTTGCTAAATTTTAACTGTCAATTACACTCCTGAGGAAGTAACAAATTCGTTATGAAATATAGAGTGAAATAAAGGAGTTTTTTTTTTACTTGACAGACCGCTCACCCGTTAATTAATTTTTACTTATATATATATATATATATATATGTATAAAGATAATTATATCGTGACCTTTATATGTTATGGTAAATTCAATTTGTTGGCGATTTAAGGTCTGGTTTTACTTCAAAATGTATATACATATTTAAAACAATTCTACATGTTTCGGCAAATGATGCCTTTTTTTAAGGTTTTTTTAATATAAAATATAAATGACAGTATATTAATGTCATACTTATACATTTGTAGTTGCCATAGATAAAATTATTCAAAGATACATTCCAGTTAAAAAGGGCATCATTTGCCGAAACATGTAGGATTGTTTTAAATATATACATTTTGAAGTAAAACCAGACCTTAAATCGCCAACAAATTGAATTTACTTTATATGTATATAAATATATATATGTATATATATATATATATATATATATATATATATATATATATTTTATGATATAATAATTTTATCCATGGCAACTACAAATGTATAAGTATGACAGTAATATACTGTCATTTATATTTTATATTCCTTGAAAAAGGCATCATTTTACATTTTGAAGTAAAACCAGACCTTAAATCGCCAAAAAATTGAATTTACCATAACATACAAAAGTCACGAAATAATTATCTTTATATATACATATATGTATATATGTATATAACGAGTCATCGAAAAAATTCATAATTGGAGTAGACTGTGAAATTGGGTTGATACTTTAACCACTTCCACATAATGACACATTACTTGATGCTTGACAGTTTCTTTTCTGATTGTAAAAAAAGGTTATGGCATTGAAATGATACTACAACAAAAAAGAAAACAAATAATTTATTTAATATCGAAATCATAATCAAAATTTACATATAGCTACAGAAGTTGTTGAAAATGTTGTCCATTTACATCTAAACACAAACAATTTTCTTAATAAGAGTTTTGAAAAATTTGACACAAACTTATAGCTTCAATGTCAAATAATAAATGTCATTATGTGGAAGTGGTTAAAGTATCAACCCAATTTCACAGTCTACTCCAATTATGAATTTTTTCGATGGCTCGTTATATATATTATATAAAAATTACATATATTCTTATATCTTCACAAAATCGATATTAATTCCTTTATTTTTTTTATAGTAAATTTAAGTAAACAAACTTTATAACCATTTTCATAAAACATCAATATTATCGGTATTAGCTGATTTGTTATTTACGTAATAATATCATAATGATATTAACCTTAGGCTGCGTTCAAAATGAACATAATCAAATGTACATGTTACAAATGAAACAGACATGTAAAAAAATACACATCTGTAACTGTAAACATGGACAACACACCTCGTATTTTCCAGGTTTTTACTTCTGCTTAAGACATATGTTTCTGCTATTACTATTAAGCGTCGTCAGTTAAGCTAGTGAAGTAATTTAAAAGTTTTTATGAGACTTGAATTTTGTTGTGGTCAGAGTTGCCTCTATTTCCACTCCATTGTTTTGTATTTCCCAGGATTGTGACGTGTTTGTGTCTGATTAATAAATAATCGTGTGTTGTGTGTTTTTGAGCGGTCCTGTGTTGCGTATGTGTTGTCTGTGTGTTTGTCGCTTTTTGCGTTTAAGTCACTGGTCATCGGTTTTTTGCGTTTCAGTCATGTGTGTGTTTAATGTTTGTTGTTGTAGAATGTGATTATTTTCTGTGTTTGCGTTACGCAATCTGTTCTGTATCTGTTCTGTTGTTGCGTTTGTGGAGTGTAATGTTATTAGCATATTGCCTAAGGCAAGTGCTAGTTCGTCAGTTGTGTTAGGTGTTGTGTTTCTTTGTTTTTGTGTCCATGGGTTCGTTGTTGGGGGTGGTGCTGGTATGTATTCGGGTTTGGGTGTGGTTTTGTTTACAGGGTTGTTTGGATTGTTAGGACAGTTAAGGAAAGTGGATAAGTGAGGACCACCGCAGTTTGCACACTTTGGTGGGGTTGTTTTGGGTTTTGTACATAGGTGTGTTGAGTGTTCGTCTCCGCATTTCATGCATTTGTAGTGTATGTTACAGTTTTTTTGGTGGTGTCCAAATGTCTGACATTTGTGGCATTGTATTATGTCTGTCCGTTTGTTTAGTGGTTCGATTTTAATTGTGAGTCCGCAGCAGTCGTGTATGTTGTAAATTGATTTGTATTGTCTCGTCAGTTCTATTAGTACAAGTGGTGCTGGTATTCCGTGTTTGCCGTTCATGCGTTTTATTTTTATTGTCGGGTAGCCTTGGTCAGTCAGGTCGTCGGTGATGTCAGTGTCTGTGATAAAGGTAGGAATGCCACGCATAACTACCTTTAGTGTCTTTTCACTTCTCAGTTGAAAAGTGTAAAATTGTATTTGTTCATTGTCGAGTATGTGTTTAAGTTTTCGGTAGTCTTCGTCAGTTTTCGGTTCGATGTGAATGCCAGGTTTCACAAGTTTGTTTTGTACTGTGTTAATGTTATGTGTTTTAAGTATTTGTCGTATATATGTCCATTTGTCTTTGTCTGTTATTATGATTGGTGCGATTTTGTGTGTTTTGCGTGTTTCGGTGTTTGTGTTTTGTGTGGTGTTTGTTTTGTCACTTACCCTAGGTGTGCTGTTTGATGTTGACGGTTGTGGGTTGATTTCGGTTGCTTCTTCTTCTTCCATTTTTTCCTCGGTTTTGGTTTCGAGGACGTCGTAGGAATTTTTTGTTTCGATTGGTGGCGCTGTGTGGTCAGTTTTCTGTCTTTTTGTTGTTTTTTTCGGGTGTCTGAATTCGTCGTTTTCGATTTTCGGTTCCGGTTGGCTCTTCTTCGATTTTACGGGAGGCTTTTCTTCTTCTTGTTTTTCTGTGGGGTTGCTTTTTAACTCGATTTGGATCGTTGGTTCTTCTGGGTTAACCATTAGTATATCCCCTGATTTTTGTAGTAGCTTCTGGATATCTTCTTCTTCGTCGAGTATGTTGATTAGATTTTTAAAATCTTCCAGTATCTTGGGTGTACATTTGTTCAGGTATTCTGGTTTAATCATCAGGTTGGTTATTGTTCTTTTTTGTCCGGCCATTGCTTCCGGCGTCGCTTGACGTTGTATCGTCGTAGATGCTCCCAACTGCGATAGTGCATGAACAGATATCCAAAACTTGAATTTAAAAGCTTAAATCGCCTATATGGTATAGCAAATTTCGTCCTATCAGATAGCACCATATAATATAGTGACATCTGCCGGACGAAAGAGACTGTGCCGAAAATGGCAACCCTTCCCTTGACCGGCTAAGCCGGTACAAAAGGGAAGAAAATACGCATATAGGTGTAAGTCCATTAACACCATGCCAGATGGCAGTAAATATACAAAAATGGTTTAAGTATATCAATACGTTAAGCACGTATTACGCATTTGTTACAAATGAAACAGACATGTAAAAAAAAATACACATCTGTAACTGTAAACATGGACAACACACCTCGTATTTTCCAGCTTTTTACTTCTGCTTAAGACATATGTTT
Organism: Melolontha melolontha; assembly: GCA_935421215.2. Taxonomy (NCBI): domain Eukaryota; kingdom Metazoa; phylum Arthropoda; class Insecta; order Coleoptera; family Scarabaeidae; genus Melolontha; species Melolontha melolontha. The sequence continues at coordinate 89,532,857 of OW285238.1, read as the reverse complement.
CTGCTATTACTATTAAGCGTCGTCAGTTAAGCTAGTGAAGTAATTTAAAAGCTTAAATCGTCTATATGGTATAGCAAATTTCGTCCTATCAGATAGCACCATATAATATAGTGACATCTGACGGACGAAAGAGACTATGCCGAAAATGGCAACCCTTCCCTTGACAAACAAACACATTATTGACAATTTGCATTATTTGTAATAAAAATAGATTTTTTTTTCGACAATATCTGTCTGCTATATAAAAATACATACACAATGTCTCAACTCTATATTAAGCCGTTAAGTTGGCTCATGTAGCTGCATATAATACAGCTTTTTTTCATTTGTATGAAAACTAAATTTAATAATTCTTCAAATAAATCATGATTTCTTGAACAAAATGTATATTACTTGAATAGAAAATATAAACTAGTCTGATAATAAGTAAACTGGGATCTTATATTAAATCACAATATTCAACTACCCATCCTTTTTATTAAAAGACTATGTTACCTCCCTTGCCTATTTTTACAACTTTTATTAAAAGATACGATTCCATACAAAACGTGCAATATCATTAACCTTTTTCCTTAATATTTCAGAACACGTCCTTATGTTAAGAGCATTTATTGTAAAAATTTATTGAAGTATAACTGAATTCAAATCGAATTTTACTAAACCGTAAAAATCCGTTTAATTGAGGGAAAATCAATCAAAGAAAAAAATACACCAAAGCCACTTTAACAGCTAAACTTCGTCACGCACTTCTTGGAATTAATAGCCCACTTTTACAATTTCACCATAATTTTTACAGGTCGTTTAACTCTTCACGATCATTGGTCGCACCTAACAATGCATAAAGAATACTCGAACCGGACGATAAACGCTTGACGGAGGATCAAAAACATCATCGTAGTTCACATCCTCGTGATGGGTAACTTGCGGAATTCGACGATCGTCGATCACCGCAAAAAAACGCCTGGTGACAAAGGACCACACATCAGACAGTTGAGAATTGCAAAGTAGTGCAATTAAACCGGATATAGACACAGTAAACGCGTATACTTATTCTGATAGTCGATTGTTTTTTGTTATTGTATTAAACAACGTGCGCGTACGAAATGTTCTCGATTGATTGTGGTACAACGTGATTTGGAATGCCACATAACATCTTTACGATTTTTTTATAATTTTATGAAGATGTAACATTCAGTTGGGTAATATTAATTTCTGTTAATGCGATACAGTGTGATCCAAAATATTCGCGTGCCTGAAATTAAAACAAAAATAGAGAAGAAAATAAAATAGTTTTATAATACCCATACATATATAAATATGAAAATTGAGAAATTATATTTTCAAGAAGAGAAGTGATTTATTTTTATGGAAAAGTTTTCTATATATGTGATATTCGTCCGTACTACTTAATATAAATAAAATATATATTGTTGATAAATTTATATATTATATATGATTATTATTAAATTATAATTGTCAAAATCTCCTGAATTTTGTGATATTAGTGGAAAATTATCGTGAAAAAAATGAAATTAAAGATGCCCTGCAAATTGTGCGAAATAGACCATCAAAAGTTGGGAGCAGCGAACTGTACGCATAATCCTTTCGCGCTACCACAGTTTCCCACCTTCTTGCCCTTCGGCGTTGACTTAGGACATCTACAGAATTCGCCCGCCTTCATGCCGCAGCTGAGGGACATGATGCTGGCTTATTTGTTCAGGGGTGAGTGTTTTTAAAGTTAATTGTAAATATTTAGAAAAAGAAAACATTCCTTCAGATGTTATTTATGTAATTTGTTACGCTTCATGAACTTAACTGGCTTACCCTTATTATGAAAAAAAGTTTTTTTTGTTTTTTATTTATATGTATATGGTAATCCGAAGGGTGTGTGTTCTAACGTTAAACATAAAGCTTTCCTTAAAAAATATTTAATTACTAAAATAGAGATTTCTCTATCAATAAATAAAACACGTCTAGATATTTACGAAATACATTTAGATAATTTACGTTGATGTTATTCTTGATTTCACACCGAAGAAATAAACTAATTCCTAAGCAAATGTATTAGTAACATTAGTAGTAAATTAGTGTTAAAGATTGATAGTTTGAAAACTGTTCCTTTTACAACTACATTTTACAGCAGCATTTCATACGTATAAAATCATCAGATATTTAAATTAAAATAAGAAAACAAGTTTATATTATTATTATTATTATTGTTAAGATGTACATGTATTTCTCAATATTTCTCAAGCCTTTGATAAGTTACGGCATGAAAATAATGCTTTTCTATTTGAACATTAATTATAATGAAGAAAACATAAAATACATGTTTACAACTATTTATTCAAAATAAATTACAATTGTGTCACTACACTTAGCATCACCATAAAGTTTAATAATAAAAATAAAAGATGTTCTATATGTAACATTAAATTTTATCTCCATCAAAAGAACTAGATTGGTATGTAACTGTATGCGGAATCTTAATTCGTCGTTTTTATAGAAGATGTTGTCATTCAACATCTCGAAAGAATAAAATAACATAAGAGGTTTACAGTGGCTACGACGTATTATTTTTCTGATAGCTATTCAAGTAATTTTGGGATACTACCGCTTTTTTGCAGAGTATGATGTATGAAATTAACATTTTTGCTTATTAAGAACACTTTTGACAATAATACATATTCTCACAATATTTATAAATAAGCTGCGTAACATGAGTTATGGATATTTGCAATAAACAGTAAAAAAAACTAATTGGGAACTACATGAAACAGAAACTCGTTTGGATTTTATATTTATATTGTTAGAAGCAAAAACAACGGGAAGTTACACCTTTTAACCGTATGTACATGGATTTTTAACAAAAATGATAACAAGTAATAGAAACAAAATTTTATAACTAGAAAAACCACCACCTTCGATACAACGTATGACCACCACGACCATCAATACAGCTTGACATCTACGTTGCATACTGTCTATTAGCGCGGTAAAGATGTTTTGCTCCAGATCATTCCATGACGAAAATATAAATCGTATATAGGGGAAATATGGGGAATTCCGACCACTTAAGAAAAATAATTAATATATACCAAACTAGCAGAATTTAAAACTTGTTTGATGTAAAATCTAACAAAGTACAATTGGGGAAGAATGAGAGAGAGTGGAAACATGGTAATTAAACAAAATAAAATATAAATGAGCGGCATTACCCTACCTATTCGGGCAATACTAACCATAAAACTAACAAATAATTTTACGATTTATTAAAAGATGTATGTACCTGTGGCTGGCAAAAAATGGCAAATGTAGAGTTGGGTGGTTTCCACACCCGCATATTCTGCTTGTAATGATTTTCCACAAAGGCAAGCCACCCACCACTCATTGTCCTTCCCAAATTCCGTGCACACGATGCAAGGGTCCGTGGCCTCTTCCAAATTTGTTTTCTTGCTATTTAGCTTATCTGTCTGTAGTTTATTATCTCTCACTAATTTCCGTTTGGTTCCTTTTGATTTTGTCAGTTCCATTTTTCTTACTTTTACAATTTCTTTAATCTCTAATTCTATTTTATTTGGTGTCTCGGTAAATAATTGAGAATGTGTTTTCCTTACCTTTTTACTGGCTAGACCTTAAGAACCGCGGAATTGGCTGAAGGTCTTCAAATGACACATTAGCACTCACGCTTTTTTATAAGTAATTATCACTATCCTCATCTGTATAGTAAACTATGCTAGTGTCTGATTCGCTATCGGTATCAAAATCATTCGACAATTTTTCGATAATTTTTCGTTCTGAAATTCCCGATGGATCAGCCTCAGCCAAGTCTTTTTTACTTGATGCGTTTGTCTTAGAAAGATCTTCCATATTTTTTTTTCATTTTATTTGCTGTGTTATCCTTAGTTCCTACGTCCTTTTTTGCCTTACCCCGTTCGTCTCTGTTGTTATATTGTCATTGCAGTTCCTCTCCCTTTATCAGGTTTTCTTCAATAATAATCAATTCTTCTTGATTTATGGAATCTCTATTTATTGTAAAAATCCCTATTGCCTCAAATCCTTTTACATCTTTTTAAATTGTTGCTATCTTGTTGGAAAAAAACAAGAATTATAAATTTCAGGCAAGATCAACCGGGCTCGGGTAAGACCGACCAACTGTGGTCGGTTTTACCCAACAATAGCATGCGTCTAAAAACTTTACCCGTACGATATTATTAGAAAAATGAGGTTATGCCTGCTTGCAGTTTCAACATAACAAATGTTCAAGCTAATAGATGCCATATACATATAGTGAAAAATATAGGAAATTGTTTCAACATAAAATATTCGGTAAAGCCTAACCATGGCGTTACCGGAACTTGTGCTCGACAGTCTGCTTGCATATCCAGAGATAGCGCTGCATTGCGATGCAATTGACGCGTTTTTAAATAAAATACGCCTGATCGGTCTTACCCAGCTGATTGGTTATTCCCATGTTACCTCTAGATACATATCAGTTTAAGAATATGTCCTTAGTTTGGTTCTGATTTTTATTTTAGTTAAGTTCTGTTCATATGCGCGGAGGAAGTATAAAATCTATGGGAAATAAAATCTCGCACAGGAACATCAAAAGTAACGACTACAGTAACATCACTATAATCTGTGGTAAACGCGACCTGCCTCGCTTATTTCCGAAGAATGAGAGAGACTTCTATAGGTGACTATAGGGCGCTCTCTTATGCGGTATATATTCAGGTTACATAAAGTAAATTTAATAGTGTAACTAATCATCCTTGTATGTCTTGCGCGCCCTTGTTCAACAGTGTTTCTATTTTGCATAACTTTGTATCAAAATTGGGTTTTAACTGCTTTTGTATAGCATTTGTTATCACATCAATAACATAATATCTGTTCATTAGTATGTCCGAAGATAAATTATATACGCATGTATTCCAGTTAAAATAAAATTGACTTGTTGTTGAACCTTTTAAAATCGCAAACGAGATCGAGGTCGCGATAAATGTTTCACACTATACAGTGAACAGGTCTGACGGCAAAATAACATCAACAACTGCGAATAAAAACACGAAAGAAATTTGACATTATTTATACAGAATTCATAAAGAATTTCCAACTGCTAATTACCACAGAGGTGTACGTATTAAGTGCCCTATGCAAATTTAAATTCAAGACTATATAATTAATGAAGGTCGTTTCAAACTAAGCTACTAACGAAGAACACCAAATAATTCTAAATAAAGTGAAAACTTTAAGTTAGAGAGTTCTCTTTTTACTCAGTTTTGGATGGGCGCCAAGCCGCTGCTTCGTGTATAAAAATAGTGTCAATAAAGGATTCCGACATTAACAATCTCATGATACGTGACTTTGAGCCGCCGGCTTTCTACACTTTTTCAACGTCGTATTATCTGAAAGTATTTATTACAATAATATATATTTCGGGAATTCATGGAAGACGTCGACAGTCATTTTTTCAAACTTACACGTATCGTAGGCTAATAGAAACTGTAAACAAAGTTACGGTCTAAGGTTTCTTGATAGCTCACTAATTAAACGTGATAAGTGTTGTTTGAGTATGCTGAACATGTTTTGTTTCATAAAGTTTTGTTTTAATTATGCTGTTTTAGAATGGATTTACAATCAAGCAAATTGAAAATCTCAGTGAGTGTAGACGTACGCTCCAAATGATGCATTGATGCATACTACAAAAAGTTCAATTAATTTTGTTTTAATTTGAAAATAGATTAGAAAAATGGCTCAAAATAGTTCCAAAACCGGCAATAACAATATTTGTAAATATTGTTGTTGACGAATTGGATATTGCTACGACAAATAAATGTTTCCTTACTCAAATAGAAATAAATACATATAATGATTTAAAATTACATATGTACACCCAAATTTTCTAACATTCGACATAAATGCTTAGTACCTGAAAGACGTAAATCAAACCTATTTATATAATATAATTGACGCTTGTTGAATTATCACATTAGATGACAAATGGTCTATTCGATTCAAGGTCATAGCAGTTAATGTATGACTGACATTACTAAAAATAATTATAAAATAGAACACAGAAATTGAAAATATAATAAAAAGTCCAAAGTATATTGAAATATTTTTCGTAATTGTTCTTTACAAAGTTATTACAGTATCAATTATAATAATTATTAGTTTAACTAATTAGTATGAAAACTTGAAATACATTATATTTCATTTATTTGAATTAATAATAGTGAAAATGAGCTACTACGTAGAAAGTATCATGAAGGATAATACGAGGAATAAGCTGAATTTATTAAGAATAAGAAAATGTAGTAGACTGTGAAAAACAATTATACAGTGTTTATTTACGTAGAACAATTCTTTATCTATCATTTGACGCTTTGTTGTTGAAGTTACGTTTGTTGTAACTCAGCTACTTATTTTTTAATAGTAAAAGAAAATGGAATTAAGCAAAGAACACTTTGGTATCATAATTTATTATGATTTTCAAAGATGTTTAAGCGATTATGAGTGCAAAAAGAGTTTAGATTCAGATTTTAGTGAACAAGCACTTTCCTTGGCTACAATTTTTCGATGGTATAAGGAATTTGAACGCGGAAGTAATTCTGTTAACCATCAAAAAGAAGCAGGGCATCCTCCTACGGCTGCTACCTACAAAAACATTGTTGTTGTTAAAAAAATAATTGAAGAGAATAATTAAGCCACATATGCAGTAATAGAGCATCAACTCAAGATTGGATCCTCAGCTGTTAAACCAATCAACAACGATCACCTGCATTTAATAAAAGTGGTAAGTCGTTTTGTGCCGCATCGCCTTTCTGACTTCCAAAAAAGCAGAGCGTGTAAGAATTTGCCATGAAACTTTAAATTTCTTAAAAAATGCCGGACACCAAATTTTTTCCAAAATAGTCACAGGTGACAAAATTTATATTCCCTTTTTCGACCTTTCTGCCCGCCAAGAGAGTCCTGTATGGATTCACGAAAATGAGGAAAGTCCTAGAATGACTAAGAAGCAGCAAGCTATGAAAAAGGTTATGTATTCGGTATTCTTTAGAAGTACGGGCTTAGTAAATGCAATTGAGCTAGATGGACAAAAGACAGTTACAGTTAAGTACTACACTGAAAAATATTTGCCTGAAGTGTTCAGTAGAGTTCCAGACAAGGGAATTATGCTCCAACATGATAATGCATCGTCCCATATGGCAGTTGTAACTCTTCAGTTTTTGCTTGGAAAAAATATAAAAGTAATGGAACATTACTCACCTGATTTAGCAGTGTGTGACTTCTGGCTATTTTTTTGTTTTAAACGCCATTTGCGAGGTAGAAGGTTTTAAGAAGAGATTGATACGGCAGTTCACGCTTATTTTGAAGATATTCCGAAAGAAGAGTTTAAACAGTGGAAACAAGAAAGAATGGTCAAGTGTTTCATTGCCGACGGGAATTACTTTGAGCATATTTAAAATAAAATCCTAGTAACAATTAACCTTGTTTTTTATTCTCAATAATTTCAGCTTGTCCCTCCTACCAATCGAAGAATTAGCAAAGATTACTCTGGTTAAACCTCTGACAGTAAAAAGAAAAACAAAACCCAAAGCTCGGCGTAAGGATAGAGAATAATTTAGTTGAGTCTTATTTGGATTAATTATTTAACATAATCACATTTTGCTGTAAATGCAGGTATATTTATTATATCATTAAATAATGTGATTTATATCGTTAAATAGTATATTAAAAAACAAGTTTCATAAGGCACCATTTTGCCGCACGAGATCAGTTTAGAAAACGAGCCGCGATAGCGGCGAGTTTTCTAAAGAGCGAGTGCGGCAAAAGGCCTTATGAAACGAGTTTTTTATACTATTTTTTCTATTTTGCGTTTTTTACATTAATAAATTGCTTAAATTGGAATTATTTAATTTGAAAGTTCAGAGTTTAATTTTTATATAAAGCATGCAGTTGGTCACATTGATACTTGACATTTTCAAATTTAAATCTTGCTATCCGCAAAGTATATTATATTACATATTATTTATTAATTTTGGTTAACATTACTTGATATTTCATTTAAAAATATAAACATGAGTGACATAGAAACATATATATGTTGTTGTCAATTGTATACAACATACGTTGTTTGTGTAAAATACGGACATATATCATATCTGTCAAATGTACATAAATTCTTAAAATCAAATGACAGCAATGATATTTATTTCTGTATTCGAACAACGCCAACATTGAAAAATGAAAAAAAGTGTATCGAAATTAAGCTCATTTCGATACTGTTTTGGGTTTCATAATGAGTTCATTTCGAACGCAAAATAGAAAAAAGCAATTAAGAGACTTTCCAAATGGATCATTACAGCTGCATGCGCTTCACTTTTAACCTAAAAACCTTTGTTTTAGATTATTCAATGTAAAATAACTACTGGAAGCAAGTCTGAGAATTAAAGATTTAACCCATATTCGCAAATTGGTAATTGAGTAATTGTAGTAGTGAATTATGTAATAATCAAACGTCTTTCGTTAATTTTCCTCATTTCTCACGAATCCAGTTTCATAGTTTATAAGTATCCGAAAGATGAAACACTGCTGCTATTATTTAATTTTGTATTAATAAGTTGTCCAGCTGCCAGTACCGTCGATTATCGCTTCAAACCTTCCATACAAGATTTTTACCAAACTTTCGATAAATTCATCCGGTCAAGATCACCATATTAAGAAAATTTGTTGTTCCAATTAGCTAGCTGACACCAGTTTCTTTTCGCAAAGTTTATACTTCACGTTTTCTATAGAATTCGCGTCTGGGGATTACGACAAGGAGTCCAAAAAGACGATATGATTTTCATCTTTCCACTGCGTATACAACCGATTTCGCTGCTTTGGATCATTATCTTCTTGAAGAATCCATTGTTGATTATTTGCACCAAATCATTTATGGATAAATGTAGTAAAGCAGTTTCGTATTTTGTACCACTTTTCGGCGGTTAAAATCTTGGTAAACAAGTGTATACTAACGAATCCCTGTTGGAGAAACAATCCCAAACGTGTAACTTTGCTGGGTTTTTAACAGTTTTCTCAATAATTTTATTACTTGAGCTCGCCCAGGCACGATTTATAGTACTGTTAGGCCACAAAGAAGCATGGTTGGTAAAAATTACATTGTCTTAATCATGATCGTGATTCTCTGTTTCCCAAACTATTCTTTTCCTGACGTAAATTTCGCGTATAAAGGTTTTTTTAATGTACTTCTGTATTTTATATTGTTACCGAGTAGACGGGTACATATTCTTTTATATGATACATTTATATCCATATACTTTAATTTCATCTATCCTTGACAGAGTGCTAATCTTGAATTTTCAACAAAAATCTGCAAAACTTATTTCCCCTTCCTTTGGGTAGTTTTCGTTCCTATGACACGTTCTGGTAGGTTATCAATTGCATTTGTTTCCAAATAACGTTAACCGATTTAACGATATTTTTTTATGTTTATGCTAGATGTATTTCGCGATATCTTTGTACTTTCAGGTGCGTACAGAGGAAACGGCTTCTAAACGTTTTACGTACGCAGCACTCATTATTAAGAAATATGTGTCGGTTCTCAAGAACTTGACAACCGCAGCTGAGGACTGTTAGTGTTGTGGGTAAACATCCCCGCTAACTCCTCCTACGCTTCAATTATTCCGGTCTCTTTCTTACTGCACCTTTTAGACTGCAGTTTGTGTGTAGACTCTGGACCAGTAAAGTAAATAGTACATCATAATCTCATAGAATACCAATAATTTCAAACTTATAAATTAATCTGGGAGTTCAACACAGCTCATAGAATATAATTAATTGCTTGATGTGTTATTACAAATATCATTTCTGAAAATACAGGTTGTTTTACCAGTAGACATTGAAGAACTCGTAAGTAGAACTATACTAAATTTACTATTGTCGAAATTTAAACAGCAATATTGTTACGTATTAATAAAAAAAAATACGTTTTATGCCATTTCACTTTTAATATTAGTGCTAAATTAATACTAAGTAATATTGCATTTTATTCAAGTTTGTTGCGTCAAAATTCTAGTTTTAAACGACGTTTATAGAAAATGATATTTAATAATGTACAAAGCAACAATTTTTATTTAAAACCGTACGCAGTCTATTTCGTAATCATTAGTTATAAGTTTTGAACATAATCAATTTAAATTTATCACCAAGCTTCCAAGACTTCCTACTTAACCTTTATTGTCTTCCACTGGTATGCATTTTAGGTGACTATCATTTATAGTCATATCAAATCACCAAACCATTTACAGCATGGGCGCTATGCAAAAGCTTTCGAATCCACGACCCGTATTAAGGTAGCAGATTTGACTGTATTTACTCCCAATAGTTGACCGGAAAATAGCTTATCCCCTAAAAATTCTTCGCCCATCCTTTTAGTATAAAATTCATAGGAAAATATTTTCCGTACGTATAATATAAGCCTTATTTAATTTGACATTCTTTGTATCCTATTCTGTTTTGGATATCTGCTACGTTAAGATACTCAATTCAGTAATATTAAAGTATTATAACGGTACAAATCTGAAATTTTATACCATACTACTAAAATATCATAACTATCTAACTGTTCAAACATGTAAAATCATATTTGACAAAGAGCTTATACGAAATATTATATTCATTTTCTTTCTATCATCAAATAAGTTGTGTCATATAATGGCTAGGCATAATTGGTTTGCCTTAGCCAATTTCTGTCTGACGCCTCCATGATTTTTTCTTTCTGGTACGGAGATATCCTTTCTTAGTGATACTATTCTATTTTCTAATATTGTAGAAATGTATTCATTTGTACGTCAATTATTTTGTTTCGCTAGATATTTGATCAACTACCATACGAAGACATTTGGTTTAGACAATTTCAACATAAACTTGTTTCAATGCATTTCTAATCGTGCTTCTGTTACTATTGATCTTATAGTAGCTTTTTCTATTCTTAATTTTATCTGTGTATTGAAATGTTTAATTATTGTTCATCATAACTCTCAGGAGAATCCACTATCTCTATGTATTTGATGCTTGATTTCCTTTCTGTCCGTTTCCATAATTTGATGTTTTGATACATATTTTTTTCATGATTTTTTGTCGGCAATTAACTTTCATTAGAGGCTTTTCCTCCTAACTACCACAATCTTTGTGATCAAATTAAGAATTAATTTTAGTACGCCATGTTCCATTTTAAATTATTACTTTCCTTTTGAAAATTAATTTTTACCTTCTACTATTAATGTACATGGTAATATATTTTTATTTTGTAGATTTTTTTATTTGGTAGTTTGGTTAAGCACTCGAGGTTCGTTAAATGTTCATGTACATACATGGTAGCGTTTCTACTCACTGAATGTGTCGAAACATTGATTTTACTCTTACTTCAGTGTAAGTTTTATTGTTTTTCGATCAGCACAAATAAATAATTCTTCTTATATTAGATTTTAGTTGGTTATTTCTATAGTTATGATTCAATGTAATTACGAATTCATTTCTGAGTTTCTTATTTTTGCCAATGTCAAACTATAATAGATTTCCTATGTAATACATCAACTTTTTAGCAGGTAGCTCAAGAGTTTTCTTGGAATAATTAACTTGCTTGTATTAATTTAGAGTAACACAAATAGCTATAAAAATATTATTTTAGTTATGTTGTATCAAAGTAATATTTTTTCACAAATTGAAAACAAGTTCTATTTACTGATTTATTCTAAAAAATACCTATTTAATTTTTGTTATATCCTTGAATTTTATTACAATAAACACGAAATCAATTATTTAATTTAATTAGTATAGTATTTGAGCAGGATGTAAACAAATCTACACAAACAAGATTTACGCCCAAAAATGCGATCATGATGATCCCTATTAATCCAAAGCTGATTATACCGGAATAATCACGGTATAAGCAGGCAAGCATCAAATGCATGGGTTTTTTCCTTCTCCCGAATTACATTCAGCATCGTTTTTTTATTTGGTTGCCTGCCTTTTTTCTCTTTTTTGCTTTTGTTGGCGTAATATTTGCGAAGCGGAGGATAAGCAAGCGGGCAAGCAGAAACAATTAACGTTGCCACGTTCAGTAATAATCATCCACTCAATTACCCGCCTTCCATTAGATCGTGTTCTTTAATTGAGTGCGCTTTTTAATATTTAACATCATTTTGAACAAATCAGGGAAGAAACTAGGAGAAACAATGATAATAACGGTATAATATTAGCAACTTATCTGTTGGTAAAAGCTTATTTGTTTATATGTTTAAAGTAAGATGTACTTGCATTTGTATATAAATAGAGAATTAGGTTTACCTATTATAATATAAAAGTAATTGCATTCATTCATGGAAGCAAAATATAATTCACGGAATGTTTTATTTTGATATATCTTTTGATTTACGCCTAATAATAGTTTTCCTTTTGTTTAACATGTTTAAAAACGAGCGTGCCATTCAACACGACGTTAACTTTGTAGAGCAGAAAGAAGTCACATACTCATTTTGCACTAACCTTATTCATTCTCAAAACGTCATTACTGATAATTCTTTCTATTTCAAACAACGATCGTATTATACCAATTCTTCAATAAATAAAATCATTTGTATTACTATTTTAATAATCTTCATGCGTTTCTTGTCCCAAACGGAAACATATTTCCTACATTTTTCAGTAGAATATGAAGGAGACGAATCAGCATTAACGCTGCATAAACGCTGCTTAATTTGATTAGGCGTATTCCCCTCTTTTGTTAAAAATTTAATGACCGCGCGGTATTAAATTTTTGTTAACTCAGATATTTCGATTAATTAACAATTTTACCTAATTGCAGATTTATAACTATTGATTGTAGAACTTTACTATTTAAAGGGTAAACTTTGACCACTTTGAATACCATTGAGTATGTATAAGCTTGTCAGGCCGAGAAGGTATAGCTCGTATCTCATATAATTGTGCTAGTCTTCTCAAATGGTCTTGGATAACAAATTTACATAATTGTTATATGTATTCAAAGATTAATGTTATGGATTAATGGTTTGTGTTCACAGATAATATTTTATCTAACGCTAATAAATTTCTACAAAAATCTGCTTTATGTCCAATATTTATACATATCAAGTTTATTAAACTGCTGCTATAATTTATTTATTTGGAAGAAGATTTTAGCTTTTAACGTTCTGTCGAAAACTTTTAGGAAGTTTTTATAACACAAAGGTACATATTTCATGACGAGAAGTTGTTGACGATGGATGATGAGTAGTTGTTTGGGCTATTTCCATAATTTGTAGAATATGAATAATCCGACGTTTCGGCAGTCAATCTACTGCCGTCTTCAGGGCAGCCCTATTTCTTACCAAACTCAAATTGCGAAATGTACCCGTGTAAGAATCGAACTCGGTGTGAAATTCCAAGTTTTAACTGAATCAATATTATTTCTTAATACCTCTATTTAAGCTACATGTACCTATATGTTTTAACAAATAATATTCTGTCCGCCAAATAGCGGGAAAATCATTGTAGGCCTGTGATACTAAAAATATATACTTCTAGTTTCCAGCTTTCCATCTCTACTTTTTCACGCATACCCATTAGGTGTATTACATTATTTCTAGAGTCTCTATTTTCTTTCTTGTGTACAAGATTAGAATTGTAGTCGCCTGCCTGTAAGAAGAGATCTATTTATATTGGGGCTATGTTTTAATGTTTTAATGAAAAACGTTCCTATCTTCTTTACCTAGTGTTTTTTTCATTTATGTGTTCATAATAATCATAAATAGGAAACAGTTAAAGCTATTTCTTCCTCTATCATAAAATTATTCATATCTTTCCTTTTACATATTTATATTTTGATTACTTCTAGTAAAGTAATTTATCTAAATTAATATATGTAATTACGTTTACGAATTTCTATGATAATATTATACATTTTGATACATATCTAATTACTTACTTTGATATTTTTCATTTTCATCCACATCTATTTTTCCTAAAACACCAACATACCTTATTATGTAAAACAAGGCAAATTTAAGACTAGTTCGTCATTATATATGTAAATATATGTACAACAAGTGTACTAACGTTATGATACTAATATATTTTAATTATTATCTGCTAATGTTTATGCGTAGATTATATAAACAATAATTAAGCTTTCTGAATGATAGTCACTAATCTTGCGTGTGTAGGTAGTTATTAATTCTGTTTGGTTTTGAGGTCATGTGATCTGTATCTTCTTTGTAGGATACGTATACGTACTGATCTCGTGACCTAAAGACTTCTAAAAAAGAAAGCATACTATTGGCAAAGTTGATTTTCTTCTTCTTTCTTTTATTAATTATGGCTATCGGAATCAAGTTTGAAAAGAATCGATATTCTTACTGCGGACAGACTTATATTGGATCATTGCAAAACTCTTGGTATGATATTCTATAAAGTAGATAAGAACTAATTAATAAAAAAAGTAATTTATTCAATTAGCTATACAATTTCTGTCATCCGAAATAACATTTTTCTGGCAGTCTGGTAAGGTTCGAATATCTCTTTTTTAACTGATTTATTTTTTTTAAATAGTTTTTTTCAACTAATTTGTTTTAAAAAGAACAATAGTAAAAAGCTAATAATTCAAAATCGAGAGAATATTTAAAATAAATAGGAAGCTTTCGTTAAATTTGCGGTTTCGCAGTATCGTAATGAAACGTGATCTTTTTCCATAGCCAAACTTAGGCGTTCTTCTTGAACTTTCGAGATTATTTGATGCAGTTGATCTCAGTATATATTTGAATTGTCGATTTCATTAACAGGAAGCTTGGTATCGAAGAACGCAGACTAGTTTTCGAGTTGTTTTGGGCTTTATTTGAATGCTTTCCTATATCATTTGCATTATACATTCTCATATTACTCCAAAATGTCGCTCTCAACTGGAAAATTTAAAAAGAGCTGTTTCTCAGTCTACTAAAAACACGCAAATCATAAATTCTGCTTCGAAATCCAATTGTTTCTTAATATACCTGTGTCAACTTCACTACAGCTATTTCTTTAGTTGATATTCAAAACAGAGGCTTCAACAAGCTTATTAAAAATATCTCTTGGAAAACCAGATGTTGACTTTTGTTTAGCTATTAATTTTGTATCGAGGCGAGCAGTAGTCCAGAGAAGAAGGCGAGTGTGATCTCTTGTCCATTCACGTAGGAATCTAAGGAAACATATACCATTTACTTTATTTTGTATTAGATCTGAAGAAGATTTTGGTCGAAATAATATTGAAATGAATCCTATATTACTATTAGCTGTAATTTATTTATTTTGATTTAACGCGTGCTTTGATTTATAATTTTTTTTTAAATAAAGGACTAAGATTATTTCTATCGTTTGTTCAGATGAATTTTAGAGTTAAAATAAGCGTTAATTATTCAGATTGATGCGGTATATTTATTTTGTATTTTGATTTTAGTTCGTTCAGTAATAACGATGTTAGATAGATAATATTCTAAATTGATATCATATTTGTATTATTTTAAAACTACAATAATAGCGACTTGCCACTCTCTATCAATCTATGACTGGTCATTGACGCTTACAGGCATCAGCAAGTGGGTTTTTAAATCGGTGTCCTTTTTTCTAATTCATGGACTTTTGTAGTCAAACATAGGCTTGTTGGTTGTTATTATGCATTATATTTTTCCTTGTCGAATTTACAAAATAAAATTTTCGTCATTGGAAGACTAGGTTTGATATAACCGCATTTTTTGACTGCGGTTAGATTGCTATAATTAATAGATCTCTGCCTATGAAATGACGATTTTTCTTTTCGCTCAGAGATAGTGATCAATATTGTGCAATTGGCATGAGCCCATTAGTCTTTGTACTCTGTGAAATTAACACCTATTTCGTTCAAGTGTTTCAATATTATTCACCCGTATTTTTTTCTTGAATAACAAAAGATGAGCGCAATATAAATTTAAATTTTAAAATAATGCGACGACAGCTACTCGTAATATGGACGGAAATTACGGTACACCAACAAACCGAACAACATTGATTTTGAAAGTTTCGTACAGAAGATGAGCCTCGGAGTACGATTTTAGCTTGGTTAAAAATTAAATTTAAATGGGAAAAGATACATGTGAATCTTTGAGAGAACATACAGATAAATTGTTGCCACAGTTCTACGGCTTCTTGGGACTACAGGCAAAGTAAGAAAGTGAGTGGTCGATGAACTTTTACAAAAAAACAAGATTTTGACATTTGATAAAAAATAGTTGTGAATCGTTTCTAGGTTGATTAGTAGCAGCATTTGAACGGTTAAATAAACAAGAAGCTTTAAGGCATGTTCCAAAACCTCTACTTAACTTTTCTGATTAGATTAGTGAAATTCTACAGCACACGACCACTGAATTCACATATTGTTTAACATCTGGCTGCTTTTTCAAATAGAAACTAATTTCCCAATAGGGAAAACGCTTCAAAGGTTTAATTTTTTTTTAAATTGTAATTTTGTCCTTCTTAGTAATTGGTGCAAATGTGTTCAAGCAAATGGAATTTAAAATAAAATTAAAATTTTGCAATCCCATACAGTTTCGAAACAAAGAAGGAGATTTTGCAAACCCATGCAACAAAACATCGATGAAGCATTACTTCAATGTTTTATGTATAAGCGAAGCATGAATACTACAATAAGTGGGCCCATCCTCCAGACAAAGACTGAAAAGTTTGCAAAATTCTTTAATATTTCCAGATTTTCTTGTGATTTGGGTTGGTTACATACATTCAAAAAGCGGCACAATATAACCTCCAGTAAAATCCATCGAGAAGCGGAAAGTATGAATATGGAAATTACGACGGATTGGGTCAAATCAATATTAATTCCAATTCTTATGAACTATGATTGTAATGATGTCTTCAATGGTGATAAACTTGGTTGTTTTTACAAACTTGCTCCAGATCGTACAATGAACTTTAGAGGCGAAAATGTGTTGGGGAAAAACTTTCCAAGGAAATAATAAGAGTTCTTGTGTGCGCAAACATGACTGGTGCTGAAAAACATAAACTTTTAGTTATTAGCAAGTTTAACAGACCCAGAGGTTTAAAAAACATAAAAAAATTGTCAGTTAATTATAGAGCAAACAAGCGTGTGTGGACGACCGTTGATATTTTCGAAAGTGAATTACATCATGGGATAAGCAATTGATAAGAGAGAACAAGCGTATATTATTGCTCGATAACAACTGCCCTGCTCATCCACATCTTTCGAAACTGAAAAACATTGAACTAAAAATTTTCCCACCAAATTTTACCATCGTTCTGAAACCAGTGGATCAAGATGTAATTCACACTTTATTATCGACGACATCTTATGATCAGTAATGGTAATTACATTGAAATAACACAGCAATAGATGCATGACCCTCCCTTTGTGAGTTCGATGAAGAAGATGACTTACCTCTCAACCAGTAGTTTATAAACAAGCTGAGGAGGATGAGGACAACTTGCCCTTAAGTGTGTGGTTAACCAAAAATACCTTTAACTTGGAAAAATTCAATCCTATTATAATAGACGTTTTCGTTGATGTAGATAATGATCTTGGTACAAACAAATATGCCTATAGATAAGGAAATTATTGCCCAGGTTAATCAAACAGCTTGGAAATGATCAAGATGAAGAACCGTCAGAAGAAACGTCCCCAACTATTGATGATGTTATTATAAGGATAAAAAATGAAAAACGATTTTTGAAAGTAGAAGCAACACAGAAGATCGTAGTTTGAGCGCATCGCTAGAAATAGAAATGTAATGTACAGCAAAATATACTTATAAACCGCCAAAAGCAAGCTCGTATAACAGACTTTCTTGCGAAGAAGTTTTTTATTTATTTTTTGTTTTATTACACACACAAAAGGATATATATGCATATATGTATATTTTAATAATTATGTGTTTTTGTTTTAAAACCGAAGTATTTTGTAATTTTGTTGTTACTTTCGTTATATGTTCATATTTATGTTGTTTTTTCTAAAGAATTAATATAAACAAAGAAAATTAAGGATACGTATTTATTTTTTTTACGTACTTTTGATATAACGTGCCGATTTATAAGTTCCCCTCTGGTACGTTATAACCAAATTGTACTTATGTTGATTAATAAATGTATATTTTCCAGAAACTAAATAGTTTCAAATTTTACTCTTCAAACCCAGATTCACCAACCTAATAGTACTATTAATACACTGAAACTAATATTCGGTGTTTTCTTAATATCTTTTCGTTCAAATCCTGATCTGAAAGAATTCCTTCAATTAGAAGTATGTCGTATGAAAGCCAATATGTTTAATATACCAGTTAAGTTAGTAAATTACTCATTCAAATGTAACTTAAAACTTTAAAATAATACGATAACGTATCTGCATGCAAAAGGTTGTACTTGTCATCCTAACATCAATTTATCAAATATTTAAAATATCGCATTTTCGCAACGTCATTAAATTAAAATAGCATTGGAGGTTCGTGAGCAAACTGGTCTTGTTTTCATTGTTCTTTTTTTATATTTTTTGTATGTATGTATGTTCGTACCGTAAACACAAACCGTAGCGTTTATTACTGGAGCCTTTAGTTGACAATTAACCGGTCCATTTTTCTTCATAAACGGCGACGGTACGTTTGAAACGTTCATTACCATATATCACGCGGAGTTTTTCCATCACGTTCCCATCTCGAAACAAAGCACAACTACTAACCGCACGACACGAAAAACTCGTGAATAATTGATCACGGCTGTAGGAAAGAATGGAAAAAGACGGACGTACATTTTGTTGCTTTCTTATGCATCGCGAAAAGGCGAAAAGGATAGAAAATATAAATAAAAAGAGGAAAATGAAACACTGGCGAACTTCGTTACAAGAAAATAACTCTTTACACCCAATTAAAGCAGACGTCTACTCTACAAAACACCTATAATGTACAACCGCGCGCAACCAGTAGTACTACCTGTGCAGCAGTGTACAAGACACAATAAGGGGGCCTGTTTGAATATAGCATTAAGGGTCTACTGAACATGCAATTTATTAATAGGTTTTTATTGAGGAAGTTTTGACCTTAGCTTTAATGTTGTATGACTTAGCAAATACACACTGCACAACCTACTATAAGCGACAAACGCATTGCAATAGTTCACATTGTAAAATTTTTTAAAAAATACATGAAAGACATCACCTTTGCTTATAAATTATAAACATTGATAAAAAATTGCCTATTGCCATTTGTGTTTCTAGCTAACATCACTCATTTATTTGTAGTGCTGAGATTAGCATACATAAATGTTTGTACCACTGGCAAAATAATTATCCAATTTCCCTCGGAACTTTGGAGGTGAAGTACTTCTACTTGTAATCGATATGATAGTTTGTATGTCAAAAGTTAGAAAATTATTAAAATCATTTTATCCCAAAATGAAACACCTACAGGTAATCTACATTATATCGATGGTTCCCAAGTTTGTGTGCCAAATTCTAACAAATACACTTTACGAAATAACGAATATTTTTTGCTCAAGTAAGCGCCACGGCGTCGTTGGGAGCAACATCGTGGCACAGACATTAGGAATCCCTGAACTACTTTAAAAATATTCTAAGCTACTTAAAACTTAATTTAAATCTGCATCATGGAACACCGTCAAACGCTTCAATCTATAAATAAACACCCTTCCCTTTCTGTTCCCTGTGTTCCAGTACGATGGGAACATAGGCAGAGTCCTACACATTATTTTAAAATTTAGTATCGCTTAAAAATGTAGAGTCAGTTTGCCATGTGGTCATTAGAATATTCAACGTTTAGTTAATATTGTTAGCTTCTTCTGAATCTGCTGTTCACCTGTGGGTTATCCAGCTGTGGGGTATGATTAAATCATGTGGTCATGCAAAATATGCTACCTATTGAAAAAACGTCGTTGAAACTCGTTTTAATTTGTTGTATTACATTTTAGTAAATCGTGAAATTGACTTTATAACATTAACTTTGATAATAAATCGAATTAAAAGTATTTCTGAAAGGTTTAAAAATAAATTTACTTGTTAGGTGAAGTTATTCGTTCGCGGATTTCAGATTTTAATATGTATATGTACGAGGGTATATTAAAATATAACGAGAGTAGTGCTATAACCTCTTTAACAACTAGAATTTTATATCACAAAGTATAGAACATGAAATCTCCATCTCTAATGTACTTATCCTCAAGTAGACTTTGATTTTTGGCGTTTATTACAAATTAATTATCGAATTGTCAGTGTTTGACGTACCCATCGAAAAAATAAGAATGGAGTAAAGATATGCTATAAAATTTTGTATTCGGTTGAGTAAAACTCCAACTGAAACTTTTGAAATGATTAAAACTGCATTCCTAGATGATATTTTATCACTATGTAGAATGTTTGAGTGACATAAGAAATTCAAAGATGGTTGTGAATCAGTGAAAGATGAACCTCGACGTGGGGACCACCAACTGCACGGATTGATCCAAAAATTGCAGACATTAATGACTTGATCCAAAATGATCGTCGGACAGGCATATATCGAATTTCTGATATTGTTAATTTGTCTTATGGTTCTACTCAAAAATTATTCATGAAGATTTAGGGTACTGACAGGTCGCGGCAAAATGGATTCCAAAAGTGATAGTCGATGAACAAAAAGCCAATTAGTAACAACATAATCCGCAGTTTTTAAATATTGTGGCTACATGTGACGAGAGTTGGTTTTATCATTACGACCCTGAATTAAAGTCTCAGAGCATGCAATGGAAGCACAAAGGCAGTCCAAGGCCGCAGATGGCGAAACCTGTGAAAAACGCCGGTAAAGTGATGCTCTTAATTGTGCCTAGAGAGCATACGGTAACGACGCTTTATCAAGACATCGGTTGGATCCTACATCACAACAATGCTCCGGCCCACAGATCAGCAATTTGTCAACGAACACTTGAAGAATTTGGGGTGGAAATTATGGTTCACCTTACCTGCCTACCTGACCTTGCTCTACCAGACTTCCATTTGTTTCCTGAAGTCAAAAAAGAATTTAGAAGTCGAAAATTTCAACCGAATTTAAAGCTCATGGGAAGGTGATGGGTATACTAAATAGACTCTCAAAAATAGTTTCTCAATTGTTTATGACAAATGCACTAAACGATGGGATAAGTGTATTGCACAGAATGGAGGGTACTTTGAAGGATAGTTGTTGAAGTTTTCTAAATAAATATTTCATTTTTATACTACAGCACCAGTCTCGTTATTTTCTGATATTTCCTCGTATGTATATCAAATTCACAAACAGATTGATTGAAATTCCTAATCATAACGCATGGAAACTTCATGACTTATTTTTTGGTACCTTAGATGTTGGAATAGTATTTTTAAAACTTGTAGCTTTTTTCGAATTATTTTTTGTATATTAGATGTATTTTGGTTTTAAAATAGTACGTTTAAGAACTAACAAATCATGCCTAAATTTCCCTGTAAGCAATCAAAAGAGCATTTAAATTTATTAATCATAATCTAAAATCATTCATGTATGTAGAGCTTGGATGTTTCATAGTAATTCGCGTCTTTGTATGATTTCTGTGCACTACAATTCCAAACGATCCAATGGAAGACTTTCGTGTACTAAAATAAAGATTAATGTGCTTCGTATTGGTATTATTATAACTTCACTGTGTATTCTTCAGTTAATTTATCCTGTACTTCAAATCCTATTTATTATTATTAATGTTAATGTAAATGTATTAAACTCAAGATTATTTTTTATATTTTGTTTATTTTACTTGAACAGTTTTTATTTTATTTCTCTTGTATTCGTCCAATCTGTCTGCTTAAATGCCTCTATTTATATCATTTGAAGACAATCATGAATTATTATTTGGGGTAGTCACGGCCAACTTTACCATGCATGCAGAAGAGCCATACAACTCCGGATAAAAGCACAAGCATTAAATGTTAAAAAAGTTGTCTAACTAAAGAATAGGGTTAGAGAATGTATTCGTAACGATATTAAAAAAGACTATGAATTTCATCGCAGTAAAGGAAGTAATGCTGATATCCGATGGGAATATCTGATCAGCTGAACTATTGGGAATTTTCAAGGCTACAGTTAAAAGCTGGTGAAGCATGGCCAAAACTACACAAATGCTAAAAGAGCCGGAGACCAAGTTCACTAGGGATGTCCAAAGGAGGAAAGCAATTCTAGATAAAGAACTTAAAAGTCAAAAGCAGACGAAGGCTTTCCTCTCGACCCTGCTACATTTAATTAATGTAATAAAGCTTGTCTAGCGAGACATGAGAATCACAATAGATCTGGAAGGGTTGCAGTGAAATAGGCTCTGTGACCTACCTCAAATAATCTAATATACTACTTGAGATGTTACGAGCACTATTATTATTATTATGATTTTTTTTTATAGTAATAATAGTTCATTCATTGGGCACAAATTCATGAAAATTTAGAATATAGTCATAATGTACTATAAATATTGATCGCTTCTGAGATTTCGGGCTCAGTTTCAGTGCAGCAACTGTAGTAGTAGCCCTGCGCATGTCCCTTGCAACATTGGACGAAAAGTCGACCAAGTTGGAAGGGATGCCAAAAATGTGGCTCCAGCCCGAAATCCCAGAAGCAATCACGGATAACAACCGCGGTAGCCTACAAGCCAGATTACTATAAATTTTATTTAATAATAACATTCTATTATTAGGTAATATTTTAATCATATTTCTTCAAAAAATCAAGTGAAGGAAAGTAGTTTATAAATTGGTGACGAGGTATTGATAATTTCACAACCATCACCTGTAAGTTATTCTCAATTAACGACTACCAACGTAAATTATTAGTTATAATTATTGGTTATTTTCGTGAGTGCAAAATGAACGGCTAGGCTTTTACGACTTTGTGTTTATGAACATTGAATCATATAAATTCGAATACTCGAGTCCTGTTTATCCTTCGTTCAACTCACGCGTCTTTGCTAATTCGTATAAATGGCCGTTAAGTGAGAGACTAATAAACTGCTAGTATAAATTATCAACGACAATATAATACTAATACTTTGGTATTAGACAATATAATAGTATTTGCAATTAACTCCGTTAATTGCAACAGACAAATTACAGTATTCTTATATTATTACCATAATTAATTTTATCGTGCTGGCAATTAGATGATAATATAAAGAGAAACTATGCTCCTTATATTGTGAAAAATATCAATTGATTATTAATATGCAGAATTTATATCTCGTATATATATATATATAGAATGAAATAAATTAAAAGCTAGTTGGTCTGTCGCTGGTTGGAGCTGGAGAGCAAGACGATCTCCAGCTCTAACCAGCGACAGACCGACTAGCTCCTGAAGATGACGAGTGCGATCTCGTTGAAACGTAGAGTAAATAGTCCTTTTCAGGACAAAACTCACACGCGGCCAAGAACCCGAGAAACTACACCTTCATCATACGTCCGCGAGAACATCAAGAGTATCATATATATATATATAGTAGATTTATTAGTTGGCGATTTAAGGTCTGGTTTTACTGAAAAATGCATATATGTATTTAAAACAATCTTATATGTTTCGGCAAGTGATGCCTTTCTCAAAGAATTTAAAATATAATATAATAATAATTATCTATATATATATACATCTATATATATATATATATATATATGGTAAACCTAATCAGTAGGCGATTAAAGGTCGCCTACTGATTAGGTTTACCATATCATACCAAGGTCACGAAGTTATTATATTTATATATATATATATGGTAAATTCAATTTGTTGGCGATTTAAGGTCTGGTTATACTTCAAAATATATATATTTAAAACAACCCTACATGTTTCGGCAAATGATGCCTTTATCAAGGCATATAAAATATAAATGACAGTATATTAATGTCATACATTTGAGTTGCTATGGATAAAATTATTCAAAGATACATTCCAATTGAATAATAATAAATCATGCCTTAGTATTCTAAAATAGATAGACAACAAAAACAGGGAAACGCAAGACATGAGTTTTTATTATGCATGCGCCCGTGGAGCGTCTTAAGATGTAAAGCTGTCGGCATTCGCCTTAAACGAGAAGGAAAACCACGAAAACCTACTCGGACAACTAGACAGGAATCAAAGCATAGATTGCATGTATAGATATTTAAATAACATAAGATATATAATTATATAAAAGCAACATATATTATGATGGTAAATTGCAGATCGTTACATAATTAAGTTATAGTATGTATATACTGCTTAAAATTTTTATATCACTTCTGTTGTTAATTGAATTTTTTTCATGTTTAATACTAATCATTTCCTTAATTTCCCTTTTCATTGTGTGTTGTTCTTTATCAATTATCTGTGTGATTTCAAAATCGAAATGGTGATCGCGTTGTAGTTTGTGTGTAGATAAAACAGTTTTGTCTGTTTTAGAGTATTTGTTTTAAACGTCTTCTGTGGAGTTGCAAACTGGATGTAATAGTTTAAATATTAGCAACATAAAATTTGTAGTTTCATCCACAGATAATCACACTTTCTAATTTTTCAATTCGGATTTAATCATATTTTCAATACGTGATCGAATGGATGGTAGAACCCTTTGTAATGTTGTCCGACTAGGTAACATTCATTTTTCGTACTTTTTCCAAAATTAATTACTAATTAATTTATGTGTTTCGTGGTAGAACGATATCTTTATAGCTTTCGACATTATTGTTTTATTATTTTTCTCTTTGCACGAAATAAGTATACTATATCGAAGCCGGCTTATCGTACCGGTGGTCTCGAAATCGTATCCGGGGCTCGACTGTTCGGTTTTACTTCTCTTTTAAGGTGAATGCTGACATCTAAACATGTTAAACCCCTCTATGAGCGCGAGCATAATAATAATCATGGCCTGTCAATGTCTCTGTAATTGGCGTTAAGCTGTTGGAGGATGCTAAGGTATGAATTATTATTATTATTATTATAGATTTTTTTATGTTCCTCATACTTCTGCTAATCTGAAATAGAGTATTATCAAGTTAGAAAAAAATAGTATGTATATACATATATAGTTCTTGATAAAATTTGGACTTATTAATACAAAATAATCTATTAACAGCCGTATTAGGGTATTCTTAATACTGTAATAGTATACTGTTTGTGTATCGTAATAGCAAAATACAAAGTATTATCATTAATTCAATTAATTCAATTCAAAATGTTCAGGTCCACAAATCTGGGAAAGAAAATCTATTAGAATTACCGATCGGATATTGCAAGCTTAATATAAACATATGAGCAGGTTGAACTGGCTAATAGCGTGTAGGTTCGGTAGTTCGATAAATAAGTGGTGGGGCGACTCTGTACAAGATCTGTTGTATATACATGTATGCTGCCCAGTGCTGCCAGATGTACGATAATTATCGTATTGTACGATAATTTTTAAAGTCTGTACGATGAAAATAATGAAACTGTATAATAATTTTGAGATTTCCACCAGAAATATGATAATTTTTACCTATTTTAACCAAAAAATACGATAATTGTTTAAGTAACCTAAAATGTTTTTCGCGATTGTCATTTTATCACTAACTGTGATAACTGTATTGTGAGCACTATGACCACTGTGACTGACTGCCATTATGTCGTTCTAATTCATGTACATTCATATATCATATGTAAATTTTTCAAATTTTAATGTATCAAATGCAATCTACAAGAAGTATTAAAAAAATTCTGTAAATTTGTGAAAGCAACTAAAGGACTCAACATTAATATCTTGGAATGTCATCACGTAATAGTAGTGATAGTGAACATTCAAAATTACAGCTTACTAAAAAGCATATAAAGCAGATTTATTGTCAAAAGTAGGAAACACAGGGAGAATTTCAAGGTTGGTTAAAAAATGTTGCTGGTAATTTTGTGTTTAGTAATACCTATAGTAGTATTTTTTTACTTTTAATATTTTTACGAAAACAGGATCGTGCAATGTGCAGTGTTTATAGTAAAGAATTGACAGCTGAACTGATAGTGATGAACAATCACTCGAAAAGCAGAAAACATCGTGCATTTGCGAAGGCCATAAAAACAGAAGAATGTCGTCAATTTACTATATACAAATAGTGGAGATCAAATGAATAAAGTGAAGAGATTAAAAGTTATATTGGCTGACTTTACAGCTAATAATAATGTATCTTTCAATGTCATGGATAAGTTGTATAGAGTATTGAAACATGGCATCAAGGGTTCTAAAACTGTGGCAGAAATTAAATTGGGACGTTCGAAAGTCACTGCAATATTTAAAAATGTTATAGTATCAACAAAAGCAAAGAATGTTGCTAATTTCTTACAGGCTAATAAGTATTTATTATTGGAAGCATAAAATCATTATGTGTCTGTGATGCTAGATTGCTGGGCCACAGAGAAATGAAAATTAAAAGTTATTTTTGGAAATTGGTCCAAGTTTTGCAGCCATCGTATGAAAACCCAAATTGTACTACAGATAAACTTTTTCAAAAACTAATACAATCTTTGGAACCTGAGAGTTTAAAAAATATAATAGGTTTCGCATGTGATGGTTCAAATACCATGTTTGGCAAAAACTACTCGGTGGTCAGTAAACTAAGAGAAAAGTTTCCAGGGATATTTGTACAAAAATGTGTTTGTCACTCATTGCATTTATGCAGTAGTGAGGCATATAAGAAATTACGAAAACGAATCGAGGAAATGACATGAAGTATATACAATCATTTTAAGCACAGTGCAAAGCGACAAGCATCCTTTGCTCAGCTTCAAATGTTCTATGAAGTTAAACCGCATTAGTTATTAAAACCTTCTCAGACCAGGTGGCTATCCTTATTATCTGTTGTGAACAGAGTGTTAGAATAGTGGGAACTATTGAAACTCTACTTTTTTGAGTGGAATGAAACAACATTATTGTCTGGTCAAGCGATTTACAATCACAATTATTTTTCTATTTTCTAGCTTGGGTTCTACCTAAATTTGACACTTTAAGTATGTACTTTCAAAGTGAGAAGGTGGTCATAACCGATTTATATTCAAAAGTATCAGAATATTTTAAAGACTTATTATCTATATATATATGGACTAAAATTATGTAAAACAAAAAGATGCACTTGAAATTGACCCAACAATAAATTTCAATTTTTGAGGGCTGAAAACCTGTATTTAGGAATTGGTGCAATGCAAAATATAAGTTGTCCAAGTGCAGATGAAAAAAAAAATTTTTAGAATAAATGTCGAGAATTTGTGATTTGTACTTGCAACCAAATTAAAACCAGATTTGACTTTACTGATCCAATCTTAAACAAATTAAAGATATTTAGCTCACAATATGAAAATATGGTCAGTACTTATCTATCTTTCCAAGCACCCCAAGAATAGTTGACTTGTCCAATATAAACGAAATTTAGTAAATTGACGATGAATGGCGAAAATACTTGTTAAACGATTTTAGTCAATATGATTTTTTTTAATAATCCTGTTGAAAATGTAGGAAATCTTACAGATTTTGAAGAAAATAAACGATTTGGAAGTCTTTCCCGGTTTGTGCTTGATTTATTGGTCTATCCACATAGTAGGGCTTCATTTGAAATAATTTTCTCCAAGATGTACCTTAAAAAACAACACAGAGAGTCTATTCACTGAAACAGTAAATTGGATAATTTTAAGCTCTGAGCTTATCCAATGTGAAGGGGGTTGCGCAAATTTTGAGGCTTGCCAAGAAGTTCTTAATTCTGTGACATTTAGCAATTATGGTAATAATAATACTATTGAATTAAATCATTATAATGATGTTTCGTTCGAAGATATAACATAACTTTATTTGCTATTTACTTGTATTAATAAAATGTTTTGATATTTTATTATGTTTGTATTAGCCACAGTAAAGGTCACATAAATGTTACTTTATTTATTTGGACTATGAGAGATCCTTGGCCCTTTAATTGAATGTTTGATTACCTATATTAATTGATACTACTATTAATTAGTAATGAAACGATTATCACTTAACGATTACGATTATCAGCCACAATAATCGACGATTACGATTATCGCAAAATTTTGTATATTTTAAATAAAATATATTTTAAAATTAAGGAAATGTGTATTGAAGTTGTTAAAATCAAAATGTTTTAAATTTTAATAATCAAAATTTAAATATTGCAAATTTTTATTCAGAAAACACAGTATTTCTAAGTTTTTTGCCTAAATTTTCTGTCTGAATCAAGCCGGCAGTAGAAAAGAACCTCTCCGATGCGACACTAGATGGTTTTAAACACAATTATTTTTTTGCGATTTCTCAAAACGGTATTGTTTGACAGTTTTTCAAAACCGAAAAATGTCGGCATCTTGCAGTAGATTGGGTGATTTGATATAATAGGAATCTACTTCTTCTTTGACTGGATTGAAATTAAAAAAAAAAAACAAGAAGTATGAAACAAAAATTTTGCCGATTAGAAGTGAATACCTGTTTTGCTGATGGAGGGCTGAGCAACTGATGCTACATTGCTCAACTTTGCGTTTTCAGTCCCAGTACTAATGCGCTCTGAACAGGAAATGTATAAGGCTTCTTTTGCCTTCTGCAGGGTCGAGGCTTGCCTAAAAGTACGAGTTTTAAATCACGGGTATAGAGCTGTGGCTATTACACAAGTCATGTTTTGCTCAATTTCTCCAATTCTCCTTTCTAACGCCTCGTATAATGCCAAAGCAACGTCTTTTACACACGCACTTGTTGCATCTTCATTCTGACCTTTTTGCAGAAGTCGAAACATACCAGTAACCACTGGAATAACTTCAGACAAAATCGCAGTATCTTTGCTTAGTTGCTTGTTGTCTTCAAAAACTGCTAGAAATTTTCTGATTTTCTCGATTATTTTCCAGTCCTAGTACTGTAGTAGAGTACTGTCGTAGTTACAATTAGTTTTTAACAATACTGCTTGTAATTCAACTCGCTGTTCATATAAACGGTTGAGCATATAATATGTACAATTCCACCTTGTGGTTGTTACATCTTGTATTAAGACATTTTGAGGCACATTGTGCTCTTTTGGCTCGCTTCTAGTAATTTTTCCGCCTTGGTAGAGTGCCGAAAGTGACCTACAATTTTTCATGATTTATCTATGATCTGCTTTATCAATTGGTTTTGAAATAAGCCATCCTTCAATATTAATTGTACTGTATGTATTGCCCAGGGAATCTGTTAAGTACCAGGAACTTGTTCTAAATGTTTGACTGCATTTGAAATGTTTCTGGCATTGTCAGTCACAATGGCCTGAATTTTGTTTGCAATTTCCCACTTCAATACAGCTAAGTTGATATTGTGCTATATTTTCAGTACAACGAGTTATTCCCTCAAAGGGCATTACTTCTAGGCACATAGATTTTGTTTCAAAGTCATCTGACACAGCGTGAGCTGTGAAACTCAAAAAGTGATTTCTTACATTCGATGACGAATCGCTTGTCCACACATCCGCTGTTAAGCAAATGAACGGTAAGGACTTCAGTTCATGAATAAGACGAATTTTTACTTGTTCGTACATATCAGGTATATTTTTTGCACAAAATGAGTTCTAGACGAAAGTATACTAACTATTCTTTAGTTCCACGGTAGTTCTTCGATGATCGGATTAACACTACCTATATGTATTATCACCTGCATAATACGAAGCGTGACAAGTTCTAACATGATTTTTTGGACTTTGTCTAGCCCGTAGGAGGCGAACTTAAGATTGTATTGTCACGTGTCCGGTAATGTCCACATTCAGCAATTATTTCGAACCTAGTCCAAACTGCTCCTGAAATTCCCAGTTACCTAAGTATAACAACATCACGGACTCTACCGGTAATATCGAGATATATAATAAGAATAAAAACTTTATGGTTTACCAGAATCGTATTCATTAGTTAAATTGCAAAGGTAATTAGAAAAATCGATAACGTTATGAGCAACCTCACATAGAAAGGCATACTTTCCCTCAAGTCAACTGGATTAAATATTTTCTAATATGAAGAATTTATTATGCTTGAGAGAGCTACAAAAGTATTTTAAATGCCAATGTCCTACGTATGTGAATATAACTGTGTAGAAAATATACTGATTAGATGTGAAAAATACAGTATTTGCTTAAAAAAAAAAGTAATTATCATTCATAAGATTTGAAAATCTTTTTGAGTGGAATATTAATTGGAAAAATAAATAGCACAAATAGTTTCGTAGCCAATGTAGTTTTCCTTATGCCGCCCGTTTACGTAAAAGTTTTTGAGGTCACCTGGTGTTTATCAGTGAAAGTTGCTTTGTGCATGCCACGGCGGTCCGATTTGAATACGCCGAAGGTTGCTTTTTTCCGTGCGATAAATCTGCAAGCACCTCAGACACTCACTGTTAGCCTTGTTTGTCTTCACCTTTTGCATGACCGAAGAACAATAAATGCCATCCTTTTGTTTTGACGTTATGAGCGTGTAACAAAAGAACATTTAATAATTATACAACTTGAGTGAAGATAGTATAAATTGGTAATATTTATGTTTGGCGAATAATGTGCCTCATACTTCATACATCCTCTTATTATTTGCATTTATTGCGGCCTTCATCTGACTGCGAGATTCTACGGGGTCTTTTCTAGAAACGGTAGAGTAATGTACCTAGTCTTTTTTAGATAGTTTATATATACTCAATTGTCTTGTTGGTAAATACAGATGCAGTCAATATAATAGAAAAAGAAACAAATTACATATAGAAAAATGGTTGTCGTTGGACAGCAAAAACTGTTAATCATTTATCTAGAGCAAACGTAATAGTTCTAGAATTTCATCCTCTCTACTATTACTTACGATACCATGTACTATTTTTAATGACCCACAGAGTATTGTGAATGGTTTCGTGAATTATTTCAGTAGTGTTTTTAATATTTGAAATATTCTTTGTTCATTGACTAAAATTTTCACAACAGAGAGTGACGTAGACAATGCAATCAAAAAGTTGAAAGACAAATTTACGTCTTGCTTTGATGGGTTACCTAGTTTTTTGAGATAGCAGAATTATTCTTAGTTACCCCTTTACTATTTTCAATTTGTCTTTCAAAATGTCTATTTTTCGATGATTTGGAAGATATCTAAAGAATATACCATATTCAAAAATGGTACACTTTCAAACATAGAGACTTACTTTTTCCTTTCTAACTTCGCAAAAGTTTTCAAAACTCATATAATAGGCTATATCCTCAACTTAAACACCAAATATAGCCGTCACAACATGGGTTAATTACTTGGACTTACCGCATTAAAACGATTTTAAAAATGCATACATGTTTATGATTGAAATATTTAACAAATGTTATCCACTTTGTGATTTCACTGAAAACGGTAAGTATTTGAGCACGTTTTGTAATTTACTTTTTACTATTTATTTTATGTGTCAACTTTTAAGCTCGCCTCTGGCTGCTGGCGCAATTAGCCAACTCTAATTATAGATAAATCAAAAGACTGAAAAACAGCTTATACAAAAACTCATTAAATAAATACAATAATTGTATAAATCAAGAGAAACATAAACAAGTAGAAAAATTTAAATATTTGGTAGTACTAGTAATGAAGTTAAAAATGAGAATGAATGAGGAAATGACAGCAAAAAAAATGGATGAGAAAAGATTATTTTGTATTGTGAAGATCGTCCATATGTGTAATACAAAGATTGAACACAGGATCAGTCACAAGTATAATAGAGTGTAGCCAACTAAGATAATATTGTCATGTCAAAAGAAGATAAATGGGATGACAAGAAAAGTATGTAAGATCAAAGTCAAGGAAAGGAAAGTCAAGGAAAAACATGAGAAAATTAAAAATCGTCTAAGAAAAAAATAATTGCAAGAAATACTTTACCTAGCACGATATAAAAATATATTCTGAACGAGAAACCCAAATGCTCAACCTACTAAATCACCTAAAACTTGTAAGGGAAGGTAGGCTCATGGATTAAGTACAATGGTATTTTTAATAATATAAAATATTATTAAAAATCTGGTGTGAAGAACACAAAATCAGATTCACTATTACCCACCAGTTTTGTATAATACAAAGGTATTTTTAATAATATAAAATATTATTATAAATCTGGTGTGAAGAACACAAATACAGATTCACTATTAATATTTTTTGTGAACGTGTCCGAACATATCCCTCCCCAGAGATGCAGATACGTATTTCGCCTTTCTACAGGCTCATCGGTACGCCCGCGCTCGAGAAAGGATATCCTTAGACACATTCACAAAAAAGAACCACATCGTCGTATCACAGAAATTATCCAGACCGAACTAATGCGAACCAACGACGCCCTTCGCATTGGTTATGTGAACAGAGCGAGGTACTTCGGTTGTCTGACAACAGGCAGCGCTGAATTTACTTCTACGCTCGGTCTGGATAATTTCTGTGATATGGCGAAGTGGTTCTTTTTTGTGAATGTGTCTGACGATATCCTTTCTCCAGCGGGGGCGTACCGATGAGCCTGTAGAAAGGCGAAATACGTATCTGCGTCTCTGGGGAGGGATATGTTCGGACACGTTCAAAAAAAATATTAATAGTGAACCTGTATTTGTGTTCTTCACACCAGATTTTTAATAATATTTTATATTATTAAAAATACCTTTGTATTATACAAAACTGGTGGGGTTTTACCCACTCATGTATGTTTCAATTATTCTGATTCATGGATTAAGTAACATTATTAACAATTTTAGTTACGGTTTGAAATTATGCTCCGTTCTACTCCAGTATTTAATATGGAGTGTTTCAATAAGAATGCACAATTTAAATTGCGCGACATTTTCGCTCCCTCCGATTGGCAACGCCTGCAATTGCTCAGTTGACATCTAGAGACACTACGGTTAGTGAAAATGAATAGCTTTACTGCCCAACAATGCGTTGTCACCGTCAAAACTTATTTCAAAAACGGGGAAAGTTCTTTGCAAATTGCTTACAATTTTCGGTCGGCGAAACATACCCGATTCTTCGACGATTCGACAAATAAATGTAATGTTTGAGCAAAGTAGTTCAGTTGCAGATGTTAAGACACTATAGCGATATCGTAAACGCTGGTCTGCTGGAAATATTGTCTTAGTAAATAAGAGTGTTGCCCTAACCTCTATTCGCCATCATGCACAACACGTAAACATTTGGAGGAGCACCATACAGCTTATTCTAACCATGAATCTTCATTTACGCTCCTACAATTTTCAATTGACGAAAAATGACTGCCAACCGACCATTTGCAACGGAGCTAATTCGCCGACTGGGTGTTTGAAAACCAAAATGCCGATGACAAATTTGCGAGGATCATTTTTAGTGAGGAGGCGCATTTCCAATTGGACGGCCACGTCAACACAAACTATAATTCAGATTTGGGACAACGAGAATCCTCACATATCACTTCAATAACCCATGCACCGCGAACCACTGTTTTATGCGGATTTTGGGCGGGCTGAGTGATCGAGCCTTCTTCGAGCATGTAGCAGGTACTGCAGTGACGTTGACCGGCGTACGTTATCCCACCACGATAAGTGAGTTCTTTGGCACCAGTTGGGGGGTATGGATATCGAAAACATGTGATTCCATAAATATGGCGCCACCTTCCATACTACGCGGGAATCGCGCGAATTGTTGCAGGAGTAATTTCCGGGTCGTGTCATCTCACGCCATGGATATCAAAATTGAACACCCACATCCTGCTCTTAACTTTTTTTGTGGGGTTACGTGAAGGCCCACGTTTACGGGAACAAC
Organism: Melolontha melolontha; assembly: GCA_935421215.2. NCBI lineage: Eukaryota > Metazoa > Arthropoda > Insecta > Coleoptera > Scarabaeidae > Melolontha > Melolontha melolontha. The sequence goes on along the minus strand of OW285238.1, from coordinate 89,499,006 downwards.
CTGAGAAATCGTTCTCAGGTTGTTCACGTAAGCGCGAGTTAAAGGACAAAATTGAGCGCGTCATTAGCCGCGTCCAGACCGACCAAATAGGCTCGCGAGGCAGTTGCTCGGTTGGTACGGACGTTTTTCGGAGTTGATTCGCCCGCACGTTGGCTCGGTCGAGCACGTTCGAGACCGAGTCATTCGTTGTCGCTAAGTTGAGCCGGTTCAAAGGTGCTTCAATGTGAGCTGTTCGCTTGATTTGGACGTTATAATAATCCAATTGGTTTTTGTCTCTTATGTTTCAAAACCCGATTCTTCAATTTTCTGGTTTTCTTTTATAGCAAATACCTACTTAGTAGACATAAAATTATGTAATTTTCTATACTTTTCACACATACTGTTAAGATATTCTTTTGTGCAGTTTTTTTAAACAACGCGCGAGATTTATTTTATGTTTTTATGGAGAGCTTAACCACTATTGGAGTTACCAGATAATAAATATCTTATTATTACATGCATTATTCAGCACACAACAGCGTTTATGTCCATCACAACCAGATATACGACATTATTCAATATATATGTATATACAGCCAACGCCTTGACTAAACCAAACTTATTAAATATTTATATAACGTTCACAAGTGAAATACTTCGGTTTAGTAAGACTGTTTCTGTATAGTGTATTGTGTATATTGCGTGAAATCGAAACGTGGGACAATATGAAAATATTATTCTTCACGACAGACTGCCTCGGCGAATAAGCTAATAATTAAAGTATATTTGATAAATTGTATATTGACATTATATCGTATAAACATTATTAATTACTATATTTACCTAATTCATGGATTTTCTGGAAATAAAATTGCATTTACGAAAGATTACTGAAAATAGTGAAATTAATACTACTTTTATCTAGAGATTCTGATTTTGGTGACAGATTTTGAATTGGCAAATACCGTAAACATGTTTTCCAACAATCTTTAAATTTTTAATGAGATCTACACTGAGAAAAATGTAGTTATACAGATTACATATTGCTATGAATAGTAGTTTGTAGAATTATTGTGCCACCATCCACAACTATACTTCCCAACTAAGATACTCAGCCAGTTGATTTCCAAATATGAGACTTCTTACTTCTCAGGGTTCCAATAAGGAAATCCGTGTTGTTATTAAAACTAAAAATAAGTCTGTCGCCAGTGAATAAATCACAACATTTATATTGACTTATTATATATTTTATGAGTTACTTATTTTCAATTAATTCGCAGTATTAACGTTATAGCAAGAATAAAAACACAGGATAAAATTTAAACTGAATCTTTAATACAAAAAAATCAAAAAAGAAAAAAAAACTATCTTTATAAAGTATAAAGATATAGTATCTTTTAATACTTCCTGAGGTAAAATATATCCACTGTAAATTGACAGCTAAGTGGATTAAAAAACTTCCTCTTAATTAAATCCGATCAAACTTATCTAAAAATAATAAAGTTTATTTTTAATTTCTCCCCAGAGAACCACACTGTATAATCAAATATATTGATACACGATCAAAATTTACACATGCACAAGATAACATGTAAAAACTATAACCTTGAATCCCGTCGTGCAAAATTTTCACAGCTATAATTTATTTTTTATAACATAGAAATCTAATAATAATCTTTATTATTTATTCTTTCTAATAATAAATCTCTTTCACAACAATCTTGAATACAATAGAAATATTCTTATAATTTTAACTTACGTTTTATGAATTCATAAAAACTTACAAAATTTACTGGAGGCAAACGAGAACAGTTGTTTAATCTTTAAACATCAAATTACGAGAATAACAATCTCGTAGAATTATCGGGAATAAAATATGAAATACCATCAACTATGGTCACACTCAAAAAACAACCCGAACTAATTAAATTTATATATTTCAATCAACACAACGTTCTCGTGTTAAAGCAGATGTTGGTCTCCCCCTCAATCTATCTCTATCGCTTTCACATCAAGTCGACCTCCAAAAATCAAGTTTTTCACACATGAAATAACATTTTCAATATACAAACATGTTCAAAAATAATTGTACATTCATTTTTAATTTATTTTAAATATTATTTTGGGAAAAATCCATAGCAATATGTAGTGACTGTATTGTAGAAATAATGCACTACAACTAGTTCAGTAAACAAAAATGTGTGTTAAATAAACTAGAATAAATGTACTAGAAACTGTTTTTATGTAGTTTGGTTTGTTCTGTATTTTCCGAAAATTTAATATGAACATAACGCCGAACAATTATAAATAAAACGGTACTTTCGAAGTTAATATGTTGTGATAATACACAACACAATTAGAAATCAAATATAGGAGTGTGAATATCAAATTTGGCTATCATAAAAGTAACATAACCCCATGAAGAACATTCGATCTTTGTTGAAGGAGATTATTAACATAGAAACAATTAGTAGAAACAATAAGTATTGTGATGAGTCACCGATAATCTCATACGTCGAGAAGGGCAGAGGTAAACTCGGCCGCTTTAGGTATTTTAATCTTCCGCGGTCATAATGAGTTTTAAGCTGTATAGGTAAACCCGGCCTGATAGTCCAAGCTGCCCCCAAGCGGGCAGAGGTAAACTCGGCCGCTTTAGATATTTTAATCCTCCGCGGTCAAAATAAGTTTTAAGCTGTATAAGTAATTTGTGCCGAATAGTACACTTATCTAAAGCGGCTGAGGTTACCTCAATAACTCTATATACTAATTTTGTTAAATAAAATCACAAATGCATATGACATCATCAAAATTTATTTATATATACAAATTCAAAATATATTTTAATATTAGATAGTTACATAGTGTAACTATAATAATGCGAAGTTAACTTAAGAAATTCTAACGTTGACACTTTCCCATTATTGAAATCATTAATTTTGTTTTGAAGGTATTTTTGCCTTTTCCGAGTGTCCGAATTAGGTACATATGGCTGGTGAATACTTTGCAACTTTACATATATTTCATTTTGAAAATTAATTAGAAAATCAATAAAAACGAATACAGAAGGGTGAGGAGAATTTAAAGTTTTGCTGATATGCGAATGGAACGATTCGCATGCGTTGGTGGTGTGAGCGGCGCTTGCTGTTTTTGATGCCCATAAATGGGGTGGAAAAACGGCATCCTCGGATATGTAAGTGTTGACCAAATAATCAGCAAACAAAGTAACTTTATCATCTTTTGGTTGAATAGCAGATAATGTAAAAACGTAAACATCACTAACATCTTGTGGTTCTAGAAACAACAATCCAAAACAATAACCAATCCATTTTCCAACCTCGCTTCTTTCTTTATAATCTGCTGAAAGTCCAAGTTTTTGAATTGTACGCCACCAAGCTTGCGTTGTATGAAATCTGCATCCAATTATTGTTATTTGTGGCCAAATTATTTTAGCTGCATTATGGATAGCCATCTCAAAATCTGCTACAATTTCGGTGGGACAAAACGACAGAGAATATTCGATACACTTTTCAGTCACAAATTCGAAACATTTTTTGTATGTTTCTGTTGCTTTGTCTGGTAGCACACAAAACACTAACGGTACATAATGACCATTAAAGCAGCCATGTATGGTGAACAACTGTATTTTTCTGTTGCTTTGTCTGGTAGCACACAAAACACTAACAGTACATAATGACCATTAAAGCAGCCATGTATGGTGAACAACTGCAAGAAAAATTTTGTGCAGTAGTCGAAAGTACCATCCACATAAATTTTCTGGCTTAAGTAAAGATGTTTTAAATTTGTAAAACAGCTAAACACTAATATATTAGAATTTTCGCTGTTGACTAAAAGAAATTCTTCCTTACGGCTGGTCAAAAATTGCGTCTCTGGTTTAAGTGAACTGTGAACTTCTTGTTTTGATTTGGGAAGTACTGGCTGTAATTTTCTTCTTGCGTTATATATATTCTTCCTTATATAGGACAGATCAGTTGTGGTAATGCTTGTTGAATCTTCTTTGGCAATAACGGAACGTACAATTTTACTTGGTTGACTGCCAATATCCTCTACAGCTTTACGTTTTGCTGCACTTGTAATCACTTGTCTTTGAATGTTGCGAATGTCACATTGCCGAATGATTATGAATTAAATTCGATTTCGATATTGTGTTGTCCGGGCCCACTGTATAAATATTTGCTAGACACTTGGCAGTCTTGCACCTCCACTTTTTCTCGCCGCTTTTGAGTTCTTCTTTAAAAGAAAACTTATAGTTATTTACCAAGAGCATAACTTTATTTCGTTGACTAACTATTTCTTTAACACTCTGCATTGTACGTAATGAAACTTCAACTGCAGTTTTATAAATAATATTTTATTTGAAGAGAACAAAGAAAGAAACTACACGCCACGCCTTTATAATGAAAAATAAACAATAGAATTGATAACAATCTATCTGTATAGAATTCTACGAAATATGCTTGTTACATGTTTATTTAGAAATTTAGAAGGGGTTGTTGATATTTCTAGGAAATTTTTAATGGGCCACATAGTATGACACAGATTTAAGTAATGCTTTGTTTAGCTAAGCAATAGAACGTATAGATAGGTGCACTTATCAACTTTTGATATTTGTTTTCTTAATCCCTTTTATTGAAAAATATGAAACGATGAAATAATGTTAATCTCTAATTAGGGTCAAAATACCAGGTAAGTATTTGGGCGGCCCAAGTATCTACCGCCCGAGTTTACCTATGAAGATTATGAATGAAAATTTCTGGCAGGCCCAGTTTACCTGCGGGATTAGTACATGTTCTGTTAAGCGGCCGAGTTTACTATCGCCCGTTGAGAACGGTCCAGAAAATGTAAATGCGTAACACATGAAAAGTCTAGGCGATTATCGAATATACCAGTAGTTTTCACCGTTAGTATAAATAGCAGGAGGAAGGGATTTGAATTCATTCCATACCAAATCATCGCCGAGTGAACTTACATAAATATAAATACATAAATGTGCTTATTGTTAGTAATTAGTTTTAAATTGTTATTCGTTTTTATTATTAATATAGTGTGTGTCTAAGTTACCGTTAGTTTTATTTAAGGACCCAGACATACAAACATTACAGTATTGTTTGTTATAAATACTCTAATATAATGCTGTAGTAATAAAATTATTCATTTTTGATTATTATACAGGCTTACCGCTGAATAGCGCCAAAGCTATGCGAATCTGAAGAATACGTATAAATGCCTAAAAACCAAAAAAGAAATTTATTTGTAATTCATCAAAAATTTACAAATTGTTAGGGCCATAATGTTAAAGTCGGTCCAAATCTTTGTTTATCCCATATTTACGTTAGTACAGCTGATAATTCAAGTTCACAGACCTGAAAAATATCGATAGAATTCCTAAACTTAGACATGCTATGATATGAATGTTATGAGTAGTGAACATTGTTGTTTGTTTAGCAAACGATTTATACAATATAGATTATAGACAGTCGAACATATCATTTTATTCTGATGTTTTTTTTTTTGTAGATATCAATAATATTTAGGTTGAATATGTCACCATTCTTTGGAAATATAGTTAAATAGAAGTAACTTGCGTGTATATCCTAGAAGTTTTTGTAGTGATAAATATTATGGTAATTCAAAATACCATATTTGGTAAATGCAGATTCGTCGGTAAAGAAAATTATTAATGCAAGATCTGGCTGATGAATTTGAAACCAGTCACAGAAGGTAACTTGGTGGGGAAAACCTAATTCTGTTAAGTTGGATATGATAAGGATGAAGTAAATTAGTTTTAAAAATTTGATGCACCGTAATTTGAGAAACATTTACTTCCCGTGCTGGGGTTGCCGTACTTAACCTAACCTAACCTAAACTTCCACGATATTTAAAACATCCTCTTCTGCTTGTTGCACTCGTGATCTTTGAAGAGAACGACCTTCGAAACGTGGAATTACTGAGCCTGTATACCGAAATCGAAATACGGCTATCACAACTTCAAATTGTTTGCTGCCAAGACTATTTTGTCTTGCTTCGCTATAAATTAAAATCATCCTAGTATATTCGATATTCGTGCAAAATGCAATTGCGAACACACATAAGCATAGCGCCGGCTATGTCGATACTAAATGTAAACTAGCGTTGTTTGTAGCAGAGATTCCCGTATTTCCGCTCGTATATTAATTGAGACAGGGCCGGACTCGAATAAAGAAAAATTGCTTTCTCGTTACTACGTGAACATTGGACCGCGATTTTTGTAATAAGGCATTACTCATGTATACCTTCTTCAATCAAAGGAGAAGTGAGTCGACTGAGATAACCCACGTGAAAGACGTAGTAAATCATCGAAAATTTTCAGAGGTTAATTCCATTTTTTTACTGAGATGTAAGATATAAGTGTCAATACTGACAGTTCAAATGACCTTTCAATACAACAGATAAAAGCTAAATAAAGAGCACACCAAGATTTTTGGGTTGTTTTTTTGTGTTCGTCCTTATTTTTGTTTTTCTTTTGGCTATTTTAATAAATCAAATGTTTTGTATCTTCTTTAATTTCCAATTCTTATTTCATAGATAATATTTCATGTCTTGTGAAAAAAAAAACAAAAAAAGAAATTTCAATTATGATAACAGACATTCATTTCAATGCCGGAATTTTTTAAGCTTTTTAAATATAGAATTTTCGAGTTTAAATGCCTTTATTTTATACAATTATTTTCATCTGCTCTTAAAAAATCTTCATGAAAGAATTCTGTAAACATTTATAGAGGAGAAAATATCGAAACATTTTATGCAACATACTTCGTATTCGGAATGCTAATTAATTTACATTTGCAAACATGTAAACAAACATGTAATTTAAGGGAGCATTTTTGTTCTGAACACGATTTGTTAATACGCCCCGGGCCAAAAACAAAACATTTACTCTTTGGTAATTATTCTCCAAATACAATTTTATAATAAAATATTCTATAGATTGAATATTTCACTTTAATTAATGAGTTTTTCATTGTTCTTTTATTCTTCAAGTCGTTTATTTTATCGAGTAACCTGATCGGAATGAAGCTGTTTTTACTAAAAATAATAAATGTAAATATAACTTAGAAACATCTTTGCATGCTCATTCTGGTGCTTTAATTTAAAATTAAATTTATAATAAACAATTTGGATTCAACACTCCTTGAATTAAAACTCCCTTAATATTATGTTAAAGGTAATGATAATGGATTTATTATTATCAGAAAATTCCAAAAACAAATTATCATATCAATGCGACAACTCACATCAAGCTTTGACACAAAATAATACAAATCTGTATAAAAACAAATTTGTATCTGTATATACATGGATACACAGTACCTATTTACCAGCGTTTGCTTCAACCACCAGATGCATGCGTTTCTGTCTCACGATTTCATCAATGGAAGATTTACGAAGACAAACGACTGTAGTACACTTCGCGGTCATGTACCTAATTTTGTTCTGTCAGATGACACCAGATAACAAGGTGTTTCTTCTCGAATAGCTACGCTATTACAGGAAAAGAAAAAATACGCCTATTACTGTGAATCCATAGGTGGCATAATATACCAAAAACAAATTAGCATATCGATACGACAACTCACATCAAGCTTTGATACTGTATATACTGTATATAAGACACATAGTACGTATTTACCAGCATTTGCTTCAACCACCAGGCGCATGCGCTTCTGTCTCACGACTTCATGAATGGAGGATTTACATCGACATCTTATCTATATCTCGGAATCCTAAAAAAAATTACCAATCTACCAGAGGATCTACCCCGGAGAACTTAAGTTGAGACGCTAGCCAATTTAGTGGCGAGCAAGGGATAGTTTCTTGATATTACTAGGCGCCACCATGTTTATAGTCTAATCCTGAACAACCAACACAGAAGCTGCCTGAGATAAGCGAAATAAATTCAAAGAGATCAATGAGAAGCAGGTATATTTCTCGAACAAGAATGAACTAAAAAAAAGCTACAAAGTTACAATGATAAGCTACAATGATGGTCCATATAATGAAATATTACCAGCTAGGCAAAAATAAAATTGAATAATTAAGAAGAATAATCAATAAAAGAAATATTAATTACCATATTCATGGGGGTTCCTGTATTTTAGTGCGGACAGGTACAGAATATTCGGAGCTGATTGACTTGAAACAAATGAGGCGGGAATTATTACTAGAATGTAGTGCTATAAAATTACAACAACTTAAAACGATTATTATTATTAGAGACCGGACACATCGGGCTGAAATGGACGTCATTACGATGGACGATATAAATAGTCTACAACATCTGTAAGTACATCAGTTGTTGAATAGCACTATTCATTCGGTTAACTGCACATCTATTTTTTTGTGTGCGGTTAACCGAATGAATAGTGTTATTCAGATGAGATACCCACAAGTCTTCTGAAACGCTGTGCTGATTGCCTGACGTTGCCTTTGGCACATATAGTAAATACTTCGTATATTACTGGCACCTTTCCGACTCAATTAAAGTCCACTATAATAAAACCAATATACAAAAAAGGTAATAGAAACTATTTTAAAAGTTACAGGCCTATTGTTATTATATCCAACATTTCTAAGATATTTGAAAAACGTATGTATTCTGAGATGCAAAATTTCATTGACAAGCATCATTGTTAAATGATAACCGGAATGGATATATTAGTGGCAGGTCTACATTGAGAGCAACATACCAACTGCTCGAAGAAGTTATAATTGTTTGTTTATGTACTTGTCAAGGGCATTCGAGAGTGTTCATCACGGTATCCTTTTAAGGAAGTTGGAGGTCATCGGATTCCGTGGTATAGTACAAAAGTGGATGAAATCGTGTTTGTCACATAGAAAGCAGAGGGTGGTGTGTTATGACGACTCGGGGGAACAGATATGATCGACTTGACGTAATGTGAACCGAGGTGTGCCACAGGGGTCTATTTTAGGACCATTGCTGTTTCTCCTTTTCAATGATCTGCCACATATTATAAATAGCCTACTAATATTGTACGCAGATGACACATCTGCTATTGTCCGCGCTGAGGGTAGGCATCAGGCTACGGATATATTGGAGTCGAGTATGGAAGTTCTGGATGGGTGGTTTACACGGAACTATCTAAAACTGAATGTAGATAAAACGTCTTTGTTAAATTTTAATAATCTAGCGGAGAGGCTAGAGTTTCATCATTGGAAAGAAACACAGGTGTCGACGAGATCATGTTTTTAGGGTTGAAACTGGTGGATGGTGGATTGACGTGGCGTCCGCACATTGACAAACTTGTTACAAAACTGTCTAGATTTTGTTATGCCTTAAAAATAATAAAAGTGTTGGGTGTGCTATTAGTGCTTACTATGCATATGTGCAATCGCGACTACAATATGATGTTATCTTCTGGGGTAGTGCGGTGGTTGTAAAACACATTTTCATTCTACAAATGTCTTCAATAACAACTATTTTTAAATTAAGCCACCGAGATTCTTGCAAACCAATATTTATAGATAAGGAAATACTCACGTTGCCATCAATTTATATGTTAGAATGCGCGTTGTTTATAAGAAGGAATTAGAATGAATTTTTCCAGAAATTTGAAGTTGACCACTGTCATAATACCAGTGGTAATTTGCGCATGTATCTAATTTGGCCACAAAGAAAACTGACGAATGTGCAAAAAAGTGTAGACTTTCAGTGCATAAAAATATATAATCACATTCCCAACAACATAAAAGACAAACCTAGTAAAATATTTAAACGGATACTAAAGACACACTTACTCGAGAAAGCACTGTATTCAGTAGACGACTTCTTTCGGGAAGATATAAAAATAATTTTAATTCTTTATATATGTATGTGTCAATGTTTGTTATTTCCTATCTTGTATTTGTTTTTACTTATTTTTTATATACTATTTTATATTTGTTCATTGTACTTGACATATTTTTTTATATTTGACATGTTTTATACTTTTGCCTGATGGAACGAAATAAACATTAAAATAATAAAAAAAAAAAAAAATTAATTAATCACATCCAACTCCAATATTCCTAATTAAATTGTCTTTCTAAAAAAAATTCTATTTTTGCAATTGTCTGAACATAGGTACAATTGTGACATTAAAAATGCAATTAACAGAATGCAAAACTAAGAGAACATTCAGAAAATTTAACCTAATTAGAAATTACTCTAAAGGATGTAATCAAGGAAAATAAATCTAAATTACAAGTATATTATGCATCAAATCTAGCTATGCATCCAATAGAAAACACAACCACACATGCAAATACGTAGATGTCACTTGACATAACATAACGGAAAAGAGGCCTACCTCAACGAGAAACAATGATTGCAATTCTGATGATTTATAGATACTTGAACAAGGCCACCTATACAATGATGGGATGTAAATATAGCTATAAGCTATATAATGATAAAACGATACTGAGGTAACTGTTATAAAATGATAAATCGCCAATTAACCCTTGATTACATTGTGCCACAGAATAATTTAACTAACAACGAAGTTTCCTATGGCATGAAAGAATTACCAAAGTAAGTGGCACTGACCTATCCACTGAAATAAAAACAGGTCACAAGTACAACTCGAAACTCTATTATATCCTAGTACAATCACCCCAAAAATTAACAGTATCTAACGTCTTACAATTGAATCGTAGTTTCAGGTAACCCATCAAGCGATTTAAAGTCGGAGTAAACGCAAATAAAGTAATATCTTTACAAGAGCAAGTCTAGCACAAAAATGAAGTTATGCAAGGTACAATAGGAATGTGTATTTACACAAAATATAACTTGGTAGTAAATTAAAAACATCATTGCAGACAATAACATCGATTGATAATGTTCTCTTTACAGTAAGAAACAGTAAGTAGCCATATTCAAACACACAGAATAAATGCAAATGACTAAAGACGGCAGACTAGGTGCCCACACTGTCAAATTTAATATAATATAATAAATTTAATATATATATATATATATATATATATATATATATATATATATATATATATATATATATATGTTTATATACTGAGAAGGATTGTTCGACGTTGAGAGATGTTATATTTGCATAGTTAAAGCGCTCTTTGTATCTGTACAATGGATCTTCAGTATTGGTAAAAAGTTGCCCTAATTTTGTAAAATCTACATTTTTATCTAATACACCTTATGTGTATTATTTATTAAATTTAACAGTGTGGGCACATAGTCTACCGTCTTTACCGAAATGACCTATATCGAGCTACAATCATATTCATAGATATTCCGGAAAATCCAAAAGTGATGTAATTAGAAACAGGAAAATGATAAAAAAAAACCATTACAATGCTAACTTCGAAAATATCGTTTTATTTACATATCAAACGTTTGTAAAATATACCACACTACAAAAAATAGTTTCTAGTACATACTGTTACTTTAGTTAGATTTAATACTCTTTGTTTACTGATCTACAGTTGTAGTATATATTTTTATAATACATTCACTCCAAATATTTTGTTCTCTGAACAACTACATTTTTGTTAATGTACACTTCATACTCCTTCAAACCAAGATGGATTGTCATTCTGCTGTTTCCATTTTTTTTCAAAAAAAATTGCCGTAGGTTTTCGCACCTAACCTTCTCTCGTCGGCATGATTCACAATGGTCGGAGAAGATTTCTAGTTGTTACATGATATATTCTCCAGATATAGCGCATTCGGATTTAACCTTTGTCAAATTTTCTGAAAGGAAATAAATGCTTTTCATACTCAAGATAATATTGAATTAACCAAATACTTTAATTATAAACCAACAAAATTCTTTGAAGAGGATATTAATTAGATGCCTGAAAGATAGGCGACTAGCGTACAAAATAATGGGCAACACATTTGATAAATATAATAAATATGTTCAAAATTTATAAACTTATAACACTAGTTAATAAGTAGTGTCATTGTTGGGAATGTTTATCATATACTGAAAAGTAATAGTTTTAGGTTATTGCTTTACAATGCTTTGTTAAAGTACTTAGTTATAGAGGAATGATTTATCATTTAAAATTAATCTATAGTTTACACTATTCGATTATTCGTTTGATTTAGAATTGGTGTAAAACATTTCAGAAATTTGTTACATTGTTGAAAAATTTTTCTGGTTACATTTTTCGATTTTTAATTTCTTGAATTTTTAAAGAATTGTGTCAAGTGAAAGGTCATTTCAAAAATGTTTTTATAATCTATAGGTATCTTATTAATGCACTGTATGTTCCAACTCCTTTAATTAAAGTCAGATTGTTGGATTTAGTACTAAAGAAAGAAAGATAGAAAGAGACGGGAAAACACAAGAAACCGCAGAAGTTTGTAGGTCACAAAATGGCTATTACCTCGTTATCAGAAACTTAAAATCTCACACTTAAGGTACAAGATTCAAAGATATTTAAAATCTTTACACGAATGAATATTGTAACCTTTGAAGAATTATTGCTAATTCTTCTACAGAATATGTTTCGATGTTATAGGTAAACATACATACTCAGAACATAGTATAATATTAAAAAACCGGCAATTTAGCAGGGAAATAATCGCGCCAAATTCCAAATTAATATCTCAAGGCGGTCGCACTTTCAAAATCAAATGAGAATATATGCTGCTGGAATAATAAAATAAGAAATCAAACTTTAAACTCAAATAATAGTATATATATACAACATAATTATCCAATTGAAAATCAAACGAAAAAATATAATATTCTTAGTTTATCCCAATTATAAATTCAATTGAAGTCACGGTACTATGTTCACAAATGCTTTGTGAAATTAAAAACTACACTAGACATGTTTTAAAGAATGAAACAATTTGATAATTTAGAGAAACTTTATGGCAGTTGGTAACGTCCGCGTATGTTTAGAATAAAATTCAAATTTTTGAATTTAGTTGCCTGTAGTTAACTTAAATTAACTTGACATTGCATAATTAAAGAATTACGGCAAATTGTCGAAAATACAGTTATGAAGTTACTGCCTGAGAAGTCTCATACACAGTACGAAAAACAATATAATTTTGAAAAATTGTGTAACGTAAAAAATTATTCATATTCCTGAAAATGTTTTACTTGCGTACTTTGAAATGCTACGTGAAACTTATAAATCCTCTTCACTGTAGACAATTCATTCAATGTTGAGATGCTGTTTAAATATACATAGAAATGTGGATATATCAAACTATATGAGGCTCTAAGCGTTATTAAAACGATTATTTTAAGGTTACGTTCAAAAAAAATCTAAAATTTTAGAAGATGTTCATAAATTTATAAAAGAAGCAAATAACAAAGTATACTTAGCTATAAAGGTGAGTCGTAAATTTATTTTTCTTAACTTATCGCAATGGCAATTACATTAATAGCCCTGTTAGTATTAATACCATGGGGAAGATACCTAGACAAATTTCCAATTTTCTTCGATTGCCAAATCATCAACTTTATACAGGCCATTGTTTTAGAAGATCGAGTGCTACAGATATGTAGGAAATAGTGGGTGTGATCTTTCGGCTATAAAATGGTTGGGTGGCTGGAAAAGCTTGGCAGTTGCTGAAGGATACTTTGTCTCTTCTTTAAAAAATAAAATTAATGTTGCGAATATGTTTGTACAAGAAAGGTATATTAATTTACCTAAATCTTCTCGGAATATCTCTCAGTTTAAGTGTGACTTAAACTAACCCAATAAAAAACAATATCTATTGCAGAGAATGATAACTGTGAACATATCATATAATGTAAATGTAGATATATCATAATTGCACATTTCCAAGGAGCAATTACGAAGGACACCTTCTATATTTTACAATCGACCACTAGATGCTGCTTTTGACATATGTAAACACTATATTCTTAAAGTTTGACATTTGACAATGAGGTACGTCATAGCTTAGAAATTGAGTCAGTTGTTTGTTGACAGTGACAGTTTTAAGACGGTGAGTTTGTAAAATAATGGAGATTACTCGTGGATAATTTTTTACGATTATAAAAAAGCCTAACTCCACAAGAATGCATTATATCGCTTCGATCAACTTTTGGTAATGAAGCACCATCAGAGAAGACAGTTTACAATTGGTTTGCAGAATTTCGTCATGGTCGTGCCTCAGTGAGTGATGAATCACGTAAAGGTCGACCAAAAACTGCTGTGATTCCAAGAAAACATCGATACTGTGCGGAAAATGATAGAACACGATGGACATGTGACTTACAGTGAGGTAGAAGCATCTCTTGGCATATCGCAGACTGCAATTCATTTGATCTTACATGAACATTTATTTGTCAAAAAAATATGTTCCAGATGGATTCGACATAACTTCATAACGACATAGCATCTCGTGTCAATTGGTGTAAAGAGATGCGCAAAAAATTCGACGTAGGAACCGCAACATTCGTATACAATATCGTCCCAAGTGACGAAATATGGATATATGCGTATTAACCGGAAACCAAGCAACAATCTACTGTATGGGTGTTCCAAGACGAACCGAACCCCACAAAAGTTGTTCATGCAAGGAGCGCTTCCAAGAAAATGATCGCTTGTTTCTTCGGCTGTACAGGACACATCGCAACAATTCCTTTAGAAAATCGAACAACTGTTAACGCCGAATGTTATACAGTAATTTGTTTGCCAAAAGTTATAGATGAAATCAGGAAGAACAACTGAAAACATCGCATTATTCTTCATCACGACAATGCGAGTTTCGCGAGTGTGGAAATAATATCTCATGGTCCATATTCACCTGACTTGTCGCCGAATGATTTCTTCTTGTTCCCAACTGTGAAACAAAAAATGCGTGGGCAGCGATTTTCAACACCTCAAGAAGCAGTCGAAGCCTTTGAAAACCATGTTTCTGAGATACAACCTTCAGAGTGGAAAAAATGTTTTGAGAACTGGTTCGTACGCATGCAAAAGGGTATAGACCATAAAGGCGAATAGTTTGAAAAACAATAGAATAGTTTGTTCCCACAAATTTTGTTTTCTTCCGAGATTTTGTAAAAATATAAAAGCCCTCGTAAAAATATCGGAATCAAAGATCGTTAGTTTCTCTTCATAATTAAATATTTTTTATTGTATTGTAGATATAATTACGGCATAATAAAATATTTATTAATTGTGAGTTATAACCTTAAATTATCGCTATGAGTACTGACTTATAGACGTAGTGTGACCAACTTAAAACTGAATCCCCTAAATGCCGCATGCTTTAATGATTTATAAAAGCACTCATTTTGGGTGCTTTAATAGGTCTCGTAGCAACGCTAATTGCAAAAAAATCTAAACAAGACCCAATTTACTTGCAGTTAATAATTGAATCTGATAAACAATTACAATCGATAAATTATTGAATATATTCCTTAATCTTTTTATTAACGGGTATGAAAACTTAATCTTTAAAGGGCTTTGCTTAGCGTATCCTATAATTACGAAAGCATATTAGTGATATAATACATATTAGCTGTTCATTTATACTTCATACTAGTACGCTGTATCCTTTAAAAAACCCTAAAAATACGAGCTATAACTACGTTCTCTTAACGTTACCCGTTGATCTTTTAAAGTAATCAAAGTTTTATTACATAAGAACTAAATGAAAGTTGGAACATTAAGTCAGTCACTTTTCACAAGTACAACTACTGCATTTTCAACTAAATGGATTCGTTGATTTCACAAAATGAACACTTGTAAATATGTGTTTTATTACTTTTACATTAAGTACAGGATACATCCTGCTTAAATATACTCGTTAATAAATTAGTAAAGTACTTAAAGCCGTTTTAATTTTATTTTAACAAAGGACTTGTACTACTGTATTATTTCAGAAATATATTTAGTACTGTACTGTTTCTGTCTATTCGGCGAGGTTCTCAAATAAAACTAACGGTTATTTAGGCACACACTATATTGGTAATAAAAACGAATAACAATTTAAAAACTAATTACTAACAATAAGAACATTTATGTATTTATATTTAGGTAATTTCACTCGGCGATGATTTGGTATGGAATAAAATAAATCTCTCTCGACTGCTATTTATAGAAAAACTTCTGGCATAATCGATGTTCGACTAGATCTTTCGTGTGTTGTTCGATGTCGTGATTCATTCGCATTTACATTTTCTAGACGGTTCTCGTCGTGTGTGATCATCGGTGACTCATCACAGTACTTAATAATATTTTATGGATTGTATAAAATTAAAAGGAACTAAAGTCAACAAACATGGAGTAAATGTGTAATTATATATTTTTGAACATTCTCTCCATGTTTTGAACATTATTTGATATGGGACTATATTACATGAACTCATCTTAAATTTACCTTTCGGCGAACAAACTTTATTTGAGAAGAATAAAGCGGAGACGCTTTTTTTATTTCTTACATTATTGGTATAACATAGTTCCCACAATGTATCGAGAAGTACAGTTAGACAGACAATTTCATGTGTGATTTGTGTACTTATGAATAGAGTTGGGAATCTTATCCGTACAACAGAGTCGTACTCCATGCCAAGCAAATATTAACACTACCGTGTTTACAGATTCTTTGCATAAAAACTATTATTTGAATTTTAATATTACATCATTAGATGCCGAATGGTTGTTCTCTTTATATAAGAACATTTATTCATTATGCCCTACATTGCTTGCTGAAGCAACGGTGTCAACATACCTACAATTATTTAAGGAAATTAAACCAACTGCTGACGCTGTTTAGAAGGATAAGCGTTTATAGTGATTTCTAAATAGCGACTTATATTACATGCGGCAACCGAGCACACCAGTTAGTTTAACATCAAATCCTGTATTTATTATATAAATATAATCTCTATTTATAAAGTATATAACGCATAAGTAACTGTTTAGAATTATATTTTTCACTCCGCATGTTTGAATTAGTCCAAAACGACTAGCCCGATTTTGTTATACGGGCGAAATATCGCAACTCTACTTAGGACATAAATTCCCGCTAATTCATTTTTGGAAATTTATAATAATAAGCCAAGAGTAATTTTTGATAAATAAATATATTTTAAAGGAATTTTATACAGTTAAATGTCAATATAATACAGTACTGTGAAAGTAAATCCGAACACATTTGAAAATCCCTTCAAATATTAGATAATAATAAAATGGAATACTTTCTAGTTATTTTACTTAATAGAAAATGGGTTGTTAAATAGGAATAAATAATTAGGTTTGAATAAATCAAAATATTTCTTCTTATTTTATACAGGTGCGACTCGGAAATAGTCAATTTTTAATTGTGATAGTACCCTAAGAGGGTAGGTGATAGAGGAATGGGAGAACGATCCTTCAACTCTTCTAGGTTCGCTATTAATGTAGTCAGTATCCAACATGGCGTTGTGGAGGTTAGAACATCGCATTTTTGCGCATGACACGTACATCAGAATGGGCGTGTCAGTTGTCAACGCACAGTAGGAATTTCGATGGCATTTCAACATCGGGCATCACGGAAATGTTCCATCTTACAGAACTATTGATAATGTTGGGTTACCGGCTTCAGAACCAGAGGAACAGTGATGAAAAAGAAATCTCCAGGAACATAGAGAAGTGTCCAGATCCCTTAGAATGTGAAAAGATTGAGACGGGCGATTCCAAGAAGTCCTGGTCGTTCACCACGTCCTCATTCTACAGAACTGCAAATTAATGAACACACATTAAGACGCATTCTCCATAAACATCTAAGATTTCATTCTTATAAGATTGCGTTGGTACAGAAGCTCAATGAAGGTAATTACCCACAAAGAGTTGCGTTCGCAGAAACCATGCAAATCGTTTTAGAGGAAAACGAAGATGCGGTAATCATGATGAGTGATGAAGCGCATTTTTACCTAAATGGTGATTTAAATAAACAAAACTGCCGACATTGGGCAACACCCAATCCCCGTCAGTTTAATAAACGCCCTCCACACAGCACAAAGGTTACGGTCTGGTGTGGGATCACTAAGTGTTCCATCATTGGCCTTTAGTTCTTCGAAGAGAACAAGGTGACAATAACGGCCAACTCTGTTCGGTACATAAACATGTTAAACAACTTTTTTGTTCCGTAGACACCGAATTGGTGGACATAATTTGTGGTACCAACAAAACGAGGCCTCCGCTCACATAGCAAAAGCTTCGATGGCAACTGTAGAGCTTTGTTTCCGAATCGAGTGATTTCCAGGTTCAGCGATGTTTTGTGGCTCCTCGATCGCCAGACTTGTCAACCTGCGACTTCTTCCTATGGGGCTACCTCAAGTCGCGTGTTTATCTAGGGAAACCGAGAACAGTGGAAGAGTTGAAGGCTGCAATAGGACATTAGATTAACAACATCGATGGCAACTTTCTTGAAAGAGTGGATACCAAGTTCAAGGAAAGACTCCAAATTTGTATTCAAGAAAATGGTCGTCACTTTGCAGACATAACTTTTCACACATAACCTATGTTTTTTTTAAATAAATTATTTTCTCGCAAAACTGACTGCTCAATTCAAAAATGTACTATTCCTGAGTCGCACCCTGTATAAGAAGAAAAAACATTTCATAATGTATGTGTAGCTGTACATATTAGATCATAAATATTTGAGAGACGCCCTAATTCCTTTGACCCTAATCTCTACCACCATTCTTCGGGGCTAATAAATTAAATTTTTTAAGGGTTGCAGAGTTAAACGATTAATTGGCACGTGAAGGTGTTCCTTATATTATTAAGGAAGTTAATAGTTATAATCATAGTTATGTTCATATAAACCATTGATTCCCAAAGTGGTCCAGGTGGACCCCCAGGGGTCCACGGGAGACTCGACGGGGGTCTACGTTGGCGTGACAAAAAAATGGGGGTTCACAATTCGTAAGCGGGGTCTTTCGGGGGGTTTCGATAGTGAAGAACTAAAATGATGGCTTGAGTTCACCTATCAATGTAGGCAGATAATATTTTAAGAAGCTCAGCGACTGTTACTTGTAAAAACTTGCATATTCCATATTCAGTACAACGTGTCGAGACTTGCAAAGCGCTGCCGCCGTCCGCCGTCCGCAATGCATGTTCAGACGTGCAAAGGGACGAAGTACGACTTGTGGTGTGTGTGCTTGCAATCTTGCATGAACTTGTTTGATTCTTCACCAATATAAATACGAATGCCACGGATAAACGTTACTCATTTGTTTCCCGAATTTTGAAAAGAAAAGTAAAGTAAAGTGAATCGATGTTAGTATTTGCCACTGTCGGAAAAGTAAGTACTTACCTGCCTATTTGTTATACATACTTTTATTTTATTTATTATTTATCTATTTATTTTACAATTTATTGTACACGTAAGTAAACAAAAAATGGACAAATTACAAAAAAATACGTTGGTATAAAAGGTGAGGCTTATTCCTAAAAGAAATCTCTTCCAACCTACCTGCGATAGGAGATATATTTATGTTGTAATAAGTATATTTGTTTGCGTGTAGTAGGTACGTATTAAAAATTAAATACTGAACAGAGCCATTATTAGATACTTCCATAAAAGAACAGAAAGCCGAGAAAGGTTGAACTTCTTGTATCTACTTTATTAGTAATTTTTTTATTACCCGACTGTGTGGTGGTTCACTAATAACTAAATATATTTTCATAAATTGTACGGGTCTTTATATATTACATACTCGTAACGTGCATCAAAGTAATAAATAAATAAATAATTAAAATCGCGAAGTTTTGATATCAAAATATTATTTACAAGTATTTTCTATCGAATTTACAGAAATATATCAAAATATAATTAATGAAAAAATGTTTTACATTACATTAAAATCGGTTCAGCCGTTTCATAAAACTCAATTATTGATCTTAGCGATTTATTGCTTTTAATAATTAGAATCAGTTTGCCCCCGGTACTTTGTTTATTTCATTGCAATAATCAAGTAATCCTGTTAAAATAGCCATATCCTGTTAAGTAAGACCGCCTTAAGATTACTACAACAAAGTTTTTTTTTTATTTACAGGTAGGTAACTGATACGAAACATGGCTGAATCTAAGAAGAAATGTCGACAGTACAGTGTTGATTATTTAAAATTTGGTTTTCTTCCATCAAAGTCAGACAAGCGATTGCCCATATGCCTTTTATGCAACAAAGTTTTGAGCAATGACTCTATGAAACCATCGAAGCTCGAAGATCATCTAAGAAGGTGTCATCCTGATAAAATAGGTAAAGATTTGAAATATTTTCAAACATTGAAGGAAAAATATGAAAAGAGACCCACCGTGCACAGTATGTTCGCTTCAACGTCGGAAAGTAACGATGATGTTGCGGGCATCTTACAATATCTCATTACTTATAGCGAAATCTGGAAAATCGCACACCATTGGAGAACAGTTAATTTTACCCGCTGTTGAAGAGGTTTTAAAAACTGTTCTGCACAAATCTCCATTTGACATACTCAAAAGAATTCCTTTGAGTAACAACACTGTACAAAGACTTATTGATGAAATGAGCTCTGATATTGAAAGTTTCTTGTGTAATTATCTGCAAACAACTCATTTTTCTATTCAACTGGACGAGTCAACTTTACCTGGTAATGAAGCATTATTATTGGCATATGTTCGATTTGTTATGGACGAAGAAATTCATGAAGAGCTACTATTCGTGAAAACTTTGGAGACGGACACTAAAGGTGAATCAATATTTAATGTCCTGAGTGATTTTTTAAGGAAAAATCGATTCCATTCACAAACGTTATTTCGGTGGCAACAGATGGAACTCCTGCCATGGCCGGGCGATGTCGTGGGTTTATAAGCCATCTGAAAAGAATTATACCAGAGGTAACTGCAATTCACTGTGTCATCCACCGACAACACCTAGTAGCGAAAAATTTGAGTGCTAAATTGCACCAATCGCTTCAATTTGTGATTAATGCAGTTAACAAAATAAGAAGCAATGCATTGAATACTCGTTTATTTGCACAATTGTGCGATGAAAATGATGAAGACTTCCAACTATTGCTCTTACATACTGAAGTACGCTGGTTGTCTAAAGGTGCATGTTTAACAAGATTTTGCTCACTTTTTGAATCAGTTTTAGAGTTTCTGGAAAGTAAAGATCCAGATTTAAAAGAAAACCTGATCAATTTGAAAGCAGACATCGCGTATTTGACAGATTTGTTCAAAAAATTTAATGACATTAACTTACAATTACAAGGGGACAGCCTCAATTTAATAAAAACAAAGGGTGTAATTTCAGCTTTTCTTGGAAAATTGAAATTTATGAAGCAAAATATTAGTCGGCGCGAATTTTCCCAGTTTTCAAACTGGTCACAGGTAGAATGCCTTGATGAGGATATTCACACATACGTTCAACATTTAATTGCCCTGCATGATGACTTTAAAATCAGATTTGAAGATATTCTGACGATGGAAATACCACCATGGATCAAAAATCCACTTGATGAAACGGAAGTGGAGACTGTGATATTACAAGAGGAGCTGCTCGAGCTTAGCACTAATGAGGAACTGAAGGTGAAATTTAAAAGAGGGTATCAAACATTTTGGCTGCAGGCAGAAATACCCGAAAAATATCCTGGACTGTGGGGAATTGCGAGAAAGTTTTTGCTAGCGTTTCCCTCGTCATATCTTGTCGAGAAAAGTTTTAGTGTCGTTACAAACCTTTTAACAAAAAAAAAGGAGCAGATTGAATATCACAGAACGGGGAGATTTGCGGTTATTCCTAACAAAACTGAAGCCAAATATTGATAATTTGCTGTCAATCCATCAAGTACATCCCTCCCACTAAAATTATGACTATTTTATGATTGTCATTGTAGAAGTTACGTTACGTTATTAATATTTAATTTTAATTATATTACGACTGTTATCATATTACAATGTAATATAATAACAATAAATAATTAATAGTGTAATAATTACATATTTGAATAAATACAACACAAGGAAATATACTATTTTTATTTTTATTTTTACCACTCCGAATGGGGAGTTTTCTAAATAAAATATGTGAGAATTGATTGGTTTGTTGTGCTGTGAGTAGATGTCAAAGGAGTAAAGTTGGATGGAATCACTGTTTTGATTGGCTAACTTTACTTTTTTGACATCCACTCACAGCACAATCAATTAATTAATTAACCAATAACTCAGCCGCAACGCAAATTTCCATAGTTATAGATCTAATCTTCACATTTTTTGTCGAGTTTTGGGAATATGGTAGAAATGTAGCTGCAGGGGGTCCACCGGAACCAGCAAAACTTTCAAAGTGGTCTATGAGAAAAACAAGTTTGGGAGCCTCTGATATAAACCATTAAGTGACGATTTTATATTGCAGGTATTTTCACTATACTTCTTCGGTTTCTTTCACAATGTGTTCAATGAAGACAAACGAATTTTTAGTTTAATTTTGATATATTCTTTGTCACTAATTCTCATCCTCTGTGATTTGGTTTTACGTTCGACTAGATAAATGCCACCTATAAAGAACAATAGTTATAATTTAGAAGCTTAATATTTATGATTTAGACCGGCTCTGACTAACTGTGATATCGATCAGCCTCCACATGTACGAGGGCAAGACCATAATTAGGTAATCTATACGCAGATGGAAAATAATTTCATTATATTTTTCTAGCTTCATCAACACTGAAAATATGACAGTCATCTGTCAAATACTTTGTTGTGAGCAGCTCTTCAAATCAAACGTGATTTAAGTTTGATTGAAATGGATAACGTTGAGAAACGCGTCGTCATTAAATTTCTTTACGTGAAAAGTTTAAGTAATGAAGAAATATTGGAAGAGATTACATGTGTTTTGTATGACTGTACGCGCTCGTATGCAATGATAAAAAACTGGTTGGCTCAGTTCAAACGCGGTTGTAAGAGTATTAAGGAGGAACGCAGATCGGGACGCCCTAAAAGTACTTCAGAAATGGTGACTAAAATACAGGATATGGTTATAAGAAACTAACGGCTCAAATTAAGTCAAATAGCCAATTCTGTGGGCATTTTAAAAGAGCGGGTATGCAATATCGTTATCCAAGAATTAGGGATGAAGAAGCTGTCGGTGAGGTGGATGCCGTGGTTACACACAACGTCTGGGAGTGTAATTGTCACAAGAATCTTTGGACAGTTTTCAGAAAAATCAGCCTGACTTTATACGACGATTTATTACCACCAATGAAACATGAGTCCATTATTTTACCCTCGAAACAAAACTTCAATTTAAACAATGGACAGAACCCAGCTGTTAGATGCCAAAGAAAGCCATGGTCACGAAGTGGTAATGTACCTGGTAAGGTAATGGCATCAGTTTTTTTGGGATGCAAAAGAATTACTAATTGCCTTCCTAAGGCACAAACGATAAACGGAGAATATTACGCTAATCTTTTAGTTAAGTTGCACCAAAAAAAATTGGGAGGAAGACCTGGGTCAACGTGCAAAAAGATTATATTTCACCATGATAATGCACAGACCCTCACCAGTGTTGTTTCAATAGCTAAAATTCATGAACTGAAGTTTTGCTTCCACCCATCATATTCCCCTGATTTGCATGCCTCAGACTGTCACCTATTTCCAAAGATTAAAACTTTTTTAGGTAGATAGAGGTTTTCCATGGACGAGGTAGTCAAAGCCGCCATAGACGGCTATTTTGCTGGACTTGAAGAAAACACCTTCCGCGATGGGGCTAACAGCATTGGGAAATCGTTGGAAAAAGTGCATTGAACGTTTGGGATATTACATTGAAAAACAAAAATATTTTTGTACTCATAGAATCATTGTTTCGTTGTTAGGCTACCTAATTATTATCCCGCTCTCGTATTCTTAGTCGGTTAAGTCTCTCGATACGTATCTTGTCAGTACTGCGCCATACCAGAATTTAAAATATTTATGTTTATATTGATAACCGAGTTTTCTTTTTTCTTTAATAACTCCAAAATCTATCTTGTAAATAAGCGTCGTGGAAATATATACTAGATGTAGAGAGTATTATTTTAATGAATAATCTCTATTCTTTATATAATTTAAGTAATTTAAATTTAAGGTCTATATATTATCTATTTTTAAAATAGCGCGCTATTGCTGAAATTTGGTAGTAAGATTTTAGATCTGAATCCTTTCAACCTGTGCACTTCACTTATGTTCACTAAAATTTAAAACTATCCTAGCATACTAGGTTTACTATAGTTTACGAGTCCTTAACTATATTTTGCACTAAGAATATTGATCACTTTGTTGATAAAGAGTATTAAACGATGACGATGCATCACATAATTTGTCAAGTACCATGGATCATCAGCAATATCACGGAGCACTTTATTTTGGAAACGCTGTGGTATGGCTGATTTATTGTTATGGCTTATAATTAAATGCTGTATGTCCATATAGGCTTAAATGTAACTATGTATAAAGCTTATTTTCGCTAGGTAATTTGGATATCCTGCCCACTACTCAATATATTTGAGTTCTCTTGATTATTACATATTCTTTTTTCCAAATTGAATCTACTATCAATATAGGTTTAAGTATAGTTTCAATTTTCTCTAGATTTTTTTGAAGATTTCTTTTGTCTGCTCAGGGTTTATGTATAATCCTAAGTTGTCAGTGTCATCGACTGCCGCACACAAGATCGGTGTATTTATTGTACTAATTTAACCGAAAATATCTATTATTTAAAAGGGATTTTAAAATAAGGAAATGTTGGTGGAGAAGACACTTCTTTATCTTATAGGACAGACGTTCGTGCCAGACCTTATCGCCTAGCTTACGTCTAAGGACGCAGCAGAGCAGCATCTTTGTTTATCGAGATTATTGTTAATTATATTAACTAGACTATGTACTTATTCGATAGTGCCATTCTTGTCTCTGAAACCTAACTGATGGTTTTCCTTTTCAAGTAAAAGTTTTATTTAATCTGTTTAAATAAATCTTATCAAAGACTTGATAGTATCGGAAGCAAGCTTATTGGTCTTTACTTTTATTAATTATTACTTATTGTTAGTGAAATATTAAAATTAGTACCATGTAATTGTAATAATTTTTAAAGGTCCACGGGGTTGCAACACGACAGGTCTATTAAGGCTAGAACCCTACGGTGTACTGCACGGTCACGCAACCACTACTTATTATTACCCAAAAGTTTTATGTCCAAATGCCGATTTTAAACAACCCTAGTAAAACTAGACTAAAAACACGTTGTGCGTTAAACATTCGTAAGTAAACATTAATTTTAGGAATGATTCGAAATAAGCAACTCAATAACCGATTTTATTTTGATTCCAGTGCCTCTTACCCATCAAGATAGGTTAATTTAACCTTAACATGTCATATTTGTTATTCTAATTCTATCTTTATACAAAATAACGCCAAATTATTTATTATGGTTATCAATTTTTGTACAAATACAGAATTCAAAAAAGCGATTTCTGCTAAATTTCAACATATATATGTACATCTAAGATTTTTAGAATTGTATACATTCAATCTATTTATTGCCATTTTGTCATTTTTCTACATTCCCATATGCTTTTCTTAGAGGTTCCTTCCTAAAAAATGGCTATCCTTAAAATCATTTAGGACAACATACATATAACAGCAGGGTTATGTTCTACCACACCCAACTTATTCATATATGAAATGTAATGATAAAGGTTGGATATGAGTGAAAAAATGAAATAAGAACTCAAGAGAGAGAGAATACGTTATTACAGGAACAGTATCATATTCTTTGCAGTACTATATATGTATACATATATATATATATATATATATATATATATATATATACATATTTATATATATATATATATACATATATATTAAAAATAATAGACTTTTTATTGGTTTAGCGACCTTTATTGAATTTTGATGTTTTATTCTAAGACGTTTCGACTTTTATTATTATTCAGTCTTTTTCAACTAGAAACAAGAATTAATACAATGAAAAAGTGAGAACTATGTTTGCCTTTGTGAGACTGAATTAACTGTTGACTGACTGAATTTAATTGTTAATTCAGTCTCACAAAGGCAAACATAGTTCTCACTTTTTCATTGTATTAATTTTTGTTTCTAGTTACTTGAAAAAGACTGAATAATAATAAAAGTCGAAACGTCGTAGAATAAAACATCAAAATTCAATAAAGGTCGCTAAACCAATAAAAAGTCTATTATTTTTAATATTAAGACACGGCCAATAAAATAAAAAAGAAAAAGAAAATTCCTATAAACACTAAATATACATATATATATATATATATATATATATATATATATATATATATATACATATATTAAAAATAATAGATTTTTTATTGGTTTTAGCGACCTTTTATTGAATTTTGATGTTTTTACGACGTTTCGACTTTTATTAATTCAGTCTTTTTCAAGTAACTAGAAACAAGAAATATTACAATGAAAACAGAACTGTGTTGGTTTTGTGTGATTGACTTAACAATTAAATTAACAATTTTAAATTTAAAATTAGATTAAAAAATGAATTACAAATTAAGTTAACATTTAAAGTTGAAGTTTAATTAAAATTAAATAAAAAATAGCTTAAATGAATAGGTAGGGAAACATTAAAGTGATTACATCTGTATGAATAAATTGGAAATTTGAATTACACTACAAATACAGTAAAGAGAACATTGAAATGACAAATAAACTCACCGTTATTATTTGTTTGGTTTTCAAGGGTACGCATTTTGTGCAAACATGTGTTTTTTTTATGGACATCCGAGACCCTTTTTTCTTAAGGAGCGACCGTACTTGTGCGGATATTGTAGGTGACTAAGTCTTTAGTTTAGGGAGGTTAATTTCTGTTCTTTGGAATTAGCAAAGTGGTCAGGACCGTATTTATAATATATTTATAATATATAATATTTATAATATATTTATTTATAATATATAATATAATGGGAGCTTTTTTTCAATTGTGTCTTGTGCGTGCAGGGGGGTTTTTGATTTTATCTATTGTTTTATGAGTGGGTATTAGAGTTTTGAAAGTCCATCAATTTCGTTTCTGTCGTTTATTGTTTTGCTATTTTTGAAAATATGGATCATTTCTAAGACTTCTCTAGCTTTTGTATTCTTTTTTTGTGTTATTACTTTGGTGTTTTCAAAATCAAAATTATGTTTAAGTGTCAATTGGTGTTTTTTTAAAGCAGTTTGATTTTTTGCGTATTTGTGACCTTTCAATCTTTCTTGTAGTAACTGTTTTGTTTGGCCTATGTATACTTTGTCACAGTCTTTGCAGGGTATGTTGTATATTGTGTGTGATTGTTTTAGTGTAATCATACAGCATGCAGATGTAATCACTTTAATGTTTCCCTACCTATTCATTTAAGCTATTTTTAATTTAATTTTATTAAACTTCAACTTTAAATGTTAACTTAATTTGTAATTCATTTTTTAATCCAATTTTAAATTTAAAATTGTTAATTTAATTGTTAAGTCAATCACACAAACCAACACAGTTCTCATGTTTTCATTGTAATATTTCTTGTTTCTAGTTACTTGAAAAAGACTGAATTAATAAAAGTCGAAACGTCGTAAAAACATCAAAATTCAATAAAAGGTCGCTAAAACCAATAAAAAATCTATTATTTTTAATATTAAGACACGGCCAATAAAATAAATAAGAAAAATAAATTTCTTATAAACACTAAATATATACCTATATATATATATATATATATATATATATATATATACATATATCTTCTAATGTTCGTGCGGTTGTATAATGTCGAAGTGGTTTCTCGGGTATAGTGTGGATTTGATTCTGAGAACCTCTATTTCGACGTTTCAACGCAATCTCATTGGTCTTCATCTGGAGTATGTTACCCCCAACCTGGTCCAGATGAAGACGAATGAGATTTCGTAGAAACGTTGAGATAGTGGTTGTTCTCGGAATATATGTATATATATATTGTGGAGGTTCCCAAGGTCAGGAACTGGAAGAAATAAAAATAAATTACTTAGAAATAAAATTTTAAACAAATAAAAGGAACCGGACCATGCACATGCAATGTAAATTATTAGATAAGTTAATACCGCCTTTTTAATTGGAAAATTTCTTTGTAGTAATTTTTATTATATTTATGTAGGTTATCTCACTTTCAAAATTCATTAATTTATTTGTAAAACCGAAGATAATTAACTTGTTTCATAAGAATTAATGACATATGGAAACCTTTTTTACCGACCCGTATTTAATTTGAATTTGAATTAGTCACTCATGTATTACAACCATATGACATTAATAAACATTTAAAAACATAATTTAAGATATTCATAATTAATAATGTAATTTTTCCTACTGTATGTCCTACTGTGTAACGTAATTTCGGATATAAAAACAACCTATTTATATAAATAATCCGTACAGAAGACGAGATTAATAAAAACATCCGAACAGAGAAAAGAAAAAAATTAACGACGATATAGAAAGCACGCTCAAGAATTATCCGAAAACTAATATTAAAATTTAAATGGTATATTCAATATTGACTCACCTGAAAACACTATACTTATTTGTAGAAAGTGTTTTTTTCTTAACGATCATCAAATAAAAGCCTGCGACATCGAGGATTTAACAGAAGAAAAATCGAAAAGATTCCTGATCTATCCCTATCCGATACGAATACCAGAGCATCGTTGAACATCACGTACCATACCACAGGAAGACAAGTAAATACCTAATGAAAATTTATATTTTATATCCAATAATACGTACATAACCCAACTTTACAATTTATACAATTTAATTTATATTTAGCTTAGATAGATCAATTATATAACCTTACCTATTGAATGGTCGTTCCTACAATTTTGTATTTAAAGCAAGCATATAATCATCACAATTCACTTAATTTTATGTAAAACTCATTTATACGTTGATTTTACGTATGTTTAGTACTACATTTGGTTTTAATATAACATTTATGTATGTGTTCTACGCATAGTAAGAACAGCTGATTTGGTTTGCTACAAGATAATGCTAAATACTCTTTATGTTAACTTTTATTTATGCATTACTTCATATTAATATCTTGTCTGTTATTGTTAATTTTGAATCCTCTAATTAAATATTCATATTTTTGAATCAATATCGTTTCTGTTATAAAATAAGCCTTGATATGCGCATTTAAAACACATCTGATTATACAGAAGGACCGGCGCTCTGAAATAAGATCTCTAGCTTCCGCACATAGCCACAGGCAATTAACTAATTTGATTATAGCACCTTTGGTCTATAATCTGGCCCCCAATTAACTGCGATAAATTAAAATCAATTTATTGTAAATCGATTCGCTCAAGCACTACTTAGAGCGACATCTAACTTTTATAGAAATAAATAAGCATAACCGAAGGTAGGTGGATTTCTATCTTATATCTATTATCTTCGTATATTTAATTACACTATTATATTAACATCTCTACAATTAGGCAAGCAAAGAGAGCCAACGACAAACACCGGTCACTATATATCAATATATATATATATATATATATATATATATATATATATATATATAATAATATAATAACTTCGTGACCTTGGTATGATATGGTAAACCTAATCAGTAGGCGATTAAAGGTCTGTATATTACTTCAAAATATATGTATTTAAAAAACTCTACATGTTTCGGCTGTATACGCCTTTATCAAGAGAATACAAAATATGAATGAAAGTGTAGATTCATATTTTGTATTCTCTTGATAAAGGCGTATACAGCCGAAACATGTAGAGTTTTTTAAATACATATTTTTTGAAGTAATATACAGACCTTTAATCGCCTACTGATTAGGTTTACTATATATATATATATATATATATATATTCATATTTTGTATTCTCTTGATAAAGGCGTATACAGCCGAAACATGTAGAGTTTTTTAAATACATATATTTTGAAGTAATATACAGACCTTTAATCGCCTACTGATTAGGTTTACCATATCATACCAAGGTCACGAAGTTATTATATATATATATATATATATATATATATATACCTTTGCACCCAATAATGTAATTTGAATTTTAAGTAAGTAGCTAAAATGGCATCTTGGGTAGTAATTACAAAAATCATAAGCCAGAAGCTACGATGTATGCCCTAAAACACCCTGCTTAATATTTTAATGTAAAAATGTAAAACTTTGATTAAGAAAATGTTCATAGAATGTCTTTCGCAGAAGTAATAATTATGTTTATTTAATTAAACTATGTATTCTGCTTCTAATAAAAAATTAATGCAACCGAAAAATTAGCAGTTAATGTAATAAATTTTTGTGGTTTTTGCAACTATTTAAATACATACATCCGACTAGGAAATAAACACATTGCATATTACATGTACACGCTAAATACTGACCTTGTAAAACAATCGATACTTACGCATTCTTTATAACAGGCGACACTAATCGTCTGTTTGATTTACAATAAGAAATTCAATGACAAAATAAACTCATGAAAATGCTTATAGATAAGTCGACTGAATTGAAAACTTTTGCATTTTTTGCATATTGGTATTAAATGAACGATGCAATCACAAGCCGGTAAATCAACTTTTAAATTGTCTGCGATTTGTTTGTTGAGTTGTGTGTGCTCGGATATCGAAGAGAAGCAATCCACAACGTCTAGACTGTTTCAAGTGGGCTACCCGTAACTCATTTATAATTACATTTAATACCAGTAGTAGCAGTGCAACCCGACGAAGCAACCGTAAAGTTGGTTGTTCTTTCTTTGTGTCTTCTTCTAACCTCTACCTTCAACTTAGAGTGATAATATCTACTCATCATAGTTACTATCTCTTTTTAATTCTCTTCTTATTAGGCGGAAAATTGTTCAAATCTCCATGGAAATAATAATAATAGTATTATTGTTATTATTTATATAGAGGTATATATCGTTTAAGGCAGACAGAAATGGAAATCACGAATATGTCTTTACTTGTTTATCTTTATCGTTGACGTTTGTTGTCTTGTCTATGGTGGGCTCTAATTATGGTAATTCATATCCGAATCACGCTCTATTAACCGCACGACTTGTATTGTTTCTGTTTTGTTTCTCTTTTGTACATTAAAAACAATGAGTAAATTCGAAACGCACACATAACAACTTTCTGCAACCATGTTTACGTTTTACTTTTTTATTAATTTACGAGTTTTTCTTCTAGAATTTTTAAACTGCCTAAATTGATGAATCTTTTGTGAATTAAAAAAAATTTATTCAATAAAAGCATGCTTAATACAAAGTAGTTAAACAGAAAATATATAAAATAGAAATAAAACTAATAGTTAAATATATATATATATATATATATATATATATATATATATATATATATATATAAGGTAAACTTAATTAGTCGGCGATTAAAGGTCTGGTTATTACTACAAAGGGTATATATTTAAAATAATCCTACATGTTTCGGCAATGATGCCTTTGTCAAGGATATAAAAAATATAAATGACAGAATATATATTCTGTCATTTATATTATATATTTATATATATATATATATATATATATATATATATATATATATATATATATATTTGCCTAGATCCTCACCGCATGGTGCGTCATTAAACTATTTGCAAGGCACCAAGCTATTTTCTTAGATTGTGAGAAATACTATACAATTTGCGGTTCGCATTTCGAGCAGTGCGAACTTCAAAAAAATACTTTGTCATCTGTACATATTACCACTATTTTATAAAATTTAAGGCTACAAAAGTATGTATAATGAATATATGATGTGATATTCATTAATCATTTCGTAAATATTCGTGGGATTTTATCATGTGTAGGTACATTCTGCATTAGAATTTTATTAATTGAACCTGTTACCTAATGTTTTTGTAATTCAACAAATTTAAACTAAGACCGGCTCGGCTACTCTAATGTCACTCTTTCTGTTGGGGTTTGACCTTATGCGGCGTTAATTATGGTGCAATGAATAGGATTTAAATTTTACTTAAAAGGTAAATACAAATAATAAGAGTAACATAAAGTAATTTACTATAACGCAATGAAACGAAAATTATTTAAAGAAAAACAAAAATTCCATAAATTATAATTTTTGATATAGTCTCAAATAAATCAAAATGTATGTAACATATCATGATAGTTATGACGCATTACAAATACAGGGGACTTAAAAGTTAAGTTAAGTTTATATAATAACCAAGAACAATCTAGTGTTATTAAGCATACCAAACAACAATTTAACACAAAGCGTCTTTTACGCATTGGTACAAAGTCCAATCGAGACAACATAATAATAATAATCGAATTATGTTTCTGGATATACGCCGTCGATTTACACATTAGGGTCTTTATACAGCTTTGATGTTGCGCGTAGTCGGATACCAGACCAAAGATTCATAATCCAACTTAATCGAATAAGTGCATAGTAAAGAAGTGCTAAACACTTAAACTTTTAAAATGACGGCAATTTCCGTATATAAGCTCTTATTTGATAAGCGCTCGCAACAATTAGATTGATGTAGTCTACTAATGTAAGCTTACTATAAAATGTAACGCTCAAGTCCCTAAGATGTAAGCAAATTCAATATTTTTTTTGCGTGTGTCAACGACTTGCATTTGTTGATGTTTGGAGAGGTTACGCTTGCACCAAGCACATTGCTGCCAAATCACATTGCAAGGTGACGCAGTCCATAATATAATTTGACGATATATTTTTAAATCATTTATAAATATTAAATGTTCCCTGTTAATAGTATCTATCAGCAATATCGTTTAGAAAATTGGAAATAATCAAGACTTGATCCCCGCCTTAAACCCGAAGAGGGAAAAAAACTTTTAGCTCTCACAAGAAATTGCTCTATATACTGCTTTCTGCTGAACAGGTACGATCTCAAAATAGTTACCATCGTTAGCGGAAAAACGTATGTCTGAAGCTTCAATAACAATATCTGGTGATCAACTTGATCGAAGCCTTTTGGAGGTCTGAGCACATCATATCGACTTGGCACTGCTTATCAAAAGTTTCAGACACATACTGTGTGAAACAGCTTAAAGTAGTGACTATTAATAATTTCTTCGTAAATCTTGTCTGGATCAGTGAGATACAGAATTTGACCGAGTCGAATATGCGATCACAATATACAGATTCAAAAATTTTAGAGAAATTACTTATAATTTAAATGGGTCTGTAATTATATTCACCATTCGGTTTTCTTCAACACAGAAAATTTTTCAAATATACGAAATTGCACATTATTTCAAAATCTTATTAAATATATAAAATAAAAATTTGGCTGCATAATCGCGAACAATAAAACTAGGAACAATGTCAAAACCACACACAGATATCCTTGCACCTTCATATTATTTAATTAATGTAAAATTATTAAAATCGCTGTCTTCACATTTTAAAAAGAAAATGCTTTGGACAGTTTAAAAAACTGTCTTAAATCTTTACTTATGAACGGTTGTGTATAATTTGTTGACGAAGCTCTGTCCTATTTAAGCGCAATGTAAATTGTTTTGTGGTAAATTTATATACGTTCCAATATAGCGAAATATTTTATACCGTTTGTCAATACATTTAGTAATTAATAAATAAAATATCATTAGTAATTTAATTCACTTGTCAGTTGATGTATTCTGTATGTGGAAATATTTATGCATGCATTAGGAAACTTCATTATTGTAATTACGTAAATTCCCTATAAAATAGTCCGCATAATATTTATATAAAGTTGTTCAGTAGCCGTAACTATTGTTCATATTCTTTAAAAAATATAGTCACGTAATGAAACAAAATAAGAACCGACACCACACTTTGACCTTCAAATTATAAAGTCCAAACTTGTATTAACTTGTATTCAATTGAAAATGTGCTTTGTATGTACACTATTGCTCACGGATGTTTGTTTGAGAAGAGTATTTCAAGAATTAAAACAACGGCACTCGAATCTATAAAAAAAATATTTTGAGTAAACATTTCACTTAGAGTTCAAAAGGTTTATTGTAATATCACTACAATTGTTGATAAAGCTCTTGTAGAGTGAAATAATTACAGTAACATTATAACAAATCTTGTGAACTCTGAGTTAGATACGAGGAGCACGCTGGAATGATTGAAATGCTAAGAAAGTATAATATGCAGAGATGGCTGCGTTGTATTTTTATAAACTACGGTCTTTAGTTAGTCGTATGATAGCCAGATAAATCGCGTCTGTTACATAGTTCACGTGGTACACACAATTGCAAGTTGAAGTAGGGAGTTGTCACGGGAACATTTTCACGCTCTTATTTACTACGATGTCAAAGTCGGTTTAAACGAAAAACAGTGCGTTGAACGTTTGCAACTTGCATTTGTCAATGAAACCTATCCAAAGTAACTGTGTTTCGTTGGTTTTGAGAATGTAAAAGTGGTCGGATTTCAATTGACGATAAGAATCATCTGAGAAGGCCATGCTCTTCAGTAACTGCTGAAAACGTTGAAAAAGTTAAAACGTTAATCGAAGAAGAATCGCAATGCACTTATGAAACAGTTAACAATTTACATGATCATTTTCATATGAAAAAAATTGTTACATATTGGGTGACACGTAAACTTAATGACTTCCAAAAGGCAGAGTGTGTTAGGATGGCTCGAAACACACACAATTATTAAATAAAGGGGACATCGCTTTATTTCTAAAATAGTAACAGGGGATGTAACGTACATACCATTTTATGATGTTCCCACTCGTCAGGAGTATCTTACATGAGTCCATGAAGACACACCAACCCCAACTATGTCAAAAAAGCAGAAATCTATGAAGAAAGTAATGTACGCAGTTTTTTTTCCGATGTACAAGTTTAGTAAAAGCAATTAAGCTTGAAGAACAACGTACAGTTACAGCTAACTGGTACATCACAAAATGTTTACCTGCTGTTTTTCAATCAATCAATATTTCCGGATTACTGTTACACCCGGACAATGCATCGTCTACACTTCACAACTGACGGTATTTTTTTACGAAAAAATAATGTAAAATTTATCGAACATCTACTTTATTCGTCTAATTTGGCAATGTGTGACTTCTAGTTGTTCTTCCACCTGAAAAAGAGCTTACATGGACGACGCTGACGACGAGTTGGTAAACCAGATTGGCGAAGTAATTTATCAATTTTTTATAGTATTCCGAGAGATGACTGACTGGAAGCTATTAATTCGTCGAAGGTTCAATTATAAAAGTGCATTGATGCTAGCGGGGAGTACTTTAAACATGAATAAATTCATTTTCCAATACGATTTGTAGTTTTCTTGTATTTCAATAATCCCAGTGTGCCCCTCGTATTTTATTCCTTTTTCAGTTATACAGTTTCAACATATATCTACTTAATTGTAAACAAGATAGAGAGCTTCTAATATTTCACCATGTTCCTTTCACGTTGTTCCCGGAATTCTACGTAACGTTCTTGTTCTCGAGTAAAAAAAAAGATAATCTCGAACAAAAACGAAAAAAGTTCTACCATATTTTATTGCTGATGCAACACACGCGTGAAGTATTTTTCATTACCGTCACCGGACCTGCCCACGGAACAGTTGTGCACATTATTCCATTATCTACTCTCCATATTGCCATATCCACTGTCTTTTCAGTCCATTGCCTCTACATAGAAAATGTTTTCGTGCTGCTATATAATCATATAAATATTCTTCTTGTATCCTATATTTTACAGTGTTATCTAAATCGGATGTACCCGTCTACAATTTAATTCACTCGCAATTTCTGGTGTCGGTTTTCTTGGACATCTCTTACACACCTACTGTTAACGATAATCGCCAGGTATAGTTATTTGCGATAATACTGGGCGCTTTCCTAGTTCACCTATGTCTTGATGTTTGTGAATTGTGACAGATACCATCGATTTGGATAAGTTTAATCATTCGCTTGTGTATCTGTTGATATAACCCTCATCATATATCATATGTTTTTTCATAACATGTCGACGTCCACAGACATATTTAGGAATTTGATTGAAAAATGTTTCATCAAAATAGTTCTTCAAATACTGTTAATTAAGTAGTAAATTTTCTTAGGATTAGTAACTCAGTGATATTAATATTCTTGTATTAAACGAAATGTGTTCTATAATCGTAACTCAAAATTTTGGCCAAACTTCCGTGGGGCGTAGAATATGACTATCCAAAGATCTTATAGCTTAATAGATTTATTGGAGTTACAATGTAAAACTACTTTTGATAATTTTGACGAAATTTTTAGGTTTGAAAAGGAAGTTGTGAACGTTCCTTTCTTTATTTTGATGTTGAAATTGCGTTAAACTAATTGCTCAAAAGTGAATCTGAATCTTCAATATGAAAATGCACTAATTGGATACAATTAATTTCGTATATTTCATAGTACCTACACTAAATAACCTAATCTTTCAATAAATCGCATCTTTAGCAGCCAGGTGTGATACCCACTAATCGGATTAGCAATTAAATACAGTGTTTGTGCAGGGTATTTTACATTAAAGTAACGAAAGAAAATGTTCGACTGGTATGACATCTATAAATAGCAAAGACGATCTTTGGTTAGATATAAATGAGTAAAAACGTACATATTCCGCCAGAGAAAACTGATTACAAAGTTAATAGAGTAAGAGAATATATATCTATACGCATGTGTACGTATGCTTTATATATCCACACATATATTGTCATGGTTAAGTTTCTCGTCTCGAACGTCTAATTATAAAGGCCGTCCAAGGTCGCTTATCGTTATGGCATTAACGCAACGATAAATAAAAAGTTCGGTTTCATGAAGCATCGCATCCTAAGCTATGTATATCTTTTATCACTAAATATTCATTAGAACACTTAATACTTAATACAATTATAGTAATACATATTCGCCTTTGTACAGAGAAGTTAGTAAGTACTTCTCTATGCAATTTCTCAAATATCTATATCTAGTTATGTAAAGACATAGTATTTAGTTATCGACAGACACTAAATAAAATTACCTCTAAAAACGTTGTTTATTTGTCAAGCAGGTAAACAAAAATAATTTATACAAGGGTATTTTTCAACTTGTAACACACAATTATACAGGCTGTCCTTGAAATAAAAAGACAACGTATGAAAAATGAAAAGATATAATTATATAGAATATGAATCCAAAATATTGTGCCAATTACGACGCGAACCCCCTGACAATTATCATGTTCCGCCTATGAATTTAAAATATTCAGAATTCATAAATAATAAATATGTACCTCTATTGAAGTTACACAAACGCCATATGCTTGCATACGTAACAGATGTCGATGTTATTGAATTGTGGATTATATATATATATATATATATATATATACACATATATATATATATATATATACATATATATATATACACATATATATATATATATATATATATATATATATATATATATATCAATCAGATTAAATTAGTCGGCGGCTTAAGGTCTGTTCCACTTTGATATGTATATACCCAAAACAATCTTACGTTTCGACACATAGTTCCTTTTTCAAAGTAATTTAAAATATAAATATTTAGATTTATATTTTAAATTTCTTTGAAAATGGCACTATGTGCCGAAACATGTAAGATTGTTTGGGATATATACATATCAAAGTGGAATAGACCTTAAACCGCCGATTAATTTGGTCTACTATTACATACAAAGTTCAAAAAATAATTATGTATATACATATATATATATATATATATATAGATATATATATATTTATATATATATATATATATTTATATATATATATATATATTTATATATATGTAGGTATATATGGTAAATTCAATCAGTTGGCGATTAAAGGTCTGGCTTTACTTCAAAGTATATATATTTAAAACAACCCTACATGTTTCGGCAATGATGCCTTTATCAAGGATATAAAATATTTTATATCCTTGATAAAGGCATCATTGCCTTTGATACAAATACGAATACTGTTTCAGAATTCTGCACCATGCGAGTTAATAGATTTTCCAATAAATGTTAGTGGTAGGAGTGCGATGTGTAAATATGGAATATTGATGGAAAGTAATGCGTGGAATACGAAAGTTAACGCTAGAGAGCAAGTCCGAATAGTCAATTCGACCAGTGATAAGTTTATACACAAAATTTGCACTATGCTGCTTCTTATGATTAGACAATAACTGAACGC
Source organism: Melolontha melolontha (assembly GCA_935421215.2). Taxonomy (NCBI): domain Eukaryota; kingdom Metazoa; phylum Arthropoda; class Insecta; order Coleoptera; family Scarabaeidae; genus Melolontha; species Melolontha melolontha. Next base: position 89,460,793 of record OW285238.1, on the reverse strand, counting down.
CATGCTGCTCCAGCAAAAGAGAATAGTCAATTCTACGATTCGGATAAGTGCCTGATGTCTTGAAACTTAGATATTTCAAAAACCGATGCTGAATTTTCTCCACAGCAACATTCTGAGCGTCGTGAAAGGGATTCCAAATAACAGATTCATACTCAAGCTTACTCACAACAAAGGCAAAATATAACGTTTTCAGGAGATCGACGTTATTGAAAAATTTGCTGGATTGTAAGATAAAACCTACTGTTTTACTCGCTGAAAGGCACATATTTTGCACGTGAAGACTGAAGCTTCAGCAGTGATCAAAAGCTATTCCAAGATCCCTCACGGAAGTAACTTTCGAAAGCATATGACCCTTTAGAGAATAGGAGCAAGGAATTGGTGTGGTTATTTATATTCAACGTCAGGTGATTGGTAGTAGACCAATTGACAATAAAATCAATACTTTCTTGCAAAAGTTTGATATCAGCATCATTTGTCACTACATTAAAGATTTTAGGATCATCAGCATAACCCAAGACATTAGAAGGCAAACTTATAAGTAAGTAATTTATGAATAGTAGGAATAATAAAGGCCCTTGATTGGAACCTTGGAAACTCCAGAAGTAGATATGAAAGCATGAGATAAGTAACCATTATAAAAAACGTAATTAAACCTATTGTCTAAATAGGACTTCATAAGTCTAAGAAGAGAAGGAGAGAAATAAAAAAGAAGGAAGTTTATTTAGAAGTATTACATGGTCGATAGTATCAAATGCACGAAAGTAGTCAAAATAATTGCAATCAACCTGAAACTGGCAATCAATAGTATCACTAACGTATTGTGTGAAAGTTGCTTGTTGGTTTGTTACATTACAAACATTATTTTTTATGTGAAAAAATCATTAAAGAAAGTAAAGAAAGTTACGTAAATATTATTGATGAATTTGCTTCTTCCCATGGAATGATTTGTAAATGGCTTACTACTTTCCAAAGTGTATGAGCTAGAAATTATTACTAAAGTCTATACCATTGTAAAGAGAGATTGAAAAATTAAAGTTTGTGGGATAGGTAATGCCTTAGTATATAATATTGTGCATCAACTTTTAAGTATGAAAAAAGCGCAAGATGGTTGCTGCATTTGCTTACTCTGAGCAGAAATAGGAATTCAAGTTACAATGACTGTACAACGATTGTATGGTTCAATTCGAACAAAATCCAAACGAATTTTTTCATGCATATGTCACAGTACAGAAAACCCTAATTATTCCAGAGACGAACCACTGTCTAAACAATGAATTTCTTCTGATGAACCTCCGAAGAGTCAATAAGATTATCACCACGATTTTTTAGGATTCCAAGGGCATATTTTTTAATGATTAGTATAGAGGTACAATAACTATTATGCTGATATAGTTACAGGTTTTGATGCCAAACTGAAAAAAAAGCGACCGTATTTATTCAGAAAAAAGTTTTGTTCCGTCAAGATAATGCGCCCTTTCATTTATCGTTATGGCAACCTCTAAATTTGTAGAATTAGAATACGAATTACTGCCTCATCCACCACATTCAACAGATCTGGTTCTGAGTGATTTTTCCTCTTCCCCAACATAAAAATATGGCTTTGTGGAAATAGATTCGGAACAAGTTAGGAGAATAGCCACAACGAATGTCTATTTTGACGAGCTTCCGAAAGATTATCTTTTAGATAGCTTAAATAAATTGTGTAAATTGTGTTAAATAAGTGTATAGAATTAAATAGGAATTATATTAAAAAATAAATTATATTGTTAACTTTAAAACAAGTATTTCATTGAAAAGTCACTATCGCAAAATCACCCACGTCTAATACGTTTTTAGTTAGACATAGTTATACTGCATATACTCTTAAGTTTGTAATTTGTACTCTATATGAAAATTTCCCTTTTTGTGTTGGGAAATAAAGTTTATCATTATGGTTAATAATATTAGTAACAAAATCGTGTCAGTTCAACATATAATTGACTACGTGAAATGTATACATAAACATTGTCTGCGTTTCTTATTAATTTATAATGAAAACACACTAGCTATGTTTTTAATTCAACCCTGACTCTCAATTCAGTAAACCTCATTATTTCAAGCTGCTTTAGTTGATTCTGATAGTTTCGATTAATTATATCTTCTTTAACAAATCGGCTTTGAACTAATCATGCTTTATTACGTAACCTAGGCGCTTGATTAATTCACAATATGTCTTGTTTAATTTATATATTACATGTTCATTAATCCACTGCGAATATGGGAAAAGCCCAAACATCAGCTCAAGTTTACATCACCGTCAATAATTTCACATTATGAGCTAATATAATCCGTTGCGGAAACTTTAATTGTATAATGTATATGTTCGAAATATTAAAGGCAAAATTACGAAAATGATATAAATAATAATTAGAGAGCATCTGATGATATCTCAAAATGTTCCCAATTTAAATATGCGGTTAATTGTCAATTTGTGTTAATTATAAAAGCAAAAATGCCTCTGTAAGACGTTAGGTCGGTGAATATGAAAAATTGACTTTTCCTTTCGTACAAAAATAGTGCGATATTTGTGATAAAAAAAGGAATTCTGTAATGTAAATTCGTCAATTTATCCTTATATTGTGTAGGATTAATATCTGCTTCCTTCAGATATTTACTTGTAATTATTTTTTTTAACGATAATAAATGTACCAATGAATTGCATATTATAATGTGATCTTGATTGGAACCTGAAAATAGTGCGACTACTTGTAACTCGTACCATAGACAATGTTAATGAAGAAGATACCGTGCATAAATGAACTGCAATATTTGATTTGAGAAATTCCATGAGAAAAGTGAATTAGTTGAAGGTGGATCTTGGAATATGTCTGTAAACAATGAAGTTTTAAGGATTTTAATCAAAATAGTTTCAAGTCTGGCCTCTAGACATCTTTTACGCAAAAATATTAACCGTACGTACTACTACAGTATCCATATGAAAAGAAAAACACTACAATATCTAAACCAGAACTTTAACAGGTCCTCCTGTTGAGGGTACATTTAATATACTTTTGTAATATTTTAATTTCAAACATTGTTAAATATAAGTAAATCTAAGATATAGAATGCAGGTATAACATTTAAAAATCTTTCATTGTTTATGCACATCTCTTCCGATTAGATTTCTGTGAGTTAAATATATAGCCTGCCATACCACTGCATTTTCAAGTTACAGTAAATAAAGCCAAAGAGCTTATCGTCAAAATAAGCGGCCAGATCTTTTACAGTAGTATTGCATATTATAATTAGGTTATTGATAGGGTATGATGAATCGATATTATTCATTCTTTTGTTATATAGAACACAATAACATTTATCTACAAGATTACAATATCTTTAGGACCATCAGTCTTTAAATAAGGTTATAATAAATATGTAAATTAATGTAAAAGTGGACTTTAATCTAGACAAGCACTTTATCTTATGATATTCTTTTCTGATCTGCATCCATTACTACAAACGGAATTAGCACTATTGGATAAGTACGAAAACATTATGTTTTTATAAATATGAAGGACATCATATTTTTGCTGGCATGTATTTTGTTGATTATAGTTAACACTACCTCATGCGGCTTTATTTATCTAAACAATAATTTTCTGCTATAAATTGAAACACGATAAGATTATATATCTGAACACTTTATGTCACGCAAATTATATGTCTATTTCAATTTTATACGATTAAATTGCTCTAAGCAATTTAAATTAGTCACGATTTTGATAGCAAAATTCTTCTAATTAAAAATCTTTCACTTCATTAGAGGAACTATTGAGGATTAAATGTAGAAGCACGTAACACAAGTACACAATTTTCCATTACGTTAAAACAATATGTGTTAATATGTTGGCGGTAACCCTTCCTCAGTGATAGTTAGAGGCTGTTTTCCCCCTTCGGTAGAGTAATTTGCTGAAACATAATGAAAACCGCACGTTAGATAATGACGATAATACCAGAGATTATGGGTATTGTACACTTACAGCTGACTATTATTCATAGGTTAACGGCCCTGGACTTAACAGGAGGTCGGATGTTCATCCTTCTCTTTAAATCCTTAATTTTGACAATCTAATTGCATAATACTTTACTTAATCTCTCGTTCACTTGTTTCAATCTATTAAAAAGTCTTTTCTTTGCATAACATTAATTAGGTTAATTGAATTTAATTTCATTTAGTTAATATATTGTATCATAACTCATCGCATTCCCTATATTTATTCAATATCACGCAGAGAAGAGAAAGTAAATAAATCATTCGAAAATATCACCCTAATGTTAAACTTACCTCTATATTTTCAATAGCTCTTAATTATGTTTAATTATAAAGCAAATCACGTGTCAGACTGTGTGAATCAGTAAATTTGTGTCATGTTCAAATGTATGTATTATATCTGCCTCGAAGGTACCTTGTATTCACTCCAGTAGTATACCCTGAAGGTGTAATCCCTCCGCTTATTATTTCTGGTATTTGCAAATTCACTGCAATGTCTTTAATTCTTGAATCTAAGTGACTGAAATAGGAAACTGCAAAAGCTTTGCATTGGAGCTTTAATTTTAACAATCAACAAACCCTCTTCACTCGAAAATGTTGGTACATAATGGTACGCATTTCCAGATATGTCCAAATATTCTTATATCTCACAATAACTTATATGCCTATCGGACTCGAGCATTTTTCTCAATAATAGCATTGACTCTCATAATAGACTAGGTGAGTCGTCGTTACCTTCCTAACGTCTTCCATGTTAAACTTTCCTCTTGAATTCTATTCATCAGGGCCAGAAGCTAAAAGATATATTGTTTATAAATTAATTTGCCATGTTGTATTTTTCGGAGTTTGAAATTTTTATTTGTCATGCTTTTATAATGTTGCCGTTATGAAATTATCTACCCAATGCCTTCGCCTTCCCTAATTTCGGAAGATATATAACTTCTCTGCAGTCATGTACAGTTGTCAGTGTTAACACCAGTAAAAAACCTGAATTTTATGCAAAATTGACAGCAAAACAGAAAATTTTGAAATAACTTTCACCAATTTAAAAAAATAAGTTTTCTTGTTGAAAATCAAAAGTACACTACAAGCCATTACAAAAAATTTCAATTTTTGAAATCAATGTAGAATAAATCGACATTGTTTTCAAATGTAGGCATATCTTGAATTGAACGCCGAGATTTTTTTCAGGACACAACGCGAGATTTCCACCTCTGTGAAAACCTCACGAATTTCATCTTGAATACTGGTTTTCAACTTCGCAATTATTGTTGATTGAGTGCTATACGATTTACTCTGAAGGTAGCCCCACAAGAAAAAGTCGCAGAGCGACAAGTCATGTGAATTTGAGAGCCAAGGAATGTCACCAAACTATAAGACTCCGTGGCCACCAAACAGCTGTCGTTGACATTCTTACAGTAGAGACGGTGGCATCATCTTACTGAATCTGCGGAAACCACTCCCATCTCTGGAAAGTTTTGGTGTTTCACATAAGAGTTTTAAGCATTATAACATATTAGAGGGCTCTTAGGTTACCAGTACCGAAAATTCAGTTTACTGACGTAGCCATTGATGGATGTGCGCTTTTTCCGACATGCAAAACTTTTCGGTGAAACCGGGGTTATCATTTATCTTTTCCATATTTTATACACAGAATTGCCGCTGCATCGAATGGTGGGTTCTCCTTCATAATTTGGATTTTGTGTTTATAAAATTTTAATTTGCAAAATTGTGTTGATGTGTGTTTCCTAGCAAACACTCCAAACACTCTCTGGAGTTCGTTAAGCGCCTGAGGGTTTCTTCTTGAGAACTAAACTCGTCTCTTCAAAATTCTCTACACATGTTTTAAATGCATGGCAAGATGGAATAAGATCATGATCTTCTAAACTGTAGTACCCCGAAATTCCCTGCAAGTAGCAGTCAAACTGCCACGGTTTTTGTAAAACACCTTCACGGCAAATACATTTTTGAACCGCTCCACTGATTCATGATTACTAAATGACACTGTTATCTCTGCTCGAACATCGCTCTAGTGAAGTGTTTTGTGGTTCACCTTATATAAAGACCCCAGAGGGATTACTTCAAGGTCAAAGTTTGTGTAGCATCTCATAAATCTATTAAAGATATTTATATTAACAAGCTTGATATATCTCTCTTAACCGAATACTTACTACGAGAGATATTTGAAATATTTCCGGCCTCACTGACATAATGTAATTGTCGAATAAAACTTCTTTCGCTGTCCGATAGATGTCCTCGACATATGCAAACTTTCAAAATTGCAAGGAAATAAAAGATGAGTTAGACTCTGTATTTACAACGATAAAACATTGAGTGGCCGAGTACAAATGTGGTGGTACGAACATTTTAGACGAGAAACATTCGTCCGAAAACTGCTCCAACTCACGAAGTGGTCGACTTAATGCATCAAACTGTGATGGAAGATCGTCGATTGACTGAGTGAGTTCACAAGATTTTACATTAAGATTTAAATATGAGAAAATTATCTGCGCGATGGGTGCCGCGTTTGTTGACCATCGACTGAAGCGCATACAGACAGCATGTCGGGCGAGTGTCTTAGCCTGTATAAAAAAAAAGCATCGGAATTTTTGCGGTGACTGATAACTAGAGCTGAGGATGTTTGCGGTATAACCATGGTTATATCATGTAACCATAGTAATTTACTATGGTTACATGATATAACCATGGTTATACCGCAAACATCCTCAGCTCTACTGATAACCGTCGATTAAACCTGGGTACTTCACCATACGCCCAAGACCAAACAGCACTCAATGCAGTAGAATGCGGTGAACTTCGAAGAAAACAAAGGTCGTTCTCTCTGCAGGGAAAGTGATGGCGACAGTTTTTTTGGGATAGATGTGCATAATTCTTGTCGACTACCTTGCAAAGAGATCAACAATCAACGGGCAGTACTACGCTGCATTGCTAGATAAATTGAAGGCCACAATTATGAAAAAATGTTCATATTCAGCAAATGAGAAAATACTGTTTCACCAGGATAACGTTCGAGGTCACACGTGGATAGTTGCAATGTCAAAATTGAACGAATTGAAGTTTGAATTGCTTCCGCCTCCACCTTATTCGCCAGATCTATATCTAGCGACTTTCTCCTGTTCCCTAATTTGAAAAAAGGCTTAGACAATCAATTTTTTTCTGACAGTTCGAAGGGATGGGAAAAACGTTGCCAAATGTATCGAGTTGCAGAGACATCAAATTTTGTTTTGCTTCGAAATATGTGTTTTTGTTAAAAAGGCCGGAAACATTTCAACTATCCCTTGTATATTTAGATCTTATGAAGTATGAATTAGATCTAGGATTTATTATTTATACTTAGTTCCCAATTGTAAAGAATTGAGCAGATATTTTGTTACAAATTACAATGGACAAAAATGTCATGAAATAACATACAATATGTTATGCACACACTTTCAAGCATTAATAAAGGACTATTCCTTTATTAAAGCTTTTTAACTTATAATTTCAATCTTTAAAAACTGGCAAATAAAGTCAACATTTCTTCTGCTAAATAACTACTAAGTTCGCATTTAATAACATATCAAATATGAACCTTATACCTTAGGGTTTCCGAATCACAATATTTATCAATATTTGACGACCAAAAGCCATGCCATTTGCCAAACACTAACACAAACATTCACTTAAGAACCCTATCAAATTAGACGACTGGGTCGCATCGGGGGGCTATGTTTACCCATGAAAGAATGAACATACAATAAATTCAATTGGCATATTCACATTGAAGTTTAATTTAATTAAGAAATCTGTGGACTTTTTCGTAACATGCAGGTATCCAATAGCAACAAATATTTTTTAATTTAGTTCATTTAAATAAATAATATTAATTAAGAGCTTATTCACAAAAACATGTATCGCTATCTCTATGGCCACAGGGTTGAGGCAAAACATTAAGATAATTATACATAAGTTTTTTGTCGATGTAATTTATTTAAACAATATAATTATATCATTTCGTATTTTAAATAAGATGCATAAATCTAGCATATAATTTCGTTAGATAAAGAAAACGTCAATATAAGTAAATAAATTTTGTAACTAAGTATTCGACATTGATTTAGCTAATTTATTCGTAAATTTTAAATTCTAGCTTGGGATATCGATTAATTTTTTTACTATTCTATATTTACGTATTCTAAATTTTAGACGATCCCAATTATATGGAGAACAAGTTGCGACTTTGTTGAAGCGCATTTAAATATTTATGGATATTATACAAGGTCATACTCAGAAATTCTCGAAATGTAGCAATAAATAAAATTGCAGAATACCGGAACTTCAAAGTAGCCGTCTACGGAGTGGAAATACCGATCCCAGTGCCTCTGCCGTGAAAAGAATGTATTCTGGAAATCTTGCTTTGTTAATGTGTTCAGGACTGTTTGTAATTCAGATTCAGTCTCCCTCTATCGTATCAAATCTTTGCCCCTTCAATTTGATTTTCATCTTTCGAAAGAAGAATGAATTGGAATGAAGTCAAGCGAGTACGTTTTTCCAATTCTCTATAGACATCCATATGATATTGTTTCTGTACGTCTGTTTACAATCGTGCCACAAGCTTTGTCCTTGTCCTTCTCATGTTCAATTCTTCTGATAAAATCCGCTTAGATTATCCCACAATGTGACTAGGTGTCTTGCATGTTTTATTGACCAATGACAGTTATAGGTCATCCGAAACATTCATCGTCCTCAACGTTTGGCCAATTTTGAAACATTTAAACTAGTCGTAAGTACGTGTTTGACCCAAAGCATCGTTTTCGAATGTTTCCTTTAACGTTATGTGCTGAAGTAAACTTTTGAAACACCAAATATTTCAATGTTTCTAAAATGATCGTTTCATAATTTGCAAATATTATTAACACACTGTAAAAAGCTAAAGTCTACCAGTGGACCAGGGGCCATAAAATGTACATGCAATCTAAATCGAACAAATTATTGAAAACTTTATATAAAACACATAACACTATCACGTCTAGACGATATCTCAATCAAAAACTCTCTCCTAATTGACTCGTATAACTATAAAAGTGGGTTACAATTAATTTTTTTAGAATGAAAATATTTCAAGAATTTATTTTGTATTTTCGATGAACTTTTCATGTCTCATATCTTAAGGATAAGTAAAAGTTTTGATTAATTTCATTCATCAAGGAAAGCCCAAAAATACGCACTCAAATTAAAAATATGCTACAGTGACTTTATTAGCAAATCATAACAAAAGCCTGTTATAAATTGCTATATTCCAGCCCGGAATTCCAGAAGCAAGTAGGAAAGAAGTTTCCAAAAAAGTGTTATAAATGAACTAGGGGAGATATTTATTTTGTAATTAAGGAATTAAAACAGACAAAAAACGTCCAGGGCGGAAGACATGTACGTGTCTTCCACCCTGGTCGATTTTAGTCTCTTAATTGCAAAACAAATATCTTCCCTAATTATTTTATTTATCTACAATAACACTATTTTCGAAAACTTCCTTCCTAAATTGCTTCTGAGATTATGGGCTCACACTGCGTCTTTGGAGCAGCTTTCGTCTGGGTTTACGTTTCGTCTACTATTGTAAAAGATATCTTCAGGGTTGTTACTACATACTGTTATTCCCGCACTGAAACAGAAAGTCTTGAATTAGAAAAGTTTTCCAAATATTGTATAGAGAATATCAGGGTTGATATTATTGAATCATTTCTATGGATTCACGTGTTTTGCGCGGGGATATCTGAGCAGATATTGAAATTGAATTTGGTATCAAGTTTCTATATATTGCCACACGAGCCTGGAATTCTGTAAGCCACAGAGTTTCTATATATTCCAAATAAGATTGGACCATTGAAAAAGATAGGGATTAAAATAAAAGCTTGTGTTTGGTTAAAATAGTGGACGAATTTACGCAGGCGTAATCAAGTTTATTTTGTTCTGTCAAATTTTCTTTTACTGTCTGTCACTGTCAGTACTATCGATATGAATATTATAGATATTAGTTATTTATTGTGTTATTAGTTATTAATATTCATTAAAAATAGTTCATTATAAAAATAAAAAACTCATTTTCGGAAGATACTGTGTGTGCCATTATCAAAGAAATGGAAATGTCTGGAGTTTTACATTCTCCTTGAAGAAAAGAAATTACTAGGTTGCTTACAATAAATTGGGCAAAACATGAAACGGTACAATTAGAAAGCGCGTGCATTCATTTTTCTTAAAAAATGAGTTACGATCTTGTACAAAAATATGTGAGGTAATTTATATATTTTCAAAATTATAATGTAAACCATGTACGAGTATTTTATTTATAAGTTATTAGAGTTGATGCCAATTCACCTCCTATTTAATAAACAACACTTGGAAGATCCTGCAGAAACTATAATTAAAGTGGGAAAAAAACGCACACGAAACAACATATTAATTGAACAAAATTATATTATCTTATGTAGACGTCGTTATTTGACAAATATAAAAACTAATCAAAACTATACAAATAAACATGAAAAAACAGAGATTACAAAAAAATAAGCAAGTCAAATGAAGTAGGTAGTTACATAAGTGTCAAAATTTGACAGTAGTAATGTATTTGACTGGAACAACATTAGGCTACCTACTTGTGGCCACTTATTGTTTTACAAACAGATGTGTTTTTTGTCAAAATAAGTTAATAAACAAATATTAAAAACAATCTTTAAAATCAAAAAGAAAGCTTTAACGAAAGATAATAATAATTATTCTTTATTCTAAATTGTATTTCTTTCTGTCAAAAATATCGATTAATAATGCTTATTTAAAGACTGAAAGTCCGAACTTTAAGAACGCCGTGCAGAGGTATAAAGCATGGTACAACATTTTGGTTTTAGGTTTTTAGACTCCAAATTTAACAAAAGACATCGTTACGTATAGTTAGTGCACCAATTTATACATACCTTACATACAGGGCATATTACTGTAATAATAATTCAAAATATAATTTAAATTATGTTGATGCTTTTTAATATGTACTTACTGTATTTTTTGTAAAATAAAAATATTTTTAAATAAATATATTTTATAGGTTTAGAAAACTTTTGTTCCAAAACGTGAAATAATGCTTTTGCTAAATGAATTTCTTTATAGCTCTCTAAGTATAGGTATTAAAATAACTGTATTTTGTAATGTAATATATTTGTTAAGCCAACACTAATCTTAAGCGATACATCAATATTATGATACTTATAATGCACATAACTGTCACTATTAATTCTTTATATTTATTAATTTTACATTAATTTCGTTCGCTAAGTAAAATCGAAGTAAAATGTAAATATTCCTCCTGAGGTAATTTTAACACATTCGTCACATCATCATCACATTTATTGTCTTCAAACAATAAATAAGTAAGAAGATATTGATTGAAATATTTTATATTGTAAAGTTTGTCTTTTCAGGTTCTTAAATAAAACTGTCGATAACTTTAGACACACACTATATTAATAATAAAACGTATAACAATATAAAAACTAATTACTAATAATAAGCACATTTATGTATTTATATTTATGTAACTTTTATCCGCGATGATTCGGTATGGAATGGTATCCCAATCCCTTCTTGGGCGGCTTATATATATATGGGCCGCCGACCGTCTGGATTTTTCTTAGTCTGTCTCTTTCTGTTTCTAGATTAGCCGAGAACGCGCGAGAGGTATTATACGTGACGTATTGTTGGACGAGTCATCACAATATGTTTCTAATACCTTGCATTGGTATATATTTGCTGTTTCTTGCTTGAATAAAATTATAAAATAATGTCTAAGATTTCATATTAATAAATATGTTAATAAATAAATGTAAAAGTCAAAAAATAATCATACATATACAACAAGACACTTGAAAATACTCGATTATACGAGAGGTATTGTCTAAAACACTACGAGACCGAGAGGTCGAGTGGTGTTTCTTTAGGCAATACGTCGAGTTTCGAGAATTTTCAAGTGTCGAGTTGTATACAGATAGACTATATCATGATAATAAAAAGAAAAAGTTGTGCGAAACGAGCCATGATGACAACTATCAAATCTGACAATTCAGTAATGTCAAGGCAAATTTATATAAATATGTAGAATGTATGTATATAACCTAACATATGACGGCAACCATATGTTCTACTTTTTTGAAATTCCTGTGTAAATTTTACTCAGATTGCAGCTCCATCTGATCCATTCTTATTTGGAATAGCATATAAATGCTAAAAGAAAGTGGGTCCGATAATGTGGAGTGGGACTTGAACATAGTTTTTGATATTATGTTTAAGAACCATAGAAACGGAACAAGGTCGATTGTCTTGGGTTAAAATGTTGGTTTATTGATATCGTGCTTGAAATTCTTGCTATTAATTAGGATATTGGTAACATGGTTGATATCTTGAAATAAGAAATTAGGTTCAGATACAGAGAACACTTTTTGGACCAAAGAGTTTGTGACATCATGTTTTGGTGTAGGATGAAGGTGAAAAAGGACATATAGTTCATCTTGATAAAATCCACCGTGATGTCGGATATCCTTTATTAATATAATAGCATATATAATAACGGTCCTGAAGGTGTCCTTTACAATAGTGAACGAAACGCCAGGCAAGAAGTTAGCAGTTCTAAAGACGCGAATCCAGTCAGAAATACAAATATAATTACAAAATTGGAGGCAAAACTCCACGCAATATTTATACTATCAGAGTATTGAGTGTAAATAAAGGTTTCGGAATGTATTAGACTTTGTCTTCTGTACCTAGCGAAAGCCCAAAAATATTTTAATTGAACTTTCGACGATTTTATCGGTTTAATTATATTAGTATCTGATACATAAACTTTCGGACAACTATTACAACACGAACTTTCTAGTCAAGAACGCGAGGTGTGTAAGCATTATTACCTTCAGATTCTTATTAGTAATATCTTACACCAATGTTGTTACTAAAATACCGAACAAAAAGTTAATATCGATTATGTTTTGATTAGTCAAAACTCACATTTACTGCATAAGTGGCGATAAATACCCGAATCGATATGTTTGTACACAAATGTCTACTGATTAACCACAGCGATCACGTGACAAATTAGGGTGTTGGAATGTGTTATAAACAACATCGGGATTATAGTTATAGCGCGTGTCGTTTGATTTTTTTGTGTTTTGAATTCGTAAATCTGTTCTAAAATTAATAAATCGGAAGGTGGAATCTATAAACGACTTATTGAGTAGTGAAGATTAAAGAAGCACCATTAGTTTGAAAGAAAACTGTTGTTGATCCTTTGAACATAAGAAATGCGCAACATATAACTATAAATTCTACTAAGTATTTACTCTCTGTCAATTATAAAATAACCTATGTAAATGAAGCATAGTAATTGATCTCGAACCCCATCATCGACTGTGACCTGAAACAAGTAAAAGTTTACATAACGATTTGAATAATCGTAAACTTATCGGTATATCAGACCATTTCAGTATATTTCATTTCGAACGAAATAAACGATCGAGTAAGATTATAAAACATTTCGAATATTGGATATTTATTAAATATAGTGACATCCCAAGAAAGAATTCAGCAGTGTAAAATACGAGGGAATATCAGTAAGTACCCGTGTTTGAAGACAGGTGGCGCTGCTGAGGGAAGTTGGCATTACCGTCGTGTACTACCATCTGTCAGACAACACCATAATAAATTTCAGGCTGATTCATAGGTTAGTTTTTATTTGGCAGCCAGTTGTATCACACGTGTTTCGTGTTTCTCGATAAAATGGAAAAAAAGCAATATCGATCCGTAATTCGCTTTTTATTTCTGGATGAAAAAACATGCGAAGAAATAAAAGCGAAGTTGGATGCTGTCTATGGGGACCCTTCACCATCTATGACAACCGTAAGATATTGGTTCAACAAATTTAAACGTGGTCGTTCATCTGTTTTTGATGAGGAGCGCCCAGGCCGCCCGGCAGACGTGGTTACCGAGGAAATCGTTGAAAAGGTCCACGACATGATTCTCGCTGATCGCCGAACGAAAGTGCGCGAAGTAGCAGAGGCCGTAGGCGTGTCGTACGGAACGGCAATTAATATTTTACATGATAAGTTATCGGTGAGAAAGGTGTCGGCCCGATGGGTGCCGCGATTGCTTACGGTGGACAACAAGCAGATACGGTTGTCAATGTCGAAGCAGTGTTTGGACCTCTTTAAGAGAAATTCGCAGGAGCTTTTGCGTCGAGTCGTCACCGTTGATGAAACCTGGATCCATTATTATACGCCAGAGTCCAAGCGATAGTCAAAACAATGGATTTTTCGGGGTGAATCTGCACCGAAGAAGGCAAAGACGGTCCCATCGGCCGGAAAGGTCATGGCTACGATTTTTTGGGATTCCAACGGAATAATCCTCATGGACTTTTTGCAGTAAGGAAGAACGGTCACGGGGCAGTACTACAGTGAATTATTGGACCGATTCGATATAAAATTGAAGGAGACACGGCCCCATTTGGCTAAGAAAAAAGTGCTGCTTCACCACGATAATGCACCAGCACATTCATCCAGAATTGTCGCGGCAACGTTGCATGAACTGCACTACGAATTGCTGCCGCACCCACCGTACTCGCCTGACTTGGCTCCCTGCGACTTCTTTCTGTTCCCCAACATGAAAACGTGGCTCGGGGGAAAAAGATTCAGCTCAAACGAGGAGGTTATCGTCGAGACAGAAGCGTATTTTGCAGAGTTTGACAAATCGTATTTTTTGGAGGGGTTAAAGAAATGGCAGCAGAAACGTTGGGAAAAGTGTATTGTACTAAAAGGTGATTATGTTGAAAAATAAATAAAAAATTTGTGAAAAACTTGCGTCTTCTTTCCTAACACGGGTATTTATTGATCCGCCCTCGTATATCATTGCTCAACTGTTTTTTATCAATATGGGCATATAATATTTTCTTCATTTATAATGCAAATAAGAGTGGTCAACATAGCTTGGTTTTCTTATACATCAATACATGTGGTTTATGGATTCTGAATCTGATTTAAAAATTTCCCCATCATGTCAGGATTTTGAGATATTTTCTTAAATAGTTTTTTTCAAAAAACGCATTAAATTTTACAAAATGTCAAAGTTGCTTTTATATAAGAAAAATACTACTAAAAATACTATTGTGTCGAACATTTAGTGGACATGTCTGAATATATCCTTGCACGTTTTCTACGCCAGAGCAGTTAAAACACGCCCATTTTGTGTTCGGGAACCAATCAAACTAACAATTAATAGATATCTGGCTATGCGGGTATGTAAAAAGTTACACACAGCTCTTTCGATTCAATGTAAGTCGGATGATAGTAGAACGTTGTTTTATTTCATCGTGTCAAATAATCCAAACAGTTTCTGTTGTCTATGTGGAGAATTCATACACACCAGCATTAGCGGAATATTACACCTTTAATGGAAATGTTATATTTTTACTATTTTGGCCTAATCATTGAACATCAAGTCATGCTATGGGCTCCCAGCATTTACTGCGGATGTTGTGCTGTTACTCTGAAGGATTTGGTCAAACGGTAAGAAAAACGCTACGCCATTGGCAAGACCTATGATTTGACGTGAACAAACGGATCGTTCGACTGATTGCTACTTTTGCTGCACGAAAACCTTCGAGTTTTCCAACGAAAATAAGAAAAATAGAAGTTATGCTCGTCTGCCCTCTGCTACTCGTTCAGTATCTCATTCGGAAGCCTTGCCAGTAGCAAGACCCATGTGCGTTTCAAGTCATGAATATGATGTAACAGAACCAGAAGTGTCAAGTTATCGACCAACGACGATTAATATTTGTCATCTGAAGAGGACGGAGTACCACACCAAATAAATCAGTTAGAATTAAATGATCATATACAAACGATATCAAGGCAAGTGGAACAGTGAAATGCGTGCTGATTATTGTGGACATATTCTATTTAATGCAATTATGTAGATCATATAGTAAGATGATGCTTCCGCAAGGGGGCAGATGAGTAGACTAAAATAAACTGTCAAGTACAATTGTAACAATGTCTCTATAATAATATGTATTTTTATCAATAAATGTTAAGTTTCAAACGTTAGAAGTGTGTATATTAGTGAAAAGGCTGCAATTCAAACACAAGAAAGTAACAGATACCATACAGCTCCAGATAATGTGTATACCTAATCAATACTATTTCATTTACTTTGCAATATTTTTTTTCCAGAATCTGACGTGCCAGAATAAATTTGTTGTAATTACTATTGTTAGAACTATAAATGAAACGAAAATTGTACATAGTTTCTAAAGAAAAATTAAAAAAATGAAAATATATTGACTGGTGTAATTACTCTCTTGTACAACAATCCTAATATTAACTTTAATGTTTTTTTAAATTTATGTAGTACCTGAATTTAAATTTATCTTTATATCCTATTTCTTAATTCTGTACTCCGTCACTCCTTATTCTGCTTCAAAACCACCGTATGCTTCGTATAAAATTCCAATTATTCTACTGCCTTCTAATTAATTTACCTTAATTATATAACTATATCGTTAGTATTTACTTATTTAATCACTATTGTTCTTGTTACTTCCATTTATTATACACACTTTTTAGGCATATTTAAACACATATTTATCAAATTTACATTTGTTTATAGAAAATTGTATATAGAAAAATATTTAACTGTTCTACTCTTACAGTAATTTTTTTATCAAATTTTTCTCTGATATATTTACTTATTTTACGATTAAATCTTTCTTCATCGATCATTTAGTTATTTTAAAATCTATTTTAATTTGTTACTTATACTTTCTTTACTTTTATGTACGTGATAATAAAATCCTAATTTACAATCTACATTATTATATCTATATATTTCCAATTTTTTTTTTCATTAACCACATTTATTCAGAGAGAAAAATAAATAATGGGTGTTTCAATAAGAGTGCAAGATTTGAATTGCCTGCCATGTTTGATAGTCATAATTATACGTGATTATGATGTAACACATCGAAAACTGACAGATTGGAGTTAGTAAACATGGAGCATTATACGATAGAATAACGCGTACTGATTGTTAAACATTATTATCAAAATGATGAAAGTTTGATTACCAGCATTCGTAAAGTGCGTCCAATATTCGGGCGACAGAATGTTTCTAATTCAGCTACAGCGAAAAAAATAATCGAAAAATTCGAAAGGACTGGTGCGGTTAGTGATGTGAAATACACGACACGAGCTCGTAGAGGTCGTTCAGAACAAAACATCACGGCAAGAGTGTGGCCGAAAGTCGAGAGACGTCGATTCGTCACCGTGCACAAGAATTGGGCATTACAAAGGTCACTCTTCAGCGTACTCAAGATTTGCATCTCCACACCTACAAAAATCCAATTGACTCAACAACTTCTGCCAACAGACCATGCACAGTGAAGAGAGTTCACCAATTGGATACTTGAGCAAACAGAAGTGAATGCCGATTTTGCGGACAAAATCATTTTCAGTGATGGCCTCATCACTGAAAATGATTTCCACCTTGATGACTTCGTAAATCGGCAAAACTGCCGCATTTGGGGCTCAGAAAATCCACGAATGATTCATCAAAAAGCAATGCATCCGGAACATGTTACTGTTTTGTGTGCATTGTGGTCTGAAGGAATAATCGGACCGTATTTCTTTGAAGATTTTTGTCGTGATACGATAACGCAGTTTTTTGTGCCTCGATTGGAAGATATTGCTCTTGACGACATGTTGCTACCAACGCGATCCAAATAGCAGCAGGCACGCTTGCAACAAGGCTGACGCAAGATGTTCAGCAAATACCCCCTCTCTCGGACCGACCCACCTGAAGGTAGACGCTCCGAAGAATTACCCCGCCGACTAGCTCAATGGATTGGAGAGCGAGTGTGTCCTGAGATCGCACGATGTTCAAAAGGTGCCACCGCATAAAAGTCCACGGCAAGGCGCACCCCGTATATACGGATGCGGGTGGAACTTAGGTGGCCTTAGACACAAGAGAGAGTTGTATTCCCCCCCACCTTGCTGCTGCTAAATTCGTAGAACTGTGCTCTCCCCAACACCAGTAGGGAAAGAAATCAAACACGAAAATAAATTCAACAATAAACTTAATTAAATCAAATTCAGATCACAAAATACCTTCGTATATAGCAGTTCTCAATACAACAATAAAAAAAAAAAGAAATGGTCAGTAAAATTTTAGGTTTGCCACCCCTTTACAAGTATTTCAAATCAGGTTCAAAACAGGTAATGCCAAAAGATAAAGATTTAAAAGTAGATTACATTAAAATAGCTAGAGATTGATTTAGAAATATCAATTCTATCTAGATAACGTGAAAATCAGTATATTGAATAATAGAAAAATTGATATATAAAACAAATAAAGAAAAGGAAAATTACATCCAAACAGACGAGGTTAAGCCTCTCTGTATTAAGTGCTTAAATTGACAAATGAAAAACAAAGTTGCTTAAAACAATATAATAATACCCCGCAGATTAATTAGCCTCCGGGTATAACTATAAGTAAATTAAATATCTACAGGAATTAAAACAGAGGAAAACGCTTCAACTAAATCTAAGGTGAAAGCTATAAAATCTTAAGCACAGGTACACCTGTTTAGTTAACTCCCCCCTGTATACACAGGTGGATTATATATGATCGATGAAATATTAATACGTCAATATACAATTCAAAATAAAATTTAGAACACAAGTTATGAATTCTCAACAGTGGTTCTTTACATTAACATTTACAAATTAATTAACCTTAAATTAGGTCTTGACGTAACCCCAAATAATAATCAGAAGCTCTACTGAAGGTACTGAACCTCGTGAATGAAATAGAATAATGCTACGGTTGCTAGAAAAGCCAGTCAACCTATTAATTAAGATTTATAAAATGAATATTAAGTATAAAGACAAGCGTTTAAATACCTTCCGTTCAAAGTTGGTGGGTGAAGCCCAATATCTGTCTACAGAATGTGTTTGGTTAAACACCAAAGTTACTCAGGGAAGGGTGAAGCCCCTCTCTCGAGTTCACAAAAGATTTAAATTGTTATAAAACAAAACTCTAACGAAAATTATAAATAATAGTGAAAATCTTGGCAACAAAACCCTCCTGTAGTCACAAAGCTATTGCTACACTTAGCTTGTAAAAAGGGGTGCTTAGCCCTCCTGAAGACTCTCCTTCCAGAAAATTCCTTTCTGAAGGTGAAACGATAGTGACAGTTCTCCAGACAAAATTCGCGGTCCAAAAGGGCTGTTTGGTTTCCACGTGGGAAATCCTCGATATAATTTTATCAAATACGGCAGTAGATGCTAACCACTCGGGATTTTAGCACTAATTACAAATCAATCCTAAAGAAGAAGATACGAAATAAGTAAAGTTCCAAAAGATAAAATTAATTCTTACCGCAGAAATTGCCTCTTCACACAGAAAATACAAGCAAGCGCTATGATGGCTTAAGGAGAAGTGCCGGAATAGTACATCGTGTTACAACAAATGGCTGACGTACGTCACCCAAAATGTTCGGAAAAATAAAAGAAGGAAAATAATTGCTCAAAACCTCATACACGATTGAAGATCGTTATAAGAGTCTAACAGAACACAAAACGTCAATTAAATTGATTAACAGAAGCCGGTAATTATTCCAAAAGAATACCTCCAACGTACAGATCTCTGTAAATGGAAGAACCCAAAATGACGGAAAGAGGGCGCATCCAACGAAAGAAATAATAAATGGCATTAGAACTAATTGTATTAAATGAGTGAAAAGACGAAAAAGGCCCTAAAATAGGTGTACGAATTTCGAGAAGGTTTATGACAATAAAGCAAACAATAAAAGGAATCAAACTGAGTACAACAGAATGTACCGCCCTTGAGACTTATGCGTAAACAAAAACAGATGGCGCATAACTAAACGTGGATTAAAATCATTTGAAAAATACAGGATCGGCCAAAAGAATAGAACATGAATTAAAATTTTGAGGAATTAACGTTTGAAAAGGCTTAAGTTGCATGATAATTAACAATCTAATAATATAAAATAGAATAAAACGTACATGTTGAAAAATAAGAGGACCAAATTGACTTGAAGAGCTTAAAATTGAAGTAAATGGATTAAAAATTCTAGCATGAACGCAGAATGATTTTGTACACGTAACAATGTGGTTTCAACAAGACGAGGCCACATGTCATACCGCCCGTGAGACATTCATTGTCTTGCACGAGTTTGCTCCTAGTCCTGTCATTTCCCAGTTTGGTGACCAGAATTAGCCGCCACGTTCTTGCGATTTGACACCTTTGGGTTTCTGGCTGTGGGACTATCTGAAGTCACGGGTTTATGCCGTTAAGCCCGCAATCACCGAAGCATTGAAGGTCGAAATTAGAGGCTCTATCAATGTAATATCGCCACATGTATACAATAAGGTTATTGCGAATTTTGTCGAAAGAGTATGCCTATGCCAGCAAAGCCATGGCGGTCATTTACAAGATATTTTGTTTCATACATAATTCCCAAATGTATACATTATATATCAATAAATATTTCAATACTTTACTACAGAAAACCATGTTTTATTGAACCTTAAAATCTTGCGCTCTTATTGAAACACCTTTAGATACAATAAGAACTAGACTGCGTTGAACTATTGGAATAAAAACTTCCCATAATTACCTATACATTTCATTCTCTTCTTGTAATAGGCATGTTCCTATATTTAAATCGAATTGTAACATGTGTTAATGAAGGATTGTCAGAGCAGTTTATCAATAGCGCGCTAGCGTCAAGTAGAGATATCTGATAGCACTTAAGCTGGCGCGGAGCTTCTTCTGGCATAATAATATAGCGAAAATTTTAGCGATTGGCTATTTATTTTCGGGACAATTCTAGGATAGACCGATTAACTACAGCTACAATTTTGCGTTATTAAATAAAAAAAATAAAAATGGTCAACCAAGAAATAATTAAAAATTTATCTGCATTCGTTTCATATACAGGTTTATTTCATTATATATATATATATATATATATATATATATATATATAATGTGATAATCTTTTATTCGGTTTGTTTAATAAAACTAACGGTAATTAATTAAAAATAAACTGTATTAATAAACGATATACTAAATAACACTTAACAATAACTAACTATAATAACAATATTTATATACACATTTATGTTTGCGATGATCACTTGACGGCGATTGCTGGTTTAATGCGGTCTCGGAAATTTTCTCGATTATTCCCTTTTAGTTTTGTTCGGGAAAACGCTAGGAGTGCTGACGTGCACAGCTGGTATCGTCATCGATTAGGTCACCGTCGCATGAGGCACATTACAATATATTAAAATATTGTAAATGGCCTTGAGAGAAATAACGACATTGTTCAGACATAAATTATGTGATTTAGAAACATCTCGACACCCCAGTTTTATTATAAACCTCTAAACACAGGTATACTGTACACAATCAATAGCAAATACACTTTGAACTACACCAAAATATATTAGAAATAAAACTTCCTCAAATAATACTCAAACTAACGTTCTAAACGAATTTAATATCTAAAAAAATATATTCTAAAAGAAGTTCCAGGAAATTTAATGCCGATAAGAAAAATATGTTCTCCTATCTTTAGATTTTATACCTGATGTAAACAAAAAAATTAAGATTAAAATGCAATAGCTGTAAGTTGGTTGAAAATCGACGAGTATTGTATAATGAAGAGAGCAATTTTTGAGCGTCCTTCACGATTATCCAATTCCAAAAATATATATGTAGAAAGCAATAGTTTCCAAATTTTAAATATTTGGCTCATTTACCTAATGAAACGCCACATTATAGTAAATCATATTTAAGAAATATCTTAATTAGGAATCATTATTTATAGCAGCTTTCAAAAAACCAATTAAACAACCAAGAAAATATTTAAACCCGAAATTAAATACACTGTGCTACTAGTCCATTCGATACCGTTATTGTGAAATTAGGTTTATTACTTTTAAAACAGACGTGTCGTCAATTAACAGATGCTGCTATTTTTAGAGAATTTAAATCCACAACCTTTAAACTTTAAATTATTTTACTAGAGAACGCATAATTAAATAGAATTTACATTCCAATTTCAAATGCTATAAATAAAAACAAAAATGTAAACAAACCTGCTTATATATGATATTAAATTTGAGGTAGAAGAATTACAATATTTTCTTCTTCATAATTAAAAGCGTACTTTTTTAAAAAAGTGTGAAGGATTTAAGCAATCTTGAGTATTTACTGAACTTTATGATTCTGATAATAATATCAAAAAGAAATATATTTGCATAGTCTAACTTCCCATTTCTTTTTACAAAGCTTTCCGATGGACGTAACTGTAGCCAAGACTTTTTATCATCCAAATTTATTTACTATCCGTACAAAAATAGTAGGTACAATAAGTAAATTGTGTGTTTGAAATACATTGACATTAGGAAACGGCCTATTAACACCTTTGTGTGCCGTAAAATTTAAGAACAATTATTTATATTATAATCTTTCTAGTTTATTAATGTAATAAGCAAGTCAGTAAGATTGTATAGATTGTATATTTCTAGAAACTTCTCGTGGTTCGAGTTAGTAGAATATTTACCAAAGAATTGGGATAATTACTTAGTCTTTTTGCATATTTTTCGGAAAAAGTCTTGATTGCGTCTTTTACGGTTTTCATTTTCAGATTGCAATCTATCTATAAGTTTAGATTGCGTCTTTCACTGTTTTGATTTTCAGATCACGATCATCAATTTTGGGACATACCAAGAGGTAATCAATTGGTAATCATGTGGAGTACTATGGACTGAAATCTTTCTTATGTCTCAATATTGGAGATGGAAGCAGTTCCCTGATCTGGATTTAATAAATTCAAACGGGTTTTAGTCATATTTTGCAGACCGATCTAGCTGCTTTCTTTTCGAGAATATTTTCTTTTTCTACGTCAACCTTCGGTCAAGCTATATTCCTACAGTTGATTTCTTTGCAGTTCGTACTGCTCAAAGTGCGAACCGCAATTGATACTTTATCTCATTCTAACACACATAAATACGCGCTGTAATACCATACACGTTAGTCATTTTAAGGTATTCTTATGCCTTAAATTTGACCTTGAACTGCAAATAAATACTTTATGAACTACATATATGTATTTGGTGTCCTGCTTCTGTGAGAGAGCGTAGTTATTTGGATACACTGCAGGATCTCTTCCAGTGATTTTGATCAGATTTTTCTAATTGTAGCGAAGCAGTAATGAGTTCGCGTAGACAGATATTTAAATATTATACATTTTTTATTTTATGTAAAGCTTGAATATATATTAAAAAGTAGTGCTATTGACATCTTAAAAGAAAATGCTTTTCTATATGATAAAGAAATAACAATTTTCTCTCCAACATTTCGAACATTTTAAAGTGCAGATCAATCGAATACGTCCTTGACATATCGTCTAATTTACTAGGGGAAAGTCAGTTCTGCTATACAAAATGGCTAATGAATCAACCCTCCTCTCTCTATTCACCTTTCCGAAAACCAGTTGTCGAGAATTTTTTATACGAACTTCTACTTTCCATTATATTGAGGCACTGTTTATTGTTAAGTTAAAAAGTAACTATATCACTTCAATGTTTTTAAGCAAACATCGAACGTTTACTTTTCGAAAATCTCATTTTGGTTTGAATACACGGAAGAACAGACGTTTTTACTAGAAGATCCTATTGAGAGATGATGCCACATTGCTCTTGTGTAAAAAGTGCTCATCATCCATAGTTTTAAAGATATTTATATGATTCATTTTTATATGGAAGGGGTAATCATTTTTGTAAAAACGCATACTTACGCATATTTACGTCAGCTGAATTTCTACGCTATTTGAAAGAGTTCGGTTTTGGTGAATAAATATCTTTAATATACCGGGTGTCCTTGAAATGAAAACATAACGTATGAAAAATGGAAAGAAGTAATTATATACAATATAGAATCTAAAATATTTCTTCTGAAATTCCCTCAAATAAGCGAAAAAAAATGACAAAGGTATCTAAAAAAAATTTGTCACGCCACTGTACGAGTCTATCACAAATACCTACTATACCATAAATATGGGAGACGATATTTTAAGACTGACAATAACAAAAGAAAAGAAGCTTTGTTATTGTTGATCTAGCTTTAAATTTTTAACAGCTGGCTTTTCTCAAACGCAATTTTATTTCTGCAAAAGTTTTTATAAATATAAACATTGCAGCGTGTAAATTCTATAGCCATATTTTTTATACATTATGAATCCATATTAATTTTTTATACTCCATTTTTTTCCACCTGTTTGACCTATTTACAAATCGGTTCTTTTAAGTAACAACCAAACGGTGTTACATTAAACATAAAGAAGGAATTTACAGCTGATATATTCGTACGTATGGTATTGAGGTTATTTAACCCTAAGTAAACAAAGCTACTTCATTGTCGAGGTCTAATAACAGCGATAGCAATGTTACTGTTAATGTTAAGCAATGTTATCCTTTAGAATTTTTATGAACATAAACATTTCAGCGTTATGTTTGCATGTAAATTTCATCGTGGTTTTTTTATAGACATTCGGCACATTATGTTCTTCTTCTTCTTCTTCCAATTTTGGGTTGGATGCCAGCACGTCCAAGCACTTGAGCAACAATGCTTCTTGTACCACCCCCAATAGATCTGTCACTTCCACTCTGTTAGTCTTGTTTCCTCGGTCAAAGTCACTATCCTCCTCAGAGAAAGGACACAATAGATCTTTTCCGAAATGTTTCTGTCTAAGTCCTTTCAGTTCCTCCCAAGTGCATATTAGATAGAGACTAGTTTCCTCCTGTTTTTCAGATCTCCTACACCAGGGCTCGCTAATCAAGCTAATGCTGTACAGATGCTTCCTTAAAGGACATTATTCGGTTCGGTTATTAAGCCGGTAATAATTTTAATTTGTTTTTTTACTACGAATTAGGTCGCCTGAAAATCTAGGGCCCAGCTCCCTTAGTAGTGTTTTAGTGTGGAGTTTGACCTTCCGTTTCTTTTTATGTTCTCTTTCTAGCAATTACCAGATCTCCCTTCTAACGGAATCCTTAGCGATTCCACATAAAGGTTCTGGTTCTACGAAGTTCCTATTAGTACCTTCCTTGACAAGTTCATCTGCTATCTCATTGCCTTTAATTCCCTCATGTCGTGGCACCCATATAAGTGACACAGTATTGTCTTGTGCCAGTCTATTGAGGACGTGTTTACAATGTTTCACCAGTTTATACCTGGTAAATGGATTCATAATGACTTTAATAGCTACCTGACTGTCAGACATTGTGTCGATTTTTTTGTTTGCGCAGCCGGCTTCTCGAATTTCTTCGGCGCAGGCTGCAACTGCAAATAATTCAGTCTGGAAAACCATCGTATGTTTTCCCAGACTTAACGATATCTTCCTTCTGGGACACATTCAGTATATATCTACACTTGTGCCGCTTTCACAAAGGGTTCCAACTCCCTGGAGAGTCGTGAGGAGCCCCACCGACGATGTCAGCTCCGTCCTCCACCATCAGACAACTGCCCCATAGGTAATCGTTGATCTTACTACTACTGTGTAAAACCAGTGTACCGCACATGGCTTTAGTTCCCAGGTCCTACCAACAGCTTTTATTTGATTTTCTGAGTTTTTTTATTTTGGGGTTGACTCATAGTATTTTAGATATACACGGTGTCGAAAGGTATCGGTGCACTATTACTATCTCCGTTAGTTTTTGAGCTACGGTTTTGGTTAAATTAGCAAATTATTAGTATTTTTAACGCTGATTAATATGCAGTTCATGGAAAAACAAATGAATTACGTATTTCTGAAAAAGGTGGAATTTTTTTTTTTTAAGAAATGGAATATAAATTATATATTTGGACATATTTTCAAAGATAACTTTATTTGTGATATAAAAGCTTCATACACTATTTTTCTTAAACGAATAAGAAAGTAGTTGTGTTGAATTTTATTTAATGTCAAAGAAACATTATTAATAGTAGGCTTCTTTCACTTCAAGCCAAAACAAATAGTAAGCCCATTGAAATTGTCAATAACGTACTGTGTCTGATTCTCCTTCGCACGATAAATTATTTAAATTAGTTGGTTATTTGAATTTGTGTTGTGTTCTGTAACTCTTCTTTATTAAACAATTTATTGCAAAGAAGTTTCAAAATCTAATCATTCATTGTAATCACTTATTCTTTCATATTTATTAAAAACAATGCCGTTTACGCATTTAGAAAAGTGTGATATGCTAAAGGCATATCCGATTTGTAGAAAAAATGCAAGAATGCGCTTCATTACTGTCAAAACACATATGTGAATCGTCAATCACTAAATCAGTTTAATTTTCTAAGATTGAATAGAAAATTTCGAAGTAACCAAAAATCATTTATGATACGAAGAAGGAAAAAGGATTTTCTTAATAAACGAAGAAGCGGAAGTAAATGTGTTAGCTTATTTTGAAACCAATCCAGAAAAATCCATTTGAAGTTATATCAGAGAATTAGAAAAAGAGTACAGTGCACGGTATTTGAATAAAGCCTAAGTTGCGTACGTACAAACACCACAAAGTTCAGACTTTACTTCCCGGTGATACAGACAGACGATTAGTTTTCTGTAACTGTTTAAGAAATTTTTATATCGAACGCCCAGATAATTTAAATTACATTCTATGGTCTGACGAATCTAAGTTTTCTAGTTCAGGTATGTGCAATAAGCAAAATTAGCATTATTGGAGTAGAGAAAATCCTCTGAGAGTTGATCCGCGCAATCCCCAGCACCGGTCGTAGTTTAAATGTGTGGTGCAGATTAGTGGGCAACAGAATTGTCGGTCTAATTTTCTATCATAGTACTTTAACTGGAAACCGCTATGTCTAGTTATTAACAGAAATTATTGATGGTCTCTTAGATATGTCAGTAGTTGATAAGCTCCGTATTTAACACTTTAACACTTCCAATTTGTTAAACGGAACGTTTAATAAAAAATGGATAGGAACCAACGCACCCATTCGCTGGCCTGCACGTTCTCCTGACTTGACACCTCTAGATTTTCATCTTTGGGTTTTTTAAAGAATGAGATATATAAGCAGCGATATCGAAATGTGATGGAACTCGAAGCTATAGTTGAATCGCCGAACAGATTCAGTCGCAACGTCGCATCGACGTCAAGTTCAAAAAGCCCAACTCGCAGTGCAAAATATAATGAAATGTAGATACTTGACATTAGACAGTTATTAATAAATAGTTATAACCTCACATTTTAACGTATGAATTTGATGTTATCGTATACAAATGCAATTATAATAAAGATTAAACAAATTAATGGAATGTACGGAATATGTATATATTATTGTACAGGCACAGCAAGAAACAGTATATTTTAATGATTACATACAAAATCAGAATACTTACATTGAAAATAGGCATACTTAACCTTCCTCCAAATTATTTTTTTGATATGGTTCAAACTGTTATTTTTCGTATAATCAGAAGGAAAATGAGATGAAAATAACAAAATACAAGTTTTGTTAAATTTGAACGCAATGTACATCAATATTTTACTTTAAAATTCATACTACACTTCACACTATTGTTTTTTGTCTAAATCATGTGTAAATGGGAAGACGTAAAGAAAACTACACGTTTGGAAATTTTGATAAAGTTACAAAAAACAATGATTTACAAAAAGAGCATATTCAATCAAACAGCTTCAAATCAGACTCACTCGTCTTTATTAGAATATGATGAAGTGGAGTCATCACCTGTTGCTACAATTAATGATTCTACTACACAATCTATTAAATTATCAAGTTTCCACATTGATCGCATGTTTAATTGCGCTTTTCCAATTTTCATATAAAATATTCTTTACACCTTTTTGAAATAACTGCTTTATATCCTCCAGCCTGAACAACATGTTGTGACTATCAACATATTCCTTTATTTGTGCCCATATCAGCTCAAGCGGATTTAACTCACAATGTTTGATGGGAGTCCCAATACCTTTCTATTCGATGCTTTAATTATTTTACCAACAGTATATTTCGCAGGACTGGTTACAAATCGTTTTCTCCTCCAAGTAATAATGTCAACTTTTTCTTTCGAATGCTATTACGATCCCTCTTTTGATAACTACAAATGAAAAACAGTTTATAAAGTAACAAACATTTGCATATACATATTGCTATGAATTGTGATCTTGAAATTTGCTTATTCACAATTCACGACAAAGCTATCCAGCTAGGATACTCAGTCGGTTTAATTTCAAAAAATGGGACTGCTTTCCTCTCAGGGTTCCAATCGGAAAAGTGGTTGGCTCTTCTACAAAATTTATAATGCGCCAGTAAAAGAGTATTGACAAATGTTATAATTATATTTCCTTAAGTTACTTGTAAATTTCTTGAAATAAGGTTAAATAATAATAAACACAATAAAATTTAAATGAAACTTTAGTACAAAAATAAAAAAAAAAAGAAAATAAATCATTATAAAGTATAAAGATTAATATTGCCTCATTAAACAATATTATAAAGGTAAAAATAACGCATGGAAATGACCGCAGCATACGTCTAAACTTCCTTTATGACAGCCGATCAAAATTAAAAATAATAAATTACAAAGAAACTTTTTCATTTCTCCCAAGAAAAACAAAATCATCAACCTATTTGACAGACCAAAGCAAACTCTAACGCATGTGCAACCACATGTGTGACAAAAAAAATGCCCTTGATTTACCAACGTACTAAATTTTACAGAATTACAGAAGTTTTTTACTAGAAATTTTAAAAACCTTTGTTATTTATATCAAATAACTAAGACTAAATCTCAATACGATAATAATAAATACAAGTGAAATACAATATTCAATTCATTCAATATAAAAATAAGATATCTTTAATAATATATTACTTACGTAAAAAATATATTCAAGACACGTGAATAAGAAAGTGTAAAATATAACAATTACGAGATCAACAAACTCGTATAAAATAGCGGTAATGAATTAAAACAGCACCAACAACTAATTAAATCAAAAATATTAACCCGAAGTTACTTAAGAATTGCTGAAAAAAACAAGTCAATCAACGGGAAACGTACAGACGCGTTTCGTTCTAGTTGGAACTTTTCAATGCACGGCATTCCTCGAAGACGGACATTGCTTTTCATTTCTATACTTTCTGTATATATAGTTAACGTTGTCGCGAAAGGGTGTGTTCTGCATACTGGTACAAACTTAGTTTGTCGGATTGTAGTTATGAACGCATCACATAAGTCGACATTTACATGTAAGAATGAGATTTAATATTCATTAATTCTCACTTGCAGTAAGTTCAAAATGTTAAAATTGACTTTTTTTTTTTTCAGCAATTCTTAATTAACCTAATTACCAGGAAGTTCGTTGTCGCAAAAGGGTGTGTTCTGCATACTGGTACAAACTTAGTTTGTCGGATTGTAGTTATGAACGCATCACATAAGTCGACATTTACATGTAAGAATGAGATTTAATATTCATTAATTCTCACTTGCAGTAAGTTCCGAAGTTACTTAATAAAAAGATAAAGATTTTTATAAACACGTCTTTCTTAACTCAGAGTACACTTGTCTGTCTGCTCAAAGGTCAAATCAAGCGGGGAGGCTTAGAATATAAAACCAGTTTTTTTCACAAAAAATAATAAATTTCAAAATTATACACTTGCATTCAAAATAACTGTTCAAAGATAAATACATAAATTTTAATATTTTTTATGGGGAAAAGTCCACAGCAATATGTATTTCATCAAAAGTTCAATTCTTTTATTAATTGTCTGAGAGTCGTAACTTTAAAGTTTAGCAAATGATCTCTTTCATTTATCACCGTAAGAACTTTCTGTACACCTGGAGGTTCATTTTTGAATGCTATTCCTCATTACACTCATGTTGTTCAGTATGGCCCTTGTTCTGTAGTATTTTTTTGGTGATTAAAATTTGTGCTCAGCAGTATATTCTTGCAAAATCTTATAAACACTACATTCTGATATTCCTAAAAAGAAACATCACCAAAGTGAGACGTCGTTATTTTTAAAAAAATATCATCAAAACCTGTTTCTGTTGCTATAGTTGCAACGTAAACTACTTTCGAATTACCTAGCTGTTCTTGTAAGGTTTTGAATTTATTCAAAACCCTCTCCTTGTCTTCTACTGTAAAATGTTTGACAGACCTGGTGGGACAGAGGTGGGTTCTCCATAATGCTACACAGATAAAAGGATTACACGTAGGGTTGAATTTATAACCTATGAAATAGATATTTGAGAATCATTTTCTGATGTATTTCATGCGCTTACTTATTTTTGTCACAAAAACAATGTACATTAAAAACTCTAAAAAGACTTTTTGTTAGATATTAAGCAAGTAAACTGAGAAAGGATAAAATAATAGGAATACAAAATCGAAACTGTCAAAACTTACAACTCGATTTATCCTATTGTAAGCGTCCACGCAAACGAACCAATAGTAAACGTTATTTTACGTATGACGTTCAAGTGACGCATTTCTCGTGCGCTGCTGCTACTGCACGTGTTGGGCGATTCTAGTATACTATACTAGAATCGCCCAACACGTGCAGTAGCAGCAGCGCACTATACTAAGTATAGTATTAGAGACAAGCGCCAAATAATATTTCTAGTCGAACTATTAGAAAAGCTACTCAAAGCGTGATCGTGGGAGCCAAAAAATGCATTGAACAGCAAAGCAATGCCTTTGAACATTTATTAAGTTGAATAGGTAATACAAAATGACACTTATTTGGTGATTGTGTATGTTATTTTTTTTGTACCGTGAACATTACCGACATAGAATTATCTTTTAGCTAAAGATAGTTATGTATTTAATATTTTTTGTTCAAGATATTATGCTTTTTCAAAATATGTACAAATATACGGCGTGTTCCATTAAAAAAAAACTAAATTCCAAATATCTGAGAAATACGTAATTCAATTGTTTTTTCATGAACTGCATACTACTCAACGGTAAAAATACTAAGAATTTGCTACTTTAACCAAAACCGTAGCTCCAACAATAACGGAGATAGCAATAGTGCACCGATAATTTTGAACACGGTGTATATTCTATATAATTATATCTCTCCGTTTTTCTTACGTTGTCTTTTTATTTCAAGAACAGCCTGTATAATTTACCCTATATCACGAAGAAATCGATTAACAAAAAGTAAATGCGTGCACGTACTACTAGCTGTCTGATTGTTTGATAAAATTTAGGCGTAACAAGAACTAATTTTTTACACTTTTTACCTATAAATAAATAACAGCATTTTTAATAACATAAAATATTTTCTAAACAAATATGGTCTTGTATTATGTTCTCCATGCCTGATTTTTAATATTTTTTTATTATTAAAAATGTTTTTCTTTTATAAAAATTTGGCGAGGTTTTACCTAATCCAGTATGTTTCAATTTACTTTGGTATTTAAATAAATATTCAAGAAGATTGAATATACAAGATTTTTCAAAATATGTTTTATGACCACAACTTTGCACGTGATTTCTTAGTAGTATAAAATATAGGTTTTAGAACAATATCCAGAAGTTGGATAGAAAATTCAAATTCGTTATCTCTGTGAGGAATTCAGATTAGGTCTGTGCATCGTAATGACACTTTACCGATATCTAAATACCAGAGAAATGAAGCTTAAAAAAAATAATCAGACAAAATCAGTCAATCCGACAAACCTCCATCCTGTTTGGTTCAAGTGGATTAGAGATTTCATAAATACACCACTTCCCCATTTGATATCTCAACGATCTTGTTTTGTGAATGTCTGTTTATATTTAGTACACATCTTTAATAAAAATACGTAAATTTTTGTAAAAATATTATTATATATTTCTGTAAAATTGGAGAGCGATAGAGAAAAGGCAAAACTCACTTTAACGCAAAAAATATTTTTCTGTTATTGTTTAGAGATACTTGACATATCGTTAGATTTAATGAGGGAAGTAAATGAAACGGTTAACGAATTGACCTTGATTTGTTGTGGAATTTGCATGAAATGCAAATATGCTTTGCCTGGCTGAAATATGATGTGATTGCTATAATAATTGCGTAATTTTTCGATATACTCAAAAATCGATTTTAGCTTCTACATAATAAAGAAACAGATTTATTACATCCATGTATTAAGGCAATACCAACAACTTTGATAAATTTTCCGTCTTATTCTGAATGTTCTAAATGTCCATTACTTATTTTAAAACTCCAAATTATATATTATCTCTGAAAAAGACTCTTACAAAGTATCTTTCATTTCTTGCATTTTTCGTATATTGTCGTGGTAATTTAAATTTATTTCCCAAAAAAATAATGAGTACTTTTTTACGTTTAGTGACTATCTGAAAACACTCTATTAAGAAGCCGTTCGCTATCCTTCCTCCCTTGATTTACATTTCTATAGACTTGAAATTTTTTATGTCAATACTCTTTTTATTATTCAGAAAATTTGTGTATATATATATATATATATATATATATATATATATATAAAGCGTGTTTCAATAAGAGCGCAAGATTTTAAGGTTCAATAAAACATGGTTTTCTGTAGTAAAGTATTGAAATATTTATTGATTTATAATGTATACATTTGGGAATTATGTATGAAACAAAATATCTTGTAAATGACCGCCATGGCTTTGCTGGCATAGGCATACTCTTTCGACAAAATTCGCAATAACATTATTGTATACATGTGGCGATATTACATTGATAGAGCCTCTAATTTCGACCTTCAATGCTTCGGTGATTGCGGGCTTAACGGCATAAACCCGTGACATCAGATAGTCCCATAGCCAGAAACCCAAAGGTGTCAAATCGCAAGAACGTGGCGGCTAATTCTGGTCACCAAACTGGGAAATTACACGACCAGGAGCAAACTTGTGCAAGACAATGAATGTCTCACGGGCGGTATGACATGTGGCCTCGTCCTGTTGAAACCACCATGTCGTCAAGCGCAATATCTTCCAATCGAGGCACAAAAAACTGCGTTATCGTATCACGATAATAATCTTCAAAGAAATACGGTCCAATTATTCCTCCAGACCACAATGCACACCAAACAGTAACGTGTTTCGGATGCATTGCTTTTTGATGAATCATTCGTGGATTTTCTGAGCCCCAAATGCGGCAGTTTTGCCGATTTACGAAGCCATCAAGGTGGAAATCATTTTCAGTGATGAGGCCATCACTGAAAATGATTTTGTCCGCAAAATTAGCATTCACTTCTGTTTGCTCAAGTATCCAATTGGTGAACTCTCTTCACTGTGCATGGTCTGTTGGCAGAAGTTGTTGAGTCAATTGGATTTTTGTAGGTGTGGAGATGCAAATCTTGAGTCATAATACGCTGAAGAGTGACCTTTGTAATGCCCAATTCTTGTGCACGGTGACGAATCGACGTCTCTCGACTTTCGGTCACACTCTTGCCGTGATGTTTTGTTCTGAACGTCCTCTACGAGCTCGTGTCGTGTGATTTACATCACTAACCGCACCAGTCCTTTCGAAGTTTTCGATTATTTGTTTCGCTGTAGCTGAATTAGAAGCATTCTGTCGACCCAATATTGGACGCACTTTACGAATGCTGGCAATCAAACTTTCACCATTTTGATAATAATGTTTAACAATCAGTACCCGTTATTCTATCGTATAATGCTCCATGTTTACTAACTCCCATCTGTCAGTTTTCGATCTGTTACATCATAATCACGTATCATTATGACTATCAAACATGCAGGCAATTCAAATCTTGCACTCTTATTGAAATACCCATTATATATTTCTTGTGGCGAGCAAGTCCACCTTTTCTTTTCTTTCGTCTTAAAGTTTCTGGAGCTTTTTAGCAGCTTGCGTTATTGATCTCCATTCATTCCTATCACCAATAACTCGCCATCATTCTTTAACTTCATTTCTTTGAGATCCGCTTCTACTTGCTCTTTCCACGTTATTTTTGGCCTTTCTCTCGTTCTGTTCTGTGAAGTCTGCTGGCTTCCTTATTAGTGTCTGTATTTCCCATCTGAAAACATGTTCGAACATCTTAATCTCAGTGACTTAATTTAATTTCGTAGTTCATCAAACTACTCGTACTCGTTCTCGTAAACCTTTATAGGTCTCATTATTTTTTTCAAGATCTTTCTTTCAAAAAATGTTCTTCTTATTTCTTAGTAGTTATTGTTGTTTTATAAATTATAATTTTTGTGTTTCTGCTTCTAACTTTTTGTCTTTCAATAATTGTGTTTT
This sequence comes from Melolontha melolontha, assembly GCA_935421215.2. NCBI lineage: Eukaryota > Metazoa > Arthropoda > Insecta > Coleoptera > Scarabaeidae > Melolontha > Melolontha melolontha. The sequence continues at coordinate 89,426,376 of OW285238.1, read as the reverse complement.
GCGTTTTTTAATTTATCTTTTTATATTTAACCTTTCACTTGATCTAAAAAAACTCTATTTCTTCAACGACCTATTGCAATATTTTAACGATTCACAAGTGGTCTGAATTGTTTTTACCCCTACTATAATCTATATACTTGGTTTGTTTTTTTTAAATTTGTCTCTAAGCCTTTCTATCTCGCGTTCTGCTCTATTACTTTGACGACTCCTTCTAAATCTTGTTTTTTGTCTTTTTCTTGAAACAATTCCGAAATCATACGATTTGGAACAACTTCGTATTAATTAATTATTCCAGCATTTTTCGAAAGATTATTAACAGTAGTGCTGACAATGCGTCTCCTTGTCGCACTCTTCCTATTAACAATTGCTTCCGTATCTTCCATTGCCATCCTGGAAAAATTTTTATGATCTAAATTTTTATAATTCTCGTTCTATTCATACTATTCGATTATACTTAGGGAATAGTTATATGTATTTCTCCTTATTATTGAATTTTTAACATTTCTTGATATTTTAGTAAAAATTCACTTGTTCTATGTGCCCTCACAAGCAATAGTTCTGCGCCTCCGTACTCAATATAATATCTACTTACGATTTAACAACTTACCCCAATTACACGATTACCTCCGAGATCTTCAGCTGAGAGAACAGCTCAGTTAGGAGGCGAGCGAAGGGAGGCTTCTTATAATATAACCGCCACCTTGTTTAAACTCTCGAGCCGTTACAGTAAACACAGACATTGCCGACGGTAACTTGACTAAATCATAGGTATGTACGTGGATAGTTGTTACCATAACAATAAAACAACAAATATAATAACAATAACAAGAGTTTGTTAACAATAACCCAAAACAAAACAAAAAAAGTCATAAGCATATAAGAATAGCTGAAATATTTAAACAAAATTCACCAGACCAAAATATTGCAAGAATCTACCTAAGGCTTGCGAGCAACAAAAATTAAGAATAAAAAAATCAATATATCAATGATCAACTTGATAATTTAAAGCAAATTAAGTATATAAATGAAATTGACTCAAAAGGAATAACTGGACATGAGTTAAAGACTCACCCAGTATAGTAAGTTGTATAAAAAAACTAAACTACTAAATCGTGCACCAACAAAATATGCCCTAACAGCCATAATTGACTACTGACATTAAATTGAGTAATAATCAAAGAATATAACTGAACTTTAGACGGATCAAATAGTTAATGAGACTTAAATAATAATAAGATTCTAATATTTAAATGATTGAGTAATAAATATTTAAATAGCAGGCTTAACCTGAATAATTTGATAGGTAATTATCTAAGATCTTGGATAAATCTCACATCGAGATTCTGGTACATACAGTACACTCATAAATTGTTAAATATAATACAAAAATTAAATGATCGACAATTGAATTGTAATAAGAATATTCGGCAATGGAGACGTACTGCAACGTTATGAAATGCGTTGGTCTATACCAGCGATGCACATACCGCGGCCCGCGGGCCGCATGCGGCCCACTGTCGATATTTATGCGGCCCGCCAACGAATTTTAAAAATTGTTCGAAAAACTACAAAGTAGGTAAAAATCCATTCAAATCAATATTTCTTAACTTTTTTTTTTATTCTAACTTTTGTAATTGTTAGTAAGATATGTTTCTTTAAGTACCTACTATTTTCTTGTTAGGTTTACTACGTAGGACAGGTTGCTCCTCGTCGTTCCAAGCATATTGTTACGAGACTAGAAATCTGTCGAACCAACTAGATTAGTCGAATATTCGCGAAACACGTCGGTATTATCCCCGAACAATGTGGTAGGTTCTCGATGTTAGGTAACTCGTATAAATACAAAGCATCGCCCGCTATCGGAGCAGTTAAGTTTTAACTACGGACAAACGCACGTTATATTGTTTGAATTGTAAACTGTGAAGAATAAACATTTCGTCGTTCGAACTTGGTATCTACCTACGTAACAATATAATATCAATTTTGATATGGATAAACCAGGCCCCAGTAAAAAAACGTAGTCGTTAGGTTGAAGATGAAAATCGACAGTTTCAAGATATTTGGACCGAAAAATACTTTTTTATTTCATCGCATAACAAAAGTGTCTGTTTAATATGCAAGAGTAGTGTTTCTATTCCGAAGGAATATAATGTGAAAAGGCATTATGAAACCCAGCATCATACTTTTACCAAATTAACCGGCGAAAATCGAACGCAAAAAATTTCCACTTTACAAAAGGAACTAATAAGCCAGCAAGCTATGTTTACAAAACCAATTCAAGATGCTGAAACAGCTACTGAAGTTAGCTTTGAAATATCTCGAATAATAGCGAAAACTTGTCGGCCTTTTAAAGATGGTGAGTTTGTTAAGCAGAGGTTAGATATCGCCGCAAAAAAATGTTTCCGAAAGATGCAAAGAGGTTTGAAAAAATTCAACTAAATCGGATGACTGTTCTAAGAAGACTTACCACATTAGCAGCTAATATAGAAGAGCAATAACCTACGAAATCGAAAAGTTTTGAGTATTTTTCTATAGCACTCGACGAATCTACAGATATAAATTCCGCTGCTCAACTCTTAATATTTTTACGAGGTGTAACGCAAAATTTTGAAGTGAGAGAGAACTGATTGGTATGAGTTCTTTGACAAGTCAAACCAAGGCGAGTCACATGCTCAAAGCTCTTCTGGAAAAATGTTCTATAATGGATTTGGATTTAACGAAATTATCTGGAATTACGACTGACAGAGCACCTTCAATGGTTGGAAGTAAATCTGGGATAATAACTATGTTAAAAGAGTATTTACAAACTAAAAACATAGATACCAAGGAATTAATGCAGTTTCATTGCATTATACATCAAGAGGCCCTCTGTTCAAAATTATTGGGATTTGAAAATGTGATGAAAGTTGTAGTACCTACTGTAAACTTTATAAAATCACGAGGTCTCAATCACCGACAATTCACACAATTTCTCGAGGATATTGAAAGCGAATATGGTGATCTCATGTTTTACACTGAAGTAAGGTGGCTAAGTCGTGGGTTGTCACTAGAGCGGTTTCTTAACTTGATTGAAGAAATCAAAATATTTCTGGCGGAAAAGAAAAAGGACGTCTCCGAACTCGACAACCCTGATTGGCTGTGTGACTTGATGATTCTTGTAGACATCACAAATCACTTGAATGTATTAAATACGCGACTCCAAGGCAAAGATCAATTGATTTCGCAGTTATACTCTCATGTTTCGTCCTTTCAATGCAAATTGACTCTTTTCAGGACACAAATCAATTCACCTAATTACAGCCATTTTCCGAACTACAAAAAAATTATGGAGAAATTCAATAAAACTGATGTCAATTTCGCTTATGTTGAAAAAATTTATATTTTAATACAAGCTTTTCATGATCGTTTTCTAAACTTCAAAAAAGTTAAACCTCTATTAGACATTTACAGCAATCCTTTCAACATTTCACCCGAAAATGCACCGAAATCAATACAGCTGGAATTGATAGACATGCAAAATGATGATAATTTACGAAACAAGTTTAACGAAGGTAATTTACTCAAATTTTACCGTTGCGTTGACAAAGCCGCTTATAAAGAGTTGCGAGTAAATGCATTGAAATGTGCAAGCTTATTTGGATCGACGTATATTTGTGAGCAAACGTTTTCAGTGATGAAACTTAACAAAACAAAAAATCGAAACCGTCTGGCAAATGAAAATCTGGAAGCATTTTTACGTGTGGCGACAAGTAGTGTGGAGCCAAACATAAACAAAATGTTTATGTATGCTGAGTCAATGCAATGTCATGGATCAAAATAATAAAACATGAAATATTACATTGTAATGATTAGATTACATTACGATTACATAATTACAACAAACATTTTTGAATGTTCTTTTATTTTTATCATTTGTAGTAATTCATACTATCTAAAAATAAAAATATTTGTGTTAATAAGTATTCTTTGTAGTGGCCCGTCCTTGGCTTATAATTTGACCGAGTGGCCCCTGTTCGCTATAAGTCTGTGCATCCCTGGTCTATACCTTTCTGCAAAAATTATATTAAGTTTAAAAAAACTTGTTAAATGACTTTTACGAGAATGACTAATATTCTGTAATTACAAAATCGGGAATGACCCTAGTATGACATAGAATATTTCGATAAACCTATATATGCAAAATTATGGGTATCGTTTTCTTAAATTTACTAAGAACTATATATACAAGAAAAATAAATGAAGCTACTCTACGATAATATGTAGAATTTACATAAGCCAGTTCGTCGTAAGGAGTTGAATTGAACTGCCTGCAATTTTCACGTAAAATTTGAAAGCAACAGTCCACCTTGTTTGCATGATATCGAAAGGATTACACCAGACGCTTGATTATATATCCACCTTGAACATGAATTTGATCATGTGCTCGTAAAATTAATCTGGTCCTAACAAAGTACCACGTCCTAGCAAAACAGTATGTACAGGAACTAATGTAGCCTCTACGAGCAAATGTATCCTCTACAAACACTAATGTAGCCTATACTGGCCACCCTGTTAAATTCCAGCAATAAAAAAACAACAATGGAACGAAATATTATCATTAAAGAAACAATGCCTTTACACAAGGACATCGTGCAATAGAACTCATATAATGCAAGTAACAGTCGAAGGGTATTCGAAATCAACGGTCACGAGCAGACCAAGGAAACTTTTTATAACCGTCGTTACCAACATTAAACAATATTGCGGAGACACATCCTCTATTGTTTAAAATAAATTACAATGACAAAAGCCGCTGAACTAGTAAACTTCCATTACTTTAAAAAGTCATTAATAATTTTAATTTCCAAGTGACGCACTGTTTAGATGATTTCTTAGCCCAACAGACTTTCAAGAACAAAAAGGACGATTACCTAGTAGGTTCGATCTTATATGTGAAAAGTTGCTTAGTTCTTTCGAAAAATTCAAGACAGATACTATCGAGAGAAATTAAAGATGAAAGTCCAATTACACGAGTATTTCACTACATCTTAAATAAGATAGAAAAGAAAAAAATAAAACAAAGCCCAATTGACAGGAAATTGTAATTAGATAGATGGCAAATGTTCTATTTAAAAGAAAAATAATTCAGGACGATACTCAAAGATGTCACTGTTACTCGAATACGATCAATGCATATCAGATACACACAGCCATACACAAATGTACGTGTAGATACCGCTGAAATCACTTCCCGGTAATAGCTGAAACCTTATCTACCCTTTTGTGAAATTCTGTGCATAAAAATTCAAATTTAAAGTAGTTACCATAAAACACAATATTTAATTATTAATACCGTAAATAGTCGTAGATTAGTGGAACACGTTTCTTATATTTAAAAGAATGTAATTTGATGATATAGTAGTGGTGGCAGTAGCAACACATGTCGGTTCTTTATGTTCAAGTCTTTCGCCCGTAAATAACTCTTTACCTTGTTAAAGGCACATGTTGACAAGTCTTTAAATTTTAAACGGCGTTAACTGCTTCTTTTTCTGGTTGCTACCAGGAGCGTTTCCGTGCGCCGCTGAACGTGTGAAAAATAAAAACGAAAATAATCGTCTTACTATACGTCGTTATCTCTACACGAAACAGAAAATATCTTTTATCTGACATATGTACCTCACATACGACGGTTTATGTCGTAACTTTAGTTAGTTTGACATTGATACCTCATTGTTTCGTGATTCAACTAGAATATAAAATGTTTTTCTTTATGGGCAGAGCATTTTTATTACATACTTGTACTTATTAAAAATTATTACCTCGGAACAAAATAATTATGAAAATATATGAAACATATTGTAATGTTATAAATGTTTAACTAAAATTAACGAAATAAATAAAGGAGAAATATATAATAATGAATATTTTTCATTCGCGCGGTTTCAGTCCGGAAAGCAGAAAGATACGTTAGAGATAAATATTTTTTATTTGCGCTATTTATAGAAAATTAATGTATAAATGTTTCCAATACAATACTTTCTTATTGATTTCAGAAAATTCATGTACGCAGTTGTGTAAATGTATGAAGTAATTATAAAAATTTCAATATAATTTGTATAAAATAAATACGAGGACAACACTGCGAATTTTTAGAAAATCAAACAAGGAATTGTTTAAAAAAAATTAAATGATTTTATTGTTTTTCAGAATATTCCCCTTTAACATTAACTCATTTTTGCATTAGATGAAACCAGTCCTTAAATAAAGATGCCATACTCTTCCTGAGACACTGCAGAAACCAGATCTTTATTATGTTCCACTGCTTCATTTGATGATATAAAAGTGATTCCACGCATTCTATCTTTAATTTTTGGAAACAAAAAGAAATCATAAGGGGCTATATTTTATTTATTTTATTTATATATTTATTACCCAACAGAATTATAATTCCATTTACAGGATAAAATAAAACAAAATTGTAAATCATACACATAACAATAAGTACTAATAGAAAAAAAAAAGTATTATAAAGACATAATTTCCTAAATATAAAAAATATAAAGAAGCCTAAAATAATATACAACAATCAAGCAAATAATATATATGAATATAAACAATAGTCTGGACAAGTGATCAAAACCAATAAAAACAAAAAAAGAAACGGGAACATCCAGTAATTAATTAATTACACACTACAACGAATACACATCGCAGATGTTATAGAGACGCTGTCTGAAGCTCAACAAACCATGAAAATGTATATCCATTTCAGAAGAAACCCTATTGTAATTACTGCTCATAACGTAGACAGGAGACCTGACCAACACATTGGTTCGAGGAAAAGGAAGATAGAAAGTACGGGAAGGACGTGTGAAGAATAGGGGGATAAGAAAATTAAAGTAGGATAATAGTGTTGTGCAGTCAACTTCATTGTGAAGAAGTCTATGAAGAAAGTTGAGACTGGCTACAAAACGTCTAAAGGAGAGAGAAGGCACGTTGAAACGAGAAAGGAGTTGAGTGTGATCAAAGCCCCTGTCCGGATAGACGCCGTCCACCTTGAGCCACATGTATTTCAAAAATCGCCGCTGAACTTGCTCAGGTAGACGTTTTTGTGATTGATAAAACGGATACCATATCAAGCTGGCATATTCCAAACGTGATCTCACTAATGAGTTAAATAAGGATGTCAATACGCTCACGTTAGAAAATTCTGACGGAGGGTTCATGATGTTGACGTTTAGGGCATCCAGATACTCAGTTGTTAGTTTAGCTCTATGCAACGATGCGTTGTCATGATGCCAAATTATTTTTCCTTTTGGACGTTTTTCACGAACTTTTTCAAAAATTTGCGATAATCCGACATTTGTGTATCAATCGGCAGTAACGGTAAGTCTATCTTCTAATGCTACAGTAGCAATATAGCCCATTTTAGAAAAAAACTAGCAATCATCTTACAAACATTGCGAATTCGTCGGACTTTTGTAGGCTTAGGTTTTGTTCGAAAGACCTAACTTTTCTTTTCAGGTTCATAACAATAAATCCATAATTCATCACCAGTAACGATATTCCAAACCAAATTGGTGCTGCCTTGGAATTTTTCCAGAGTTTCTCCACACCATTCGCGAGTAAGTTGATGTGGAATCCATCGACAACGAAATTGTTTCACGTCTAACTGTTGATGTAAAAGGTTTTGGGTTTGACTCATACCAATGCCCAATCTCACCCGATTAAATTCATATAATGTCCGTCGATCTTCGTTAAGCATTGCACGAACAGTGAAAATATTCTCATCAGTAACAGCAGTTCTTTGGCGTAAAAATTCATCACTAAGAAAGAAACGATTTTCTTTGAATTCGTTATACTAATTGTTGCCTTAGATGGGGCGTCTTCCCCAAATGTATTTGTAAGCTGATCTGCACACATTGTTTAAGCGTTAATTTAAACTATTAAACTATTTAAAATCGTAAAAATCATAGTCCATCAATGTTTTCTAATCAGTCTAGTGGCTAAACACAAAACATTAAAAAGTAGCCGCCAAATAAAAACAAATTAATTTTTTTTTAGAAACAAGGCCGTTCTAGGTTTATTTAGTGCCCACTAGGACTGAGCGAAGTATTGATACATCGTCCAATACCCGATACCATAACTGGTATCGATTCCCCGATACCTCATATAACAAAGGTATTCTAAGGTATGGATTCCAAAGCATCGATACCTATCGATACTTTACCGATTCCCGTACTCGCCAAGTATCGATGTATCGTGTAGCCATGTATCGAGTAGCTTACCTTTATGCATTTTTTGAAATGTACATAAAAGATGCAATAACTTAAGTAAAGAATTTTTAAGTTTATATGCATTATATATATTATATAATATATATATATATATATATATATATATATATATATATATATATATAATATCCTTATTATGATATAACTATAATTATTACAAAAAAAAATCTCACAATATTGCAAATTTCATACCGTAGTTATAGTAGAATCGGTAAATTAATTTTATATCTCTTGAAACCGATATAAAACAATCGACATCTAGAAAACGGGTTATGGATATTGATTTCTAGGTATCGAATTATGGTATCGATTCCAAGGTATCGATTCCAAGGTATCGATTCCAAGGTATCGATTCCAAGGTATCGGTTCCAAGGTATCGATTCCAAAGCATCGATACCTATCGATAGTTTACCGATTCCAGTACTCAGAATCGATACCGTGCACACACCCGATACATCGCTAAGTGTCGATACCACGATTGGTATCGGTACTCGATACCGAAAACGTCGGTATCGCTCAGCCCTAGTGCTCACTTCGTAGAGGCTAATTAAGCAAAATAACTTAGCGAACGAATTATGTAATTTCCATCATTTTCAATATAAGTTTTCTCCATCAATCTAACAGAATTTGAATATCTCTTGTCAGAAACGGCAGCTTAGTTGCTATCAAAACTAGATTAAGGGATTTTTGTAACTTTTAAGCTGTTTCACACTGAACGAAAAAAATAAAAATCTAATAGTACGAAATCAAGAATCATGAGGTTAAATAAGAGTATCTTAGTTTAATTTCTTTCCCTTGAGCCTTCCTTAATATACATATACGATTTCACATTACCGTGATTAAATGCGATCCCTTTTTATAGACCAAATCCAATTAATGATAAAACATATCTGGATTTCTGGTATTGGAAAAAAGCCGCGTATATAAAATTACACCTTGACAATTCAATATATTCCTTTAAGGAGTTTATTTAAATGTTTCCAGCTTCATTGATATATCGCAACTTAACATTTCAGAGGCTTCTTCAATTGATATTTTGGGGCTTGCCTTCTTTAGTATGTTATGAGTAAGTTCATCTGAAATATCACCCGGACAACCGAATGTTAGTTTATCAGACAAAATGAGCTCACTCGAATTACATTTTGAAAACCAAATTTTTACACAAATTTCTGAAGGTTTATTATCAGAATTTACTTCCGTCACATATTTAATTAATCGGAATTTGTTTAACTTGTATTCGAAGAAAAATTAGAATTTATTGTGCCTGCCCATGTCTGCAGACACTGTCGTCTTCGAATGACTATCTATCTAATTTTTTGTGTTAGACACCAGTAAGTCCAAGCACCTGAGCATATAGTGCTCTTTGTACCACTGCCAATAGATCTCCTAGTTCAACTCTGTTAGACTTGTGTCCTCAATAAGAGCCACTATTCTCCTCAGGGGAAATTTGAATACTTTCGTAGAATCCAAAAAATCTCTTTCGAAATATTTCTGTCCCTTCATTTCTTCATACATGCATATTAGATTAAGACTAGTTTCCTTCTGTTTTTCACATCTTCTACACTAGATGCTTCCTTAAAGGACAATACCCAGTTATCAAGCCGGTAATAGTTTTAATTTCTTTTCTATTACTACGAATTAGGTAGGCTGAAATCATAGCATTCAGCTCCTCTAGTAATATCTTAGTATCGAGTTTACCTTCCGTTAACCTTCATTTCTTTTTGTGTTTGCTTCTGGAGTCTCATCAATTTATAATTTTCCAAGAGAGTCTCAGTAGATTCCTCGGGTTTTGGATTCTCTTCAGACTCCATCTTTTTGGGTTTATTTATTTTTATACCTCTGTTCATTCTGTTTCCCCGAATACGGAAAAGTAAGAAATCAATGCTTGCAGAACTTCCATTACGGGCACAAGACGTGAATACAAGGGAGTGCCCCCTGGTGCCCACAGGAAACGTTCGGGATTACATATACCCCAGTGGCCATTCAACTTTGGGCACGTTGCCTTACACCGTAATTTGGGAGAGCTGGTCCGCGGTGACAGCTTTCGCTAAGGATTAGAAGGTTTTCATGCCGCTTATTACTGCCACTGTCAGGTTCTCCTAGGGAGACCTAATTGTCCCCTTATCCGCCATCTAGAGACGCGGGTGGGTAGCACAACCCTCGCGGAGGAGGTCCGCGAACCAGGCATATTGCAATCACCTAGTTAAGGTATCTCAAAACTTTTCAAACAGTTTTTATCGATTCTAGTGGCTTTTTATATCAAATTCATACATAATAATTTTCTGGATATTTTAAAAAATTTGTCAAATTAAATCAACTGTTTTACTTTATCACTCCATAATAAGATAATTTGTAATAGAGTCATTCATGAATTTGAGTCCGTATGTCTTCTGATATTTTTATTGTTTGTTATTTTATTTATATTGTTTATAGTTCATATTCGTTTGTTATAGTATTCTAGTTTCACACATACACACACGATTATTGTATTGTAAGTGATGTAAACAGAACCAAAAAATTAGAATTCGCTCAAAAATATGAAAATCAGGAATCAAGTTTCTGGGATAATGTGTTATTTACGCATGGAACAAAGGTTATCTTATTCCAATCTGATGGTCGTCTTACGCCTTGTACACACTGCAGCCGCAACGTGCAATGCAACCTGTAATGCAACATGTAACGCAACGTTAACCAACGCAACCTACTTTCAACACGTTTCTAGTTGTTTCCACTAGTGGTTCGCGAACACTCTAGCAACATGGAGTGTTCCTTTAGTTATAATTATTATTATCATCATCTAGCCGTAGGGTGCGGAGCTAATATGTTAATACATGAATTAGCCACTGACAGGAATCTACGAAGATGGTGAAGAACCCATTTTATTTTTACAAATCTCTCTCTTCGTACCCATGCGTTGGCCGATATCATTCCACGCATTCGCTTTTAGGTTCCTTTTTTATAATTTCTATTTGAGGGATTCCATAAAAGTTCCTTCCTCTTATATAATTGAATGAGCAATAGGGATTTTTCTCCATTCCATGATTCTGATAATGAGTTTTCTAGGTGATATTGACATTTTTAATAACGTATATCTAGACAAATTTATACAAATTCTATGTTGTACGTGCGCGCCATGCGTACACACTGACCAATTATTCATATTCCCGAATTGTCAAAAACCGACAACCGACGGATCAGATGCGCGCAATATCTGCAGCGCAAGCTGTAACATACAACGCACATACACACATGTTACATTATTTGTTGCTTTTCACGTTGTATTACATGTTGCGGCTGCTGTGTGTACAAGACTTTAGTGCTTGGCGGCAACCAAACACTGCGTTTAAAAAAATGTTCAACGTACAGTTACACATAGTGGGCAGTTTTACTTTGGAGTTGTAACATTAAATTTATTGATAAAATTATACACAAACAATATTTTGAATGCAAATTTGAATCAAATTGGACCTTGGTGACAAAAGAATGGATATTATATAATGTTCCAAAACAACTTCACTCTCCCCAGTAGCCGGATTTTAAGCGCGTTGAACATTTATGAGGAGAGTTAAAACATTGCTTAAGAAAAAGTATCATAACTGGAAGCAATTCGCTAAAGCGCACCATAGCCAAAGAATGAATTCAAATACCTAAAAATGTAACGAGAATTAGCGTGTTGGCTAACTGCTGTAATTAGTGCAAATGGTGATGACCCAAAGTACTAATTTATTATTAATAGAGAATAGAACCATTTATTTATTATATGTAGACTTTCATGGGATTTCTTATATATATATTATCTTTATTTGTTAATTAATAAAGTCCTTTAAATTAGCAAAAATAAATAATTTTACATTATAACGATTTTATTATAATCACATCCGTTCTTTGAAATCCTATTTTAGTTGTTACTTTGGAAATTATTCTGGTGTATGTAGGCTTTTCGTGAGTAACTGTATGTAGTGACCATGTCGATATATGTTTTGAAACAATTTAGAGTAATTTTAGTGTTCAAAAACTTAATTCTTAAAATGTATAAATATCTAAAAATACTAAAAAAAAACTAGATCATTATAACAAATTTTTATTTTAAAACATTGTTAAAAGAAGTGCTTTGTTTCACTAATTTTATTCGATTATTTTAGTAATTGTTTTGTTGCTTCAACCTAATCAGACAAATCTGAAGATTGAACATCTAGTCGAAATTCTTAACACAATATTTTTATTTGTCTGAAAATTAAAGAATACAAGAAATATAAGAATAGGAGACACACTGGTGCAACCTTATCAAAACTAGTGAGCAAAAAATGAGAACAGATAGCCTTAATACCCAGGGCGAAGAAGGTTGAATTATAATGAGAATTATTTTTTACCATCAAAATATTACGGTTAGATTATAACGTAGAAGTTATGGCAAACCTGCTATTTAAATATAATAAAAACAAGCAAAGTTAGTAACAAAATAAAAAAATTAAAAAAAATACACTTACAGATTTGTAGTACGGTTTTCGAGAACATAATGAAAACAGAATCATGCTTTACATAAATATCTCCTGCAGATACGCTTTATCATTCAATCCGGAACATAATTGATTCGTATTATCATAATCAATCGTCCGTTTGTGGCTTTCAATCCGATGAAGGGAATTGAGAGAACGTCCTTGACCAATCACGGATCGATCTGTTCGGAATACATAAAAGAAAGAGGTGATGAAAGAGAGACCGAATCAGACAGAGATCACATGAGATGGTATTGCGAAATAATGGTTAGATGTTTTTGCGAAATTATCCTTGTGTCGATACTGATGTAGTACACTTGTTATTGCTCTTAGAGTTACTTTATAACAATATATCACTTATTAGCTTTTAATTTTCGCTGTTTATGTTTTGTTTACTTAGTTTTAATTCACCGCAGTCTTTTTGTATTTGCAAAATATTTTATTATTTTCATATGTTCACCTATCCATATTTTTCTTGATTACTATTTGAGCATAATTACAAAATAGAATTAAATTAGCAATTTTAAAATTTCCCTGAACTGTTAGTATTAATTAAATATTATCTTAATATACTGTTCATAAAAAAGAGATTCCCTTTTAATTACTGTATTATAAAAATACACTTACAATAACATCACTTGCTATTATAAAAAGCCATTCAACATTGTGTAACTTATGTTATTCTAAAAAGAAATATTTATCGAATTTTCCTTGTAAATATATCAGTCAGGCTTGGTTTTCCATATTTCGACATTTCCATCTATATCTTTTCCTTTTGCTCTACTCTATTTTTTTGATTATGCTATCGTTATTTTATTTTAATGGAAAGTGTTCTTATTCTCCGTCCTGTTTTCTTTAGTACTCTCTAAATTTTTCTCTGATCACAATAATATTTCACCTTATTTCTTTAGAGATATATTAAAATAATGATCTTTTATCGTTTCTGCGTATACATGTTACGTGATACATTTATTTTCTTTTGTCTTTCAGCTTTGTTGTAAATCATGACCGGTTTCTTTACAACTACTTGAATAATACTTGAAGACGCAGTTATGAATGATAGAAATTGTTTATTGCACACATGTTTATCTATTTCGTCAATTGGTTAACGCTATAAAAACAATAATGCATTCCACCTATCAACATTCTGAGTTCACATTCAAACTTGACTATGGTTAATTAATATCTCTTAAGTGATTCTCATATTTATGATTGATGTATTTATTTGCAAAGAATTCCAATGAAATCAATACCCTTATTATAGATAATGATATGACATATCTTATTGTAATGTAACCTGGTCCCGCAGGTAGCATTGTTGCCGAGGCAGTTCCATTTATACAGCAGGTTTATCAGTGTGATAAATAATATGCAGGTTTGTGAAGAAAGTTCATCAGATTTGCATACTAATTAATAATACAAGTTATCCTAGTGTTCGTCCAGCGTGTTCAGTCGAGAATATTACAGCTGTTGGCAAAAATTTACGACTATATCCGAGACACTTAAATCATCACAGATCCCAGCAACTGACCGACTACGCATTATTTACTCACAAAGTGCAACCGAAATGACCACTCGTTTCGTTATCACTTCTTTGCTTGGGCTATAGAGCAGCTGAAAATTGGCGTCGATTTTGCTAAAAAAAATAATCTTTTAGGGTGAGACGCTTCGGGGGCTATGTAAACAAGCAAAATTGCTATATTTGAGACTTGGAAAACCTACAAGTAGTCGTACAAAAGCCAATGCATCCAAATGTTTGATGTGGTTTTTGGAATGGCAGCATTATTGGTCGATTTTTCTTCGAAGATAGAGATGGAAACAGTGTTAAGATCAACAGGGACCGATACATACAGTTCAATTCAGCAAAGATGATCCCTGCCTCACCAATATCTACTTCTATCAAAGAATTATGTCTACATCCAAATAAGAACATAGTGAGCTGCTAACGATAACATAAGATTCACAGAATTTACTTGGGCAAAACAAAGACGGAATTGGTATTGCATATGCTGTATTATTTGTTTGTGACTTTTGTATTTGATTGAAGTATTTTGTGGTAGCTCCACTTGCTTCCCTCATTTGGCAAACTCCACGTTTATATAAAAAAAAATCTACTTCACGCACTTGATACACAATATACTATTTAAATAGATAATGTTGTGCTTACATATATCAAAAAACGATATTGTTTAACTTATCTTTCTGCTGTTTTACAAATACATAATCACCGATCAATTTCTATCATATGTTATTCGATGTAAATAAATTGTATTTTTTGTTTCTTTTGTTGGTAGCCACGTTATTTCTCGATAAAGTTCTATTATCATTTCTATTTTGATATATGTTAAATATAGTACATTAAAAAAAAAGCATTTAATTTATATTACATATTTTTAAAGAATAATGATAAAGCTGGTTATCTAATTATACAACCTAAAACTAGATCGTTGATTGGCAATCTAACCGGAAAACGTAAACTGTCATTATAACTCATATGTTCATTTTACATTTTGCAGTATTTATCATGAGGGCGAAGTATTGGTTTGAATCAATTAAATGATGACGCAGAGATCATCTTTGCTGAATTAGAGTATAGGGTGATAGCCGATTTCTTGGCCAGAAATTGATGAGTTTAACTTGAGTGAGTTCTTGTTCCAGTTGGATAACACTAAGGTCAATAATCGTGGGCTATATTTCCAAAAAAAAAGAAGGATACATTGTTACGTGTCCGTAACGCTCAACGTTTTATTACTTTATTTTGTAATTTAATTAACATTATCTTCAATATATTCCGTTCCATTTCCAACGAACCTACCTGTATAGGTATCATTATTCGTTATTTTAATAGATATTCAATTTCTTTCAAGTTTTTTTCGTTTTTTATTTCGAACCTGAGTGTTCGTTTTTTAGGGAAAAAAGTAGAAGTCTCGTTCTCTACACTTCGTTGTTAGCTATGGATCTCTGAACGTAGTTACGTTCTTTTCCCAACACGGATATCGATCGATGTGGCCTTTTTGTAATCATTGTAATTACGGCCCCGTGAGGGATTTAATCGATCAGCATATCTAAAATTATTCGCTAAATGCGATATCTTCCCTTGGAGGATTTAAAGTGTTGGGAAGGAAAAAACTTATAACACGTTAAACAACAACGCTTTAATTTACCCGCCATCGAACGCATTTCTTCGGTATGTATAGGACTTTCTTTGTCTTATTTTCCCTTCGTTTATTTCGATTGTTATTTCTTTATTTAGATGGTGTACCCGACGGGCGAGGAATGATGTAATACCACCCGATTGTTCCCGCAAGTGACGTTTTTTTTCCTGGAGGGAGAAGGGACACGATCGCCGATCTTCCCCCAGATAAGCACTCGATTCGTTACTATTTTCTCTTGTCATTTGTAAATTTTCTTGACTTATTTTATATATATATATATATATATATATATTTATTATTATTAATTAATAGATCGTCGTCAAATAGTTCCAGGTGCTTTCCAAACGAAAAACCTGTGTTGCCTGACCTTCTTTTTTGTAGGTTCTTTCTTATGCCTTTTACGTTCGCTGGTGAAGTTTGGCGTGTGGGAAGTTGCGATCTGACACCGTTAAAGTTTTTTGTGGAATGCTATTAAAATCGATGTTTTGCTGACTATGCCGAAATTATAAAAAGAAACCAGCGGATGGCCCACACTTTATTCAGATTGTAACTTGAATATTTATTTGTATATACTGTAATGAATTTATAAATTGTATGTATTTAGCACGACGGACGCCCTAAATATTAATAAAAATATTGTATTATCTTCTTTAGCATGTCCTTAACATGTTCTATAATATCCTAACGACATTTGTGTAAATTTGCAAAAATAATATAGTGTAATTGTTTGTACAAAAGCACTACCAGCGTTGATGTTATACATATAAAAATCGTGATCGTGCAACTACAAATCGTCGCCTAGGGCAATGTCACGTTCCATTTATGTGTGGAACAATATTGAATGCTCGTCAGTTTGATTCCACATGTACAATTCATTTCTAGATTAATTAACCGTAAAATATTTTCGTGTATGAATATATATATATATATATATATATATATATATATATATATATATATGTATATGGATTGAAGCGGTGTATAATTATAAATAATGAAGTAATTTGTGAAAGGTTCGGAGAAACGCTGCGATCGCTTGAGAATTAATAGACCCGAAAAATCAGACATTGGGCAACATTCTATAACAAACGCCATAAAATTAACAATAAATTTCGAAATTTCGGTATTAATTCCAAACGAAACCTAGAAATGTCACATTAGTTTTTGATTTATTTACTTATTTTCTGTCTCAAACTAAAAGTTAATTTATTCAAAAAATCTTTTTTATAAATACGGAGACATCCTTGCAATCATTTAACTTATATCTATTTAAATATTTTATTTGTCATTTTCGATCAATTTTTTACATTACGTTTTAGTTTACCTTTTTAATTTCTTAAGTGAATTGAAAAGTAACAAACATTATTGTTAAAGTAATATACGTTACATACATTTTATTTAATAATTATTACTAAGAAAAGGATATTGTCTCGTCTACTTTAAGAAAAGTGTATTATTATAATATACATAAAATTATATTTTTGGAAAATAGACAACTTAATCTGTTGAACACCATATTTTCTTCTTTCGTGCGAAGACGAATGACTCAACGTCAACTAGAAAGTGACACAGAATCACTTAAATATTGAAAGCGGTTCACTCTGTGCGAATAAACATCTAGAGAACTCGGAAAGTTTGAATTGACGAATCTATTATTAGGTGGACTGGAATAGATCTATTAGGAACGACAACAATGAGGCATTTGTTGCTGTCTTATTTTTGAAGCTAATATTTCAAGTCATGCAATAAGGAGCAATTTCATTTGATCAATGTTTCGTCTCTTTTTAATTACTTATGTAAACCCGCCATCAATATTGTTTTAAAGTTTTGAAACTAGGTTATAAATCTCATATTTTATTTAAAGACATAATTTTTCTGGTTTTGTTAATTCTGTATACACACTATTTTCATTATAAATTATTTTATATAATCGGTTATTAATTCTATTTTATATAGATTACATTGACTATTTAATTAACTTTCTAATTAGAACAGTCTAGAACTGTGATGCATATAAACTACAACACCGCTTAAACTTACACTTTGAAAAATAATAGTACACTAGAGAAGCTAAGAGTCAAGGTAATCATAAAACTTACGTACACATTCATTTCGAAACAAGTCAGATATTTAACTGAGACCAAGTACAAAAATTCCAAAAGTATGATCTCAGATATAACAATTGCAAATATACATGTAGCATTCGCCGACCCGTAAGCTATTTAAGTTATTAAGCTATTTCTGGGTTTCCATGTCTTTTCATATTGTGCCAGGAATTATGGTCCGTTTTCACTTTATGTTTGTTCCTCATGTTTTTCATGCTTTTTATGCCTTTTCATGTTTTTTCAATTATCGTTTGATATCCTTTCTTTTGCGTTTTCTTATGACCTTTCTCATAAGCCTTTCAGACGACTTTTCCGTATTTTCTTTCGACTCACATTGTCCACTTTTCTTCTTAATCCTCTAAACTTTTGGTTGCCTTAGATTAAAATAGTTTTAGTGTTGGGGTTACTACCTTTTCTATAACTTCAGTTTTGTCTATCTTACGATTTCTTTATTCTAAAAAATATCATTTTCAAAATAACTAAAATGATCTGCCAATTTTTCCAAATTCTAGACTTATTTTCATGTTTTAATATCTTATGTTCTATTTTTTGTCAAGACTGATTCCATTTTTCTAGTTTTACTGGCCTTTATCTTCATATTATATATTTTCGGTCCGTTTTGAATATTGTCTTTATATTGTGTTTCTCAGAACTCTGCTAATTCTGTCGGTTGGTTCCTTTGACGTACGGTAAAAATGCTCCTGAGCTGGTATTTTGCTGTTCCTTTTCTTGTTGTTTTTTTAATTATATGTATCTGTTGATGTCATTATTTGTAAAACTGTTGGCCATCAAAGTGTTCCGTATTGTGCTCATTCTATACCTGCGTTTTCTTGATCCGTTAATCTTCGTGATCGTGAAATCAGTGTTTTGACTACGGAATGTAGTTGCGCTGGATGGTGGTGTGAATATGCGTTCAGGTATCTATTCATAAATACGTGAAGTACTAGGTACTTCGAAAGATAAGATACACTTAGGAAATCAAGGTGTATATGAAATTCCCTCCAAGAACGGCACACAAACATATGTCGGACAAACTAACAGGCTAATAAGTGTCAGGACAGAACAACGTAAGTCGCAGTAAGAAATCGAACATCCACCTCATCATTAGCACAACATACAATAGATTTTGAAAACACCAAAATTTTAATGAATAGTACAAATATACGAACAAGAACAATACGCGAAGCCATAGAAATCAATAAAAGACATAAACAAATGGGACCATGCACAACGTTTACCACCAACATGGAAACCATTGCTTTCCAAGGAACGGATGCAATCACCGATACAGGCATCGTGCAGAGAATATCCAGTAGCGGACGTTCGCGAGCAGAAAATCATAATACTGGACCGGTTACCCGAAGCCGCTCAACATTAAGTGCCTACATGAACTGTCATGGAAACATCGTGATCGCTCGTAACGACGAACCGCCGAATGTCGCACCACTGAGACAGAGAGGGGAGGAAGCGATGGTACATAATAGGCTATGCACTCGATCGCAGCATATTCAACCGCTAACCTGTTCCTGGTGAAGACGATTGAGATTTCGTGGAAACGTCTAGTGCACATTCTAAAATGTGTAGACTTATAGAGAAAGTTCCGTAAATCGCTGTCAATGAATTTTCTTTTTCAAAATACTTATAGGTTATGTAACTCATGTATTTTCCTAAGCTTTTGTTAAAACAGGAAAGTTGATGGCTTAACTAAACCACAGAAATATTCGAAGTTGTACTTTTAACTTACCATGTATAAGGTACAACTGTCACTAAACTTACGCTAACTTCCGCCAGAGGTTAAGACGTTTCTAAACTCGCATTATACAACTGATCCTAAATAAGTATTTCAAGCCCAAACAATATTTTTGTATGAGTTACAAGTTTACATTTATTTAAAAATAGGACGAAACATTCCAGCAGACCTAATACAATAAAATATTTTTTTAACAATTCTGTAATTCCCGTGTATGTATTACACATTTTACGACTATTTTCGCAAATTATAGTAAATCTTAAACCAAAATGGCATCTTTATTTTGCAATTGTCACACTGTATAAACAAATTATATGTAATATTAATCTAGGCATAATGAATATATATAACCTAAATATAGATACACCGCCTTATCTGCATTGATTAACGAAATTTGAACGAACATTAAACTGTATTATTGTTACAAATATGCACAATAGAAATTAATGTTAATATCTTATCGTCGCATATAACAAATTTTCATTTATCATATTTTATCTGCGTAATAAAGTTTTTTTAGTTGCTATATATAACAGCCCGTGGTATAATACGCTCGATAACGTTTTAAATATAGTAAACGCTTATGACAAAAATGCACAAAATATGATAAAATGAGAAATAATACTGCAGGATGTTGACTTTACTTAATTTTATAACAATCTATATTCAATTCATCTCTCTTTTAAATTGAAAATTTTAAAAGACAAAATATTGTAGTGTGGATGTAGACACATGTATCAATCAATCATGGCTTGTTGCTGCATTTTTGTGAAGTCCAGTCATTTGTCGCTGACTACTTTTTCACTGACATTCCAGTGGTTGCTCTTACTTTTTCTCATAATAATTAAACCTAAGTCAAGTCGTTCGTTTGCCTGCTGTTTCGATTGCCACATTATCATAAGTAATCTTAACTTATACTAGGATATGCTATTTCTAAAATTCCATACTATCTTTGTTTTATTACGGCATTAAATATATTAAATGGAACCGTATAATAGGAGAATCTCTGTCTTTATACCTTATCTTCTTTATTAAAACTCCAATGAGTAGATTAATAAATATGGATCGGCAGTCAGGGGTACATGATGTCAGTGCCAGCGACGGAGCGCGGACATCTTTAGAGAAATCCATTCGAGTAACGTCCCATCGACGTAACATCCTACGAGCGAAATGCGCTCATCGTTGTCCGGTGGCGACTGACAAAATATATATACGCGCTCCCGTGCAATGTTACTCGAATGAACCTCTTTAGACATTATGAATCCCGATGTAATATTTTTTACACGCGAGTCAAGATATGTATAGTGAAACAACTAATAATAAATACACCTTCTCCAGAAGGAATATTGCGGGGTTTATACTGGCGAAACTGTTTATATCCGCAGTTCAAATGATAGTAAATAGGGCTTTCGAATTGTACCAAATAAATAGTAAGAAGTAAATTATTAAACGCGCTATATCTTTCTAGAATCTAAGCCTTAGAAACATTTGGAATTACGATTATTTAATTTGTCAATATAGGCTTTTTAGGTTATATGTGTTAAAGAAAAATTAATACCCAGGATACAGCCTGCACTTAATTAATAAGAGTATTTCTAATTTTAAGATTAAATGTAAGTAATGCATTTGACGGATTTTAATGACAGTAACGTTATCGTTTCTTACACAATATGGTTTCTTACACAATAGTACTAGAACTTGCCATTCACCAACATAACAGTATCAACCCATTACCAAAATGCAATTTTGAATAAACGAAGCTTTAATAAAAATAGAAAAAAGCAGCTCGTTATGATAAATGTTTATTATTATTCCTTTCTTATATGTTACATGGTAACAAGAAATGTCAATACATTACATATAAATATACAGTAATTATATTTATAAAATAAAACGAAAAAGAAAAGGAAAAAAAACATGTATGGTATTACACATAACGTGTGTTCATTTGAAAAGTCAACCTAGGTTACTTTGAAATTTTGCTAGAATAAGACGCATATTATTAATATGTGTTTGTTGTTCCGTAAACGTAAATCCAAATGACATTTGATAATGTCAATCACAAATATCAGTTAGTGCATAAAATAATCGTGTGTCGATTCTGGTTTAAATAAATTGCTTCTCAGTTTTAAAATGGCTTTCACTTTAGAACATAAATTTGTTTTAGTCCAGGCTTATTTTCGAAGTGGTAATAAAATTGATGGTTTATGGGTTTATTCAGTTCATGATTGCATGGTAGAATTTCAAGTTGAGTTTCCACATTTTGTAATAGATTATATACACTTTAAGAATACTTAGGATAGAACTTTAAAACTTTTTTCTGAAACTGGTAGTCTCTTAAGAAAATCAGGCAGCGGAGCAGTTAAGAAACGTACACCTCGGGTTGTCAATCGTGTTAAAGAAATAATGGAAAATGAACCACAAACATCTGTTCGACATTTGAGTCAACAAATAAACCTTTCTGTTGGTACAACTCACAAGTTATTAAAAAAAGATATGCAACTTTATCCATACCGTGTCACAGAAGTACAAGAATTGTTAGAAATTGATTTGTAAATATGAACAATAATGGAGAACTTTCGCAAAGAGTCATCTTTACTGATGAAGCATGGTTTTATAAAACGGGATACCTAAATTCACAAAATACAAGAATTTGGAGTAGTGAAAATCCACATGTAATTAATGAAGAATCGCTACATCCAGAGAAAATTAGTGTTTGGGCAGCGGACCAATATTTTTTCAGGGAACGTTAACTGCTCAAAGGTACCGTACGGAAATTTTACAACCATTTGTCAATCAGTTGCATGATGATGAACTTCAAAATGCATATTTCCAACAAGACGGAGCACCTTGTCACTGTACTGCAGAATCTTTGGATTATTTAAGAAAATTCTTTGATGAGCGTATAATTAGTCGAAATACTGAAATTGCCTGGCCTGCACGTTCATGCGATTTAACACCTTGCGACTTCTTTTTGTGGCCTTATCTAAAAAATATCATATTTCGAACACCTATATTGAATTTGAATGATATGCTACAGAGAATCTAACAGAAATGCATGGAAATTAATAACAATGCAGTAATGTTGCAGAATATCATCAGAAATTTTAAATGGAAGATTTTAAACTGCATTGATCTTGAAGGACAACATTTTCAACATTTGTTATAGTTTTCAATAAATACCTATTATTTGTTATTTATTTGTATGTATGAAACTGTCAAAATATACGACTTCGTAGGTTAAGTAGTAAATTTTAATTTACGACATACGTACTTCAAAATGTTCTCAGTAAATCACATGCTGCTAGATTGACTTTTCAAATGAACACTTGTTATGTATAAACATAAATAATTTTAAAACCCGTGGTCATGTGCACAATTATAATACTAGGAATAAAGATCAACTAGATAATCAGTTCTTTAGATTTACAAAAACTAAAAGAAACAGTATTCAAACTGATTTGTATAATAGACTACTACATTTCCACAATACTACAAATTAATACAACCCGCCGTTCTCTTTCCTCAATTTTTTGTGGTGATACCTCTCTTTGTTTGCATTTCGTACAGTTATTGAGCCAGAAACAAGTTTCAAATTTATTTATAATATTATAAATTGTTTGTCTGCAAGGTACAGAACGTTCTGCAAATGTCAGCGCAAACAAATTCATGCACTTCATTGCAGACTTGCCAGCATAAAACCATTTTACTAACTCAAGCTTTTCAGTGGGTGTTTAATCCAATTAGGTACTCATTGCGATATTCTAAGTTTAGATGCTATATCACAGAACTGAATATAAAGAAAATCATTCACGAAACGATAACGAAGAGAGGAAGTTTTCTTTTAATAATTGCACTCTACTACTGTTCAGCAAGATTTATATACATGAACAGGATATTATCAATTGGCGTTTCAAGTCTGGTCATGGACGCAAATTAGTGTACAATACACGCAGGTATGAATATACTGGCAGTTGGTAATGTAATGTTTCACGACTGCAGCAGCAGTTCAGAAACTGAGATGAAAACCTTAATTATGCATGATTCTTTCCAATCTATCCCCCGCTCCACGTCGATTATAGGAATTACAAGATTTAATGTTAGTCAGACTACTTTTACAGACACAGCACTGATAAATTCGCACTTATTCAGACTTATTTAATTTGGATAGACACCATTAATTTTGTTTTCTGGATCCGAAATATTTTCAGATATAAATAAATTTAAAATAATCTATATTTGTTCATAAGTAGGTTTCAAATTTATATTAACGAATCGTTTAAAATTAGATTTACTACGGTAATTTGTCTTCATTATTCGTTCTTAATATCTTACTCAAGCAAATTCACATCAGGTCAAGAACATTATATGTATTTAAAAAAAATATTTACATAGTCTGGCCATAAATATACCAATGTTGCGCAATTGCACGAAATTTTAAGTCAAAGAATTTCATAATAGCGTAAACGTATCGTCGTGGATATGTAATATGTCTACTTGTTTCGTATTCTTTTAGTGAACAACATTTATACTATGGATACTATCGTTATCATGACGTGTTCAAAATGAGAAAGAGTGCGCGATAGATTTTAGCTCTCCTTTCGCCCACCTTATCAAACATTTTGTATACAGTCTTAGTTTTGTATAGCGACAAGGGAACAAGTAGTGAAACATACATATGAGCAATGCCTTCAAAAATCGCAGTCAAATCTTCATGTAGTAACGAGAAAATAATTTCTCTTTATTCAAGGCCGGCTCTGTCTCAGTTAATATACGGGCGGCAATACGGGCTTCCTCCTCTAATTAATCAGCAATTATCGATTATTTATTTATCGATTATTTTGTCTTATCAATATTTGTAAATTTAAAGAAAAAAAAACATAGATAATTGCATACAAATAATTAAAAACCAGATATCCCACGAACACGATACATGAAATTCACTATTAACAATTTTTTTTTATTTATACATAACATTTTACTTTAAAAGAAGTTTAACGTTCAAACTTATTAACTATAATTACATTAATTAAAATAGGCTATAGGCTTGTCGACATATTCTACGTAAAGGCTATTATTGATGTAAACAAAAACAAACAACGCAATAAAAACGCATGTGCAGGCATAAATGTTTTGGTAAGTAAACAACAACATTCACAATAGAAATTTATAATAATGTTTCCAGTAAATTTTTGTCTTAATAAAGCAATTGTTTTATTAGCAAAATGAGGTGTTGCACCGTCCTGTTGGAACCATCGATCCTCTCGATCAATATCATTCAGTTCAGCCCACAAAAATTCTCACGATATCGAACACCATTCACTGTTACAGCATCCCCAGCAGCATTTTGAAAGAAATATGGTCCAATTACATCACCTGACCATAATGCACACCAAACAGTGACTCGTTGAGAATGTAAAGGTCTTTCATGAATCACTAGTGAATTTTCCCGACCCCAAATTCGACAATTTTGTTTGTTAACAAAACCACCAATTTCAACATATGCTTCATCAGAAAAGATGTTTTTTTTGTGAAAAATCATTTGGTTGTTTTTTAATCCAACTGACCAATGCACGACGTTTTGCATCTTCCAATGGCTTTAATTCCGGTGTTATTTGGACCTTATATGCCTTTAAAGCTAAATCCTTTCGTAAAATACGCCACGTTGTTGATTCACTTGATGTGAACGTGGACTAATGGACATTTCAGGTGCTTCAGTAACACTTTCACGAATCAAATAAACATGCTCCTGTGAACGACCACTACAACTGTATCTTTCTTTTTTGATCTTCCACCGAACCTTTCTCTTGAAAGTTTCTAATAATTCAATCATTAGTTCTTTCAGATGGACGATCGTGTAAACCATAAAATTCACGTAATTTTCTAAAAACATTTTTCATAGAACGCTGATTTTCATAAAATAATTCAACAATTTGAACACTTTGTTGTATCGTGTAGTAAATGTCATATATCTTCGTAAATGTCGAAATACCCAAACGAATTCAGTGCGCCATCTATATTTTAATTATTTTGAAAATAAGGTGCTTAATTTGAAACATCCATTATTTACGAATGCATTATGTTATACAATAATAATAACGAGCTCCCTATGCGGAGGGTATATGGCACTCGTCATCCTCCTGTGGCCGCAGCATATTTCAGACTTTTCACAAATCTGCTTTTCAGAAGTTATTTGTTTGTGTTATTGAAAGAAATTTTTTATATCCAGCCCAAACTCTTTCAAACACTCTTTATATATATATTTTTATTTATTAAATGAATTGTACTTTATTATTGCTATGATTTTTGCTGCATTAAGTAATGTAAGGCATTTATAACGTTGCATTAGCGAAAGAATTAAATGCAAGGCATGCTACTCCTTATTTTCTCCAACACTTCATTTTCATTTTTGCTTGCTTGATCACATTTATTTATATAAACATAATAGTTTTTACTGTTCTGTTTTATTGCCATTGTTAGTTTTCCTGACGACTTGCTCCCTCTGGTGGTTTAATTTAGAAATTATTATAGAGCATCATTGCTAGATTTTGTTAATATACTGTTATTTCTGTTTTTGAATTTCCGCAATGACTGAAGTTTGCTTAATCCTTTCTTAGACCTGTATATTTGATATTTTGTTTAGCCAGTATATGGGTAAGTCTTTCCTTAGGAATTTCTCAACGAATATCCGTAAAGTTATTTGTTTCATGCTTAGTATACATAACAGTTGTATTTTACTTATATATAAATAGCTATTCGCAGCATAACTTGACTATACTTCCTCATATTTTTCCTATTTACAGCTATACTCTCTCATTTTACCACTTCCTTATAAATCTTCCAACACCTACTTCCTTGCATCTTCTTGTTTTTCACATCTTTTCGTAATATTCGATGTTAACCTTTTTACCTGTATATCATTGGTCATCTCGCACAATTACTTCAATATTAAATCCATAAAAAGTATGTACTACCACTGGTATTTATCAGTCTTGGTAGATTATTGAAATTTCCTTTATCGTAAACAATTGATCTGTAGTATATTTTTTTACAATTCGGAAATCGCCTGAATTGAACTCATACTGATTCTAATTTTAATTTTATCAACGTTGCAATTATTTTACATGTCATATTCTGTATTCTAATAATTTAAATTTATTTAATTTATAAATAAAATTTGCGACATTTGCATGCGGGAATGAGATTGAATAGTCATTCATTCTCATTTGCAGTAAGTTCAAAATGTTAACTATATATACACGAAGTATAGAAGTAAAAAGTTATATCTGCCTTCAGGATATGTTGACGAGCTCCAATAAGAGCGAAATTCATCCACACATTCCAGGGATAGATGTGGCTTTTCATGAATTTCTAATAATAATGTACATGTTGTTATAAAATTTTACCTTGACATAAATTAAACAAATCTAATGTAACATAAATAAATAAGTATTAAACGTTGTTAAAACGGGTTGTGCTTTGTGTGCACCTGCTGACTATGTAAGATAACAAACTTGAAATCAAATTTTAAATTAAATTAAATTTAAATATTATATTTACTCATATAAATAGAATGAAATAAGAGCTTTAAACCTAACTACCATGTAGTGAAACCATGAAACATAAGTGCATATTATTTATTATCTGTATCTAATGAAACATTAACAGGATACCAGAATCTGAATTTCATCAAGAATACCAAGCAGGCCTGTAGTATTTTGTTGAGAAGAGTGTCACTGGAAGAGCATCTCGACTAAAACTGAAGCTAGAAACAACAGGAAAGTGATTAAAATGATGTTGAAAGATGATCAAAGTGACATTATACTCAGCAGTAAGGTAAAATCTGATCAAATTATATTCTAAGAAATAATATAAATGTGGAAGAGAAAAAAAAATGGAAAATAAATCTAGAAGAGGAAGTGTAGAATTATTTTAAGTTTAAAGATACATATTGTATTAAAACCTAGACTTAGATGCGGATGAACAAGTGCTGGTAATATGTGAAGTGAAAGACAAATGTGAATCAAAGAGCATGCCAAGATCTCAAAATTGTGAAACCCTAGGAATCATGTGGAATCATGGAAACTGTATAATTAATGGAAATAATACTTGAACATGTAGAGAAGGAAAGATAGCGCATTTCTCAATACGATTTTTTGTACACCATTCGTGAATAAGTGTAAGATTTCTCTTCAGAAGTGGAGAAGTGATATTATTAAATATTTTTAAGTCATCTGCATACGCGAGAACTTTACAATCTAGTAGTTTATAAATAAGTTACCGCTAAAAGTATTACAATTTGTATTATTAACAACTTGATAAAAAAATCTAATATTTTAAATATTTCTATTTACATTGCCAAATATAGATACATTTATTTGGAATCTGGTAGAGAGAATGTTCGTATATATGTCTTAATATTTATAGTTTGCAAAACGTTTGTATACCTTTCAGCTGTAATAATAGCCTAAGAAACAATATAATATGATTTGTGATGTATTTTGAACCAAAAATAATTTTGGTTCAAAAATATCGTACGTGCCGTAGTTATAAGGATTTTAAACTAAAATTCGAATTCAATAAATTCTTATTTCAAGTGTACAATGTATTTTCAAAATAATTTAACATACACCCTTGTGGCGTCGAAAACCTTCATAATTCTTCAATTTATATTTATTTGCATTAATAGCCAATCCGATCCGCATGCATGAGTATGTATGTATGATGCATACAAAATGGAGCTCAAACGAACAAAACAGATTCTGCACTTAGCGCTAACGAGGTCGCGTTTACACTCCAACAAAATCTTTTCATCCCATCTCCTTCTTGTCGCTGAAAGAAACCGGAATATTGGTGCATTGCAACCGTTCAGGTGCCGTGTTATGCTTGTCTTCTGAAGTTCTGCGTGCACGCAACAACGTTGAGGCAGTCAGGTCGGAGACAGAAGAGAGACGTAGGATACATTCTCAAGACAGTGGTTCAACAACAATCACTGACCGATATATCGCATTACACTCGACATTTCTCGCTTATAAATCTTAATATGCGAACCAGGAGAGGAATCTCTAGCATTCAAAGAGAAAACGCCGAAAGCTATAGATTTATTGACAGTAAACTTTATGTCGTGTACAACTTGTAATTGGCTTAGATGAAGGATCGGAGATTAGAAATTCATCGAAACACTTCTACATATATTTACATTAATATTACATATCTCAGTAATGAACCAACCTAGATTTTATGATTTCGTTAATTTTGTATTTGCAGAGTTTTTCTAGTTAGGTTTTTCAAATTTTAAATCGACATTTTTGCCCATTTTAAAGATTCCCTATTGAATTTTTTAATTCATGTGTATTGGTTAAATTTTAAAATAACTCAACTTTTTTACTCACAAACCAAATGTCTTACTAAACTATTGATCTATTTGTGATGTTATTCCATTTGTCTTCGAAACATAGTCTCAAATACTTCTTAAAAATTGAAACCCATTTAGCAATTTAGCAAATATATCCTCATGACATCATATCTAAGTTATATGTCAGTCCATAAACAGGCTGCGAATAAATTTTTCCATTATGTTTTAAGAGGAACAGACTGCATTTATTGAAAATAAAAGGTTTACTACATTGTGAAAAACAAAATAATTTATTATATTGTAATTTAAAATGATAAAAGGCCCTTTATATAAAAGAACAATTCTGCCTTTAGCCATTCATGAATTTTTGCTAGTTGTTTTTTTCCTCCTTCTTTTTCCTTTTAATTTAACCTTTGCGTCGGTATACCCCAACTTATTTTTTGCTTGATGTCGATAGCCATGAATCCTTCCAGCGTTCAGGGGGTCGTCGGGAATTCTGGTGCGATTTTTGCAACTCTGTATTTCATCTCGGTTGTCCGTAAAATATTTTTTGTCCATTTATTATCAGCCCTTATTTATATAGGATACGTCATTATGCGTCTGACATGTTCTTACTTTGGCCAGCTTATTCATGAATTTATTATATCGAGGGACGGATTCTGAGGGCACCGGATATCCTGCATGTTTCATTGGTTTGTCTTCTGACTTTGTACGTTCTTGACTTGAAGAAACTTCCACGCCCAGGTAATTGAATATCATTACCTGTTCTATTGGATAGTCCTCCACCACGAGTTTGCTTATTGGTTGTTTGGAAATAACCAGCAATCTTGCTTTTGCCGTAGATATTTGCCTGTATAGGCTTCCGGTTTTCGGCAAGATTGAATGAAGGATTCGTACGTCGTTTCCATTTTCAATTATTACCGCGTCATCAGCATAGCATATAATTTTAATCTCTCCTGTCATTTGTTTGTACCCATTTTCGGAGTTTGTGATGTGGTCTATTATTTGGTCGTTTATTGTGTTGAACAGTAGAAGGCTAACGTATCGCCTTTCCTAAAAAATGAATAATCAAAATTTATTTTGCACAACTTATTTGCTTCATCTGCCTTAACTGTTGTCATTACAGTCTCTAATTTTTCGTTATTTACTACTCCCATCTGTTCATATTAATTGAATTAATTGTGCAGTATTCAGGTCATCTCTTGAATATGTTTTTAATTCAGCACTCAATTTAAACTCTGTTCTAATTACACTTTTCTCTCCTCTTGTTCGTTTCGCTATTTTACTTGTATTACAGAAATGTTTACTATTCGTTTTATATCTTTTATAAATGCTTCTTTGAAATTCTTTCAACTCTAGCTTGTTAATAATTTTTTATTTAGTTTTCTTTTTCGCAAGGACTCATCTGTTGTGCTACTTTGTACTATTTGTAGAGAAATAAAGTGAGAAATATTTGTAAATAAATTAAAATAAGTTTAGCTACTATTATTTGATAGTTAGTGTAGCAAAAACAAATACTTACAATTTAAAAATTAATTAAATTATATTCCGTATATTCTTCAAACTTCAAACGAAAGATATAACAAAATTAATTTTCACTGTTAAAACGAACATTGAACAACATAAAGTTAAAAATAAATTGAATATAAAGTTTTTACCAAATTTAAAATTTTGTTTGCTCAGAAACGAAATTTTATGATAATTTCTCTAAGTTACATGAATAATGCAAAATCATGTAGTTCAAAAACATGGTAATTTATCGAGCATGTCGTTAAGGTTTAACTTTCCACAGCAGCATCAAATAATGACTTTAAATGAACCTAAACAACTGTTAAGAACAACAATAACGTTTGTGTTATGGTAATAACAATAATAATATTATTGCGTAACGAAAAGGGAAAAAGTTTTCAGGTTATAAAACACCAGTTCTGAAACAGTTTATCGCTGTGTAAGTAAACCGGCACACGCAACGCATTATAGCAACGAAAAATTTTAGCATTTGAGTGTAAACGGAATAAATTAGTGGAAGTTCTATTTTTAAGTAATCATAGCCGTGTTCTTGTACAAGACGTCTACAAGAATTCTTGTAATCGATTTATAAGACATATATTGCAAAACCGTTTTCGAATTACTAGACATCAACAATACCTTTTTCCTTTTATTGTCCTGCTGCATCAAAC
The DNA here is from genome assembly GCA_935421215.2 of Melolontha melolontha. Taxonomy (NCBI): domain Eukaryota; kingdom Metazoa; phylum Arthropoda; class Insecta; order Coleoptera; family Scarabaeidae; genus Melolontha; species Melolontha melolontha. The sequence goes on along the minus strand of OW285238.1, from coordinate 89,395,059 downwards.
TCGATTTGCCAGCAATAGTTTCAAACTAATTGAATATTAAATTACTTCACTTACTGAATGAGTGCAATAAAATAGAACAGATATCAACTTCACATCCTGGGGCCTATCAGACTGACTTATACACAATAGTCTGCCAATAGAGCGCAGGTAAATTAGGTAGGTGTCAGGAGTTGATGGGTTGCGTCTAATTAATTGTCTCTAAAGATAATATTTCTCAAACTTATTCTTATCAGAATAATTGAAACATACATGAGTAGGTAAACCCCACCAGTTTTGTATAATACAAAGGCATTTTTAATAATATAAAATATTATTAAAAATCTGGTGTGAAGAACACAAATGCAGGTTCACTATTAATATTTTCTGTGAACGTGTCCGAATATATCCTATCCCCAGAGACGTAGATACGTATTTCATCTTTCTACAGGCTCATCGGAACGCCCCTGCTGGAGAAAGGATATTCCCAGACACATTCACACGGACACGGACACGTTCACAGAAAATATTAATAGTGAACCTGCATTTTTAATTTTAAAAATTTTAATAATATTTTATATTATTAAAAATACCTTCTTATTCTTATCAATAATTCGATAATTTTGTCTGATGTCTTCTTACTATTGAAACTTGGTAGAGTAGTGATATTTGTACTGGAATAGCCTCGCTAATAAGAACTTGGGGCAAATCATTGACACTATCCTTGTGTAACTTACATGCTATAATTATATGGCCTAAACTTCAATCATCATCACCACTAGAACACACAGAAGACTCAATCAGGTTTATTTATGTAGGTACACCGGAGGCTTTCCATGACCAAATTTTAGTCTTGCGATAGTAACGTGAAGGGCTGTAATTCATATACCAGGAGTTGGTATCAGTGTCGGAATAGATATAGATATAGAGTCATTATTGCTGTCAATATTTCTTTCCAATATACACTCCACTCTTGCTTCAATATGATTTTCTTCGATAACTGTATTAAATCCGTTTCACAGTACAGGCCTATAGAATTTTTCATTAATGCTTTCTTTGGCTAGATTGCCTACAATTTCATTTGTTTGTATTCTTCAATGACTTTTAACTCAATACAGTTCTGCGATTTCTGAATCTCTTATACTTAGTACAAATTTTCTAACTGGTTTGGTAAAACATGAACAATCTCTATGATAATCGGATGAATATGGTTCAAATATTTTCTGCTGTTAATTGCTATTATCACATTTGCTGTGTCTGACATAATAACCAAATGTTTATAGTTTGTTGAGCTTTTATAGTTTACAGCCGCCAGAATACCTCAGCTGTGAAAATATTTGTTCAGGTTTAAGTTTTACTGAATTGTTCGGATCATGTACATATGAAGCACAACCACAGTCGTTTCAATTTTTAGATCCATCCATCTATATAACTAATGCCCCTAATATAGTTAGGAAAGACTGTGTTGTAATATTAATAATATTGAAAAAACGAGAGGTTAGATGTTAAGCGGGAGTACGTGCGATTGAAAAGATTAAACAAAAATTGGAAACACAGTCTGAAGGCTATACCGGAAATTTATTTTCCAAACCGCTACTGAGATTAAAGAAAAGTGAATTTCTTTGGAAGAAAACTTCTTTGATGAAGATAAAATATATTTTAAAGAAAAATAAATACGCCTTTAATTAGTTCAAAAACTAACACATTTATTATAGTTTTTATTGTAGATCTCGGTTTCCCATATTCGTCAAACATCTACGTACAGTCCTGAAGATGTCCCTTGCAACAGTGGACGAAATGTTGGCAATGACGCCTAACTCGACTCGGTTCCAACCCGGAAACCGAAATCTACATTTAGAAAACGACTGTCAATCATTTTTCTAAAATTATCAGTTTTTATTCTAATTGATCAAGATCGGTCAACAAATATTGTGTAAAAACTAGTTGTTTTATTCTATCTTGACTCACCCCTCACGTTAAGTTATTTGCTGACAGCTATAGTGAAACTAAGGCGCATTTTCACTTTTCTTCACATTTTATTTATTTAATGAAAACACTATTAAACCTATTATATACCGTGTGTATAAAATGTCGCAAAAGTTACACGCAGTGACATTCTTCGTTCGGTTCTGAATAAAAAATCTTAATATTAAAGTGTCGTATTTGGATTGAAATCACTTTGAAATACAAACTCATTGTTCTACAATGTTGTCATATGTATTTTTCGTGAAAGTACGTTAATCAAGAAATGTTAAAAACGACTTTTAAATCAAAAAGAAAACGTTTACGAAATAATACTAGTAAAAATTGTTCTTTAAACTAAATTACAGCTACCTTCATTAACAGATATCGGAGAGTAAGGCTTAGCTATGCACTAAAAGTCTGAACTTTATGAACCCCGTGAAAACAAACGAAGTATGATACATTTTGACATTAAGAATATAAAAATATTCAGAACCAAACGAAGAATGTCGCTGCGTGTAGCTTTTGCGACAATTTATACACACGTTATATAAAAAGAAATCTTAATATTAAACTTCTTAAATTCTTTTACTGTTGATGTATTGATGAATGAACTGTTAATGATCTTTTGATTGAACTTATATGTTTCGTTGTTAGAAGGATATTGTATATCTTGTGATACACTGGATGTTTCCATACTAATCTATTTTGATCAAAGATACAGCAAGTAACAACAATTTGACACTTCCCCACCAAAAACTATTGAATGTTTAATAAAAGTGAGTCGTACCAGTTGTATGGATAGTTGATGAAATAAATAAAAAATGTCATTTTAAAAATTTTCATAGTTCCGATTTCTGATAAATTGTGCCTACGACAATAATAAACCTTGCAAGGGTTTAACAATCTAATTTTAAATTATGCTAATTAAATACTAGTTATTAACTTAAGTATAAAGTTTAGAATTGTAACATTTTTCCTAATGGAACTTATTGAGGAATATCCATTCAAACATAATTTACGGTAAAATAGGCAACTTACAGATTCTGTATTTAACCCATTCACTCATAAATAGAGTTGCGATATTTCGGCCGTACAACAGAAGTAGACTAGACGTCTCATTTACGGCTTCAGATTAATTCAAACATGCGAAAAAATATAGTACTAAATAGATACTTATGCATTACATACTTTATAGATAGAGATTATATTTATGTAAAAAAATACGGGAGAATGAAAACATATTAAAACAAATGCAGTAGATCAAGTTATATGCACATTCACGTAGCATTGGGCACGTTTGACTCTGTTGTACGGACAAGATTCGCAATTCTACTCATAAAGTAAGGTTGAAATAAAAACGATCAAAAGGATAGAGCAATAAAACTACGCAAATATGATGCCGCTTCTAAAACATTGATAGTTTTATACTTCAAATATTGTAATAAAATTATACGTTATACACTGGCTTCAACTTGAGAATGAACGTTTAATACTTATAAAATATATATACCGTGAGTTTTTCTTATCTCTACACATAGCCGATGTTCAGTTTCAAAAAGAACGACTCAGTGCATATGAATGTTATGCAACCAACATCGCTCATTATGTGTTTCAACAACTATCAAAATCAATATCAATGTCAGTAACGTGCATAAACGAAATAACATTTTAAATATTTTAGCATTTGACATTTGCATTCACCTAATTTAAAATATATACATATATATATATATATATATATATATATATATATATATATATATATATAAGATGAAAAAATAGAAATTTTGAACTAGTATAAAGCTGGAAACAGTTTAAGGAAAGTGCGGGATCAAATATCTTGACAAGCCCATACCATCTATCGGAAAAATTCAGGCGATTACTAGGAAATTTGATTCTGGTGGCTGCATAATAAATACACACAGAAAGAAAATTAAACCCCTCATATTCTTTCAGAAGACCTAAAATTAAATGTGTTATGTTACATTGAAGAATGCCTCATAACACCATTAAGTAAAATAGTACAACAATTTAATATTTCTAAAACGTCTGTATTTAAAATTCTCAAACAGTACAAATACAAATCTTACAAGTTTTTTAATTACCGACAATTATTTCATGAAGATAGAATAAGACGTGTTGATTTTTGCGAAGCACTATTTAATTTATTATATGAAAATTATAATATGTTAAAGAAAATACTTTTCACTGATGAAGCGTCTTTTTCTTCGAACACGTATTGTTCCTCGATTTGAAAATTTAGCCATTAAAAGTTCCTGGTTTCAAGTGGATTGAGACTCAATTCATTCAACTGCAGCAATTACAAATTTTCTAAATTCAAGTTTTCGAGATCGATGGATTGACGAATTACAAACCAAACCGGATTTTTTAACACACTCTTTGCAGGAATTTCGTAATCGACTCGCATATTGTATGGAATGTGAAGGTAGATATTTCGAACATTTATGAAAAAGTTAAAGAATTATAAATAAAAATAAACTTTTAATTTACCGTAAAATTCATTTTAATATTGTTTGTGTAAGTTAAATGTTAAATAAATTATTTTCACACTTTGTTGACACTATCAACTAAAATGCCTTATTACAAGTGATGACACTCGCATTGTTGGTTGCATAACTTTCCCATGCATTGAAACGTTTATTTTAAAACTGAACATAGGTGTATTCATGTATTATGTTCAGTGATATAAAAAACTCACAATATATGAAGAACTTTTCTTTTAAAGACAAAACATTAGTTAGTGTTACTCCAAGTATATTTGAGCAGATTTAGATTTTGGAAAAGCCATAGTACTTTAATACATATTCCCAGGAACAACCTCTTTACTAAACTCAAAGAAATACATTGGAACGAAATAAATAATTATTAACACTGAAAAACTGTTAATTTAAAAAATCATATTATTTCTAGGATATCGAATGTAGTTGAATATCGCGAGATATGCTTTAAGCTCAATTGTATGTACAATAATGAGCTTTCAATGTATGTATTGAGTATTTTCTATGGTAAAGTAATGAATAATTACAAATACAAAGCTGCCGATAATTTCTACTATTAATTTCCACCTTAATTTTTATCACTAACTTATATATAAAAAAAAAATAGGTAGCTATTTTCATACGAGAATGTCTGCTAATATTTCTTAGATTTTATGGCTTAATGTTTGTTCTTACGTAAATAAAACCTCATTTCCAAACAGTATTTATTCTTGAATTTTTCAAATGAAGAAATCTATTTTAGTACCATACGAATGATTCAGTCCTACAGAAAACACGTATTACCAAGTGTATATTTACAATGCTAAGCGTGTAATTATTATTCTATTGTGAAAGATGACGAGTCGCATGCAGATAGTAAACCAATGTCAAGGTCTCAACAATTCAAAGCGAAGATAACAATTGGAATTACTAATAAATTGCTTTTATTTATAGTGATTTTTATTCGTATTGTAGTCCAAATAGTAAATTACATTCAATATTTTATTTAGATCAAGTAATTATATTCGTTTGGTACGTTAAATGTTGTTATAAGTTTTAATTATAATGATATATACAACACTCTAATCATTGCACTATTCCGCATTCAAATTCAATTATAAATTTAAGATTGAACATAAAATAAAAGGCAGACCTTCATGGAACCTTGGACCTTGGAAACAGGAAAATCAGCTCAAATAGAGGGTATTAATATGCTATTAAACAAATATAAAATACAGTATTATTTTTTATCCATATGATACCTTAAAGGAATGAGTTATCCTTTAAAAGTACAATGCGTAATATAAATAAACCTGTTTTCCCCTGTCGTTAGCGAAGACTACGAGAACGAACGAAATCAAAATGACTAACAAGAACTTGTTACTATGCAGATTGTGTGCACAAAAACATATCACTTCTTTTACATTATTATTGCTTCCATAAAAAAAAATTATCGAGCCTCTTAAATCTGTTTTGTCATTGAATCCATACATACATGTATGTAGTACAAACCAATATTTACTGATAAGTCATATTACATTATATTCAGAATCAAACCTTCAATTCGAGAATAAAAAATAATTATATAAGTTTTTGATTAGGAAATCATATCAAAAACTGGAATTAAGAAGTCAATTAAAAATGGCCATCCAATTAAATTGTTAATACCAAACAATTAAACGTCAGCTCAATAGAGGGAAAACTTGTATAAATAGGACGTTTAAGTTTATAGTGTCTTGTTTTCAAACCCGGGTCCTTGACTCAATTTATGATTAAATTACTATCATTAAAATATTATTTCGCAGATAATACATTCTTTGTATGATGTTATTTCTCTGAAAATGCGATTCCATACAAACAAAATTAAGTAATCTGAAAAGAATATGAAATAAAATTTTTGTGATCTTATAGGCTAGGGACAAGCATATAGTATTTTTACCATAAGAGATCAGTCACGTCATCAATGTGCGTCACACAAAGTTGACAAATCTATTATTTACATCTTGCAAATAATTGTCATTTGGTTTATAGGTTATGGTATTAAAAACTTCAAAAATCTTCTTTTTTACAGATTGCATTTAGGTTATACCTTAAACTGTTTAGGTATATTTATCACTCTATATTTAGAAAAATACATAGTTTATGTTAATTAATAACGGCAGTTTTATTAGTACTTTTATTTTGCAAAACTAATAAATATAATATCAATGTTTTAGAATAAAAAACGGAAGGAATGGAAATAGTTTATTACAGTCGATATTAATAATCATGATATAAGAGTACATATATTAAATTTAACAATAGAATACAAAGGTTTTATATTTTTTAGTTTCTATCACATTACGCTCATGAGTTTCTCTTAGGCACAGGTAATAATTGGTGCTGCATTTGAAGTAGACTAGTAATGTGCCTCTAAAGCATATAAATATGGTGTAATATAAAGTAAAATAGACATTAAAATCAAAACACTATATTGGCTCTTAATTTCACAAATATTTTCACTGGAATTAAAGAATTCATAGTTAAATCTATGATAAAAGATAAAATTACAATCGTAACTTCTAAATCAAAAACCACTATACGTATGTTATGAATTTTCAATATCAACCAGAAGGGATAGTTCTTTACACCTAAATACGTTAATGAAATATTATTTTTTCTAGATTTTATTCTTATTCTTGTTTACACGCAAAAGAATTATTTCATGTCAAAAAGTTCTGAGTTGCTCTAATTTGTCAACAAAACACGCTTCAGCAGTTACTTGACTTAGTGCTTCTTGCCACAACCTTTTAAAGCCTTCATTAGTCCTACCATCTTCACATATATTACTAGAATAATAACTTTTTACCATTCCCCTAATGAAATCTATATTGTTAAAAATACAATGATGTGGAGGAAGTCTAAGTACTGTGTGACCTAATTCATCGTCTTTATAAATAGGTAACGGCTTATATAAAAATTATTATCTATTTGAACTTAATTTCGTAATTATTTTATATTAACCAACTTACACGCAAAAGAATTATTTCATGTCAAAAAGTTCTGAGTTGCTCTAATTTGTCAACAAAACACGCTTCAGCAGTTACTTGACTTAGTGCTTCTTGCCACAACCTTTGAAAGCCTTCATTAGTCCTACCATCTTCACATATATTACTAGAATAATATCTTTTTACCATTCCCCTAATGAAATCTATATGGTTAAAAATACAATGATGTGAAGGAAGTCGAAGTACTGTGTGATCTAATTCATCGTCTTTATAAAAAGGTAACGGCTTATATAAAAATTATTATCTATTTGAACTTAATTTCGTAATTATTTTATATTAACCAACTTGTCTTGTTAAAGTTTTATTGTTAGTTCACCATTCCTGAATTTGGTATTTTCTTGAAGATGAAGTAAGAGATTTATTTATTATTGTCATATGATAGCTCGCATTATCCATAATAATAACTGAATGCCTTTCTAAATTTTTAAACAGTTGGTTTTCGTAATCATTCTAGAAAATTTTCTTGATTCATGTCACGGTGGTAATCTATGCTTCTACTATTTGTTGCTATCATTAATTCTGCTCCAGAAAGGAAACTATTATTGCTACCAGCATGTACAACTACAGAACAAAAGTCAATGATATATTGCTCATGCCAATACTTTTTAAATAATTAATTGCTTTTGCCACTTACTTTTATTGCTTTTACAGATTTAATATTCTCATCTTGATATGAGTTTTGAGAGCTTCCATCTTGAAGAACCCAGGTTTCATAAAAAAAAACAAACTGGATTGTATAGTCATTTTTAAAACGCATATATTGTTGCAAAAACGTTATTCTTTTCAAAGAAATATGAGGCAATTCCTTAACTCTCGATTAGGCCGTCTTTCTTAAAATGGAAACCAATATTTTGCAATATTTTCCACGAAGAAGCAGTGAATATTTCTCGTTCTCGAAGAACACTTTTCAATGTACCCAATGTAATATTGGAATGTTTTTGTCTTTCTGACTGTAAAATGTTGTCAGGGTTCTTAAATAAATCTAACGGTAATTTAAACACACACTATATTTACAATAAAAACGCTATACACTAAATAAACAACCTAATACCACAACTAACTAAACAACAGTTATTTACACAGAATTTATATCAATGTTTATTTATTACAATATCAACTCGACTCGGCGACTACCCGTTCAATGAAATAAATCCCTCTCGAGTGTTATTTATATTCACGGGAAAACTTCTAACATATTCGGGAATCTTTGTCTAGATTTTTCCCGATGCATCGACATCTTTTGAGATGATGCCAGGTCTGACGCATCGTCGGATGATTCATCACAATATGTTGTTCTGCGATTGTTTTATAGAATAATACTTACTATTTCTTACATATCATAAATTGAAATTCTTACTACGCATTAACTAAAAACGTGAATACTAACAGTCGGTTTATTCTTAAAACGAGAAAAATAAAATGGACAATAGTAATGTGAAACGGTGACTGATAGATGACAAGCGGATATCATATGATGATCATGCGTGACAACACTGCGCGGAATAGGTAACACTGAAAATACAAATTTTATAAACTGTATAAACTTTATAATGTGACTGATCTCTTATCGTAAAAACACTATACCCTCCAATTGACTGCGGAAGCTGCAATTCTTAGAAGCCAAAAACGCCCTGTTTGATATTGAAAGAATAAGAATATTTCTGGGATGTAGTACAAAATCCAGCATGTGGTACAAAATCCAGTGAAGCGTACTTTACAATTAATTAGAATTATTTACAAATCTTAATTGATTATTAACCACAAGTGTCCAAAACAAAAAGCGCGCTATCTGGCATCGACAAACCGAAAAAATCTGAGACATGAATTTCTAGATTTCTGAAATTTTTCAATCATTGAAAAGGCATTGTTTCAATATAACAATATAAATTCACTGATTACAACCTACTGATTTTAGAACTGAAAAAAGTATTCTTTGATATTGACAAAGTAAAGCAATATGAGAGAAAACTATTTTCGAGTTGAATTCGCGTTCTTAGCACTGCTACGCTGTTTAACCACGTTTCGACCACTCGCAAGGAGCATCCCCAGGCGCAATTGCTTTTGATGTTGCTGCACCGAAACTAAATGTCTGTTAGTTTTAGGCAGGATTATATGAAAGCTGTCACGCGTTACTGGAGCGTCACGGTTACGATTGAGTTGTTTAGATAGAATACTTTGCTATTTGTCTAAAGGATACCCGCCATCGCGGTTGAGATTTTTGAAATGCTTTAGTATTTTAAGGATTCACGGATATTGCGGTTAAAAAAGGACAGAATTTAAGAAGAATCAAATTTAATTTATTGTATAGTATCTTCCTATCTTCAGCAACTGCAGATTTGGTTAAGCTCAGCGGGCTAATACTACGCTCATTCTCAGCAACATGAATGCTTTGAACACTTTGTTGCGCCAATGTACACACTACTATACGAACATCGAATCCTGTAAATACCAAGGGTTTCTGCATGATTGCGATTCTTAATAAAAAAACATTTGATGCTGCATTTGACGTAGCGTCGAACAAGGAAGAAGCAGTGCGAGTTACCCGGTTCCTCAAACTGAGAAGAAATGGGTAACGCCCGCGAAAGTTTATAAGTCCAGAAGAAAACAATTCTCCATATCAAAACGCTTATTTTACAGTTTACCGCAGTAGTTAAGCAATCTTAATCGAGTAAATACTACGAAATATGATACAAAATAAAATGCGTATGTGATACAAAGTTGTTAATAAGTATATAAGTTATTATTTATATGTATATATATATATATATATATATATATATATATATATATATATATATAGTAAATTCAATCTGTTGGCGATTTAAGGTCTGGTTTTACTTTAAAATATATATATTTAAAACAACCCTACATGTTTCGGCAAATGATGCCTTTATCAAGGAATATAAAATATAAAAAAATATTTGGCCAATATTTTTTATATTTCTTGATAAAGGCATCATTTGCCGAAACATGTAGGGTTGTTTTAAATATGTCTATATATTTTAAAGTAAAACCAGACCTTAAATCGCCAACAGATTGAATTTACCATAACATACAAAGGTCACGAAATAATTATCTATATATATATATATTTAAATACCATTGATAATAAAATTGTGTAAACTTGTATTATCAACACTGTGTTCTTATCTCTTCATTTATACTCGTAATTTTGTGCTATTTAAATCATAAATAACGAATCATCAGAACTGACATTTATGCTTTATTATTTATGAACCAAATATAAATTACAAATTTGTGATACAAGAAAAAAAAAACAAATATGTATATTCAATAATTACTACGTTTTAATACAAACATTTTATTATATAACTGATTTTTAAATTCCTCTACCGGCTTCTCCACAAAAGTGCACTTACCACATATTATTTTAAATGTATCACAAAGAATAGTTAAACTGTGAGTGCCTTCCTGAAATCTTCTTTCGTCAAATGTTAATATAAGTCGATATTAAACGGAAATAAATATGCGGAATTCCATTTATCTCTGTCACACACGGGTTCGCTCAGCATTCTCCAGCTACTCAAGCATCGCAAAACATGGGGAACGTGTGTATGCATGTTCAATTCCGAGTGCCAATTTCTATTTCGGCTCTCTTTCGACGCATACGGGAACTCTATTTTAAAAGTCCACGACCTTGGGGTACCCCACTTCGTGCAAGCATACAAACACAGAAAAAACGATATAGGATGTATAATCTAACTAGCACACACTGTTGTTGTTGGAAGATAAATAATAAAAAAGAGGCGTAGGACATTTTGTTGGTGCAGCTGAAGAGAGTTTCCTTTATTGGCCTTCGTGTGGTGAATCGGTGTTGTTGATTATATTTTTAACTATGTGTTTCCTGTGGGTAAAAGGAGATGATTTTCATCTGGTTTATGATATAAATGTGTATAATGTAAAATATGTGCTACTTCCGTTATAAAAGGGCAAATGCCAGAAATTACAAATCTCAAAATATATTTTTTTAAACATTAACATTAATAATAATTATAAAAAATGACTCGTTGTGTATAAATGATGAACTTCTTGAAATATGTGAATGATTTAACATTTATCATACACTTTCTCATAGCTCGGCCTTGAAACAAAAAATAGTGAGTGTCAAGCGAAATTTCCTTAGAAATAGTATCACAATTTAGTGTGGTATTTCCTTTATTTTATATTTGAGATAGAAGTGTTGCCTAAATCTAAAAAAAAATAAACAGTAACGTTAACATGTTTTTATCCATGAAAATAAAATTTTATATGAAGAACTGAAAGTATTTGAGAAAATTTGTATTATTAGTTTTATTAATTTAATTATGTCAATACGTAAATACTAATCTTAAAGACTCTCTATTCAAACCATAATTTATTGTTTGTTTTGATTTCGCCCATCTTCAGACGCCATCGCTGCACCTGCGCGCGCCGTATGTAGCAAATAAAATTTAAAGCCTGCTTTACACTTACGAGTAAATCGTATACGAACGTCAGAAATCGTAAATGTAAACGTGAAATCGTAACTCGTATACGGTTGTCAAATTGAATAGAGCGTAATCCGATTAGACGTACGGGTTTAGTAAATTAAAAATGGCAGAAAGTAAATTTTCAGCGACGGAGACAGAGGAATTTATTAATCTTTATGAATTTTCTAGTGCTTATAGAATGTAAAAATCAAGAAGTACCGTGACATTAATGGGTATGAATTAATTGCCGATATATTGAATTTTTCAGTAGATACGGTAAAGAAGAAGATAAATCATTTACGATCTACGTATAGGTAATCAGGAGAAAAAAAGAATAACTATGTCAAATTTATTTTATTTTTTATTTTATTGCCCAATAAATTTTTTTGGGTGTGTTTACCACATCATGCTATGTACAAAATGAATTGTAGTTCACTCTCGTAAAATTTTTGTATCCACCTCTATTTTCAAATAACAAGTCTTTCAGCAAACCTTCAATTCCAAAAATTTGTGTCTTTTGTAGTGTTTCTTTTACCCAAATTTTCCTGAATCTTCTACAGCCAATATCATTGCGCTTTTTTATTATTATTAATAAAGCCATAGCTAGACTCACACTTTTTCTTACTTGGAGCCATTTTTAAAAATACAATATCGTATACGACTCTGCTACAAATGTAAATGTCAGGTGTTACTCGTATACGAGATATCGTATACGAGTTCTCGTATGTGTAAAGCCTGCTTAACCTTCATTTAATTTGAATACCATTAATTAAATGCGGCATAAGTTTGTCAACATATTCGACGTAAAGACTTTTATTGATATCCACAAAATAAAACATCATATTAAAAGCACAATATGTATGGCATAAATGTTTTGATATTAAAATATTAACATTTATTATTTATATGAAGAGGAACTTATGTGTTGGTTAGACGTATCGTCTAACCAATGCTTAGGAATTTTATAGATTTTTTGCAGGTCAATGAACTTGAATTCCAGCTGTATTGTGGTATATATAGAATAAACGAAGATATGGATCGAGTTTAACTACATTTTGGCCCTCAAAATTAAGAAATTGTTTATAGATTACAAAGAAATTACTTTTTTGGTTTTCAGTTAGACATTCATACGTATTAATAATCGACGAAGGAGATACTTGTTGAAACTTCATTATATAGATATAATAAAACAGTTGTATAGTTTCAAAATAATATATATGCACTACATATGTTTCACCACACTGTGGCTTCATCAGGTGGATGAATATACTCATTCATCCACCTGATGAAGCCACAGTGTGGTGAAACATATGTAGTGCATATATATTATTTTGAAACTATACAACTGTGTTTTATTATATCTATTCATACGTATTCTTCAGATTCGCATAGCTTGGGCGCTATTCAGTGGTAACCTTATATATTGTTGATTCAGAGTATATTTCCATTTAGAATGGATCGCCTTGAAGTGCTTTTCACTTATGCCCCAAAGCTTAGCTCAGCTTAAATCTATACTGTATTTATACTGATATTCTTATATGATAGCATCGAATGTAAGGATCGTATTACATTTTTTGCATTATTTATATATTTAGTTTCTTTTGCCTGTATATTTTTTAATGATACAAGAATACCGATGAAATACGTATTTATAATGCGACATAAATTTAAACTACAAAAATTCTTGGACCGCAATTCATGCATCGGATTAGAGGTAGGGATTATCTTGACCGCAATTCAGGTTGCCCCACAAAAATAGTGTGACGGCTGTAGGGTACGATGTAAATAGATGTTATATGAGGCTACCGCACAGTAATGAACTATACAACTAATAGTTCGAGAAGGTTTCTAGGCCGAGGTGACTTGAAAGTGAATATCAAATTAGGTCTGAAATCTTGATCCACAATGAAAGCTTAAGAACTTCGATGGAAAAGAACTAAGACTTACCTTGAAAAAACAGATTAAATGTTAAACATACTATAATCATAAGTCGGATAAGTGATTACCACTTTGTTTTTCCTAGAGAAACAAGTTGGACTAGTTAAACGCGAGGGCTAGGTAAGAAACAATCGTGAACCATTTTCTAGACTGATGTTTACCTAGGATCAAGAATAAATATTATACCAGGCGAAGTTGCAAAAATGTTCAAAGCATCCATCTCCATCATGGCTTAGTGAAATGCATACACTTTATAGTTGACTGTCCCTCCTTATCTAATTATGAACGCGTAATAGAGACATATGTGAGTGACAAATTGAAAATACATGGCCAAATTCATAAACTCCACATGTAGCAAACACCAATTACAAAACTTACAAAACGGTATGGACTATGAAATTGAATAACAACCACTTTATTTACCAAGCTTATCCACCAGGCCCAACAAATTATCATTTCTTTGAACTCTGAACGCTTTCTTTAAAAAAATGCTTATTGAAGAAGAGATTTAAAGCGCTGTTAAAATTTTCTTCAGCGCCTGAGATTTAGGTTTTCTTAAAAAATGGATTTATTCCTTTGTTAGTAGTTGGCGCGAAATGTGTTTAAGCAGATGGAAATTACTTTGATTAGTAGAAACATGTCATATGTATAAATGCAATATTTGGAAATGAAATGCTTCCACGATATCTTACATTTCTTTTACAGCAAGATTAATTAAGAGTAACACGAAAATACATAAATAAGTCATTTAATGGCTTGTGCAAAGTAAAATCTCATTTCATAAGCGGCCGCTCAAAATTATATTCTCACCACGTATTACGAAACCTTTCATTATATAAGTAATTATTGTTTTTTGAATGCGGAGTTGTCTTTCGACCCGTAACAATACTTTATAATATATTCATGGCTTCTATCTTTTGGTTTAGCGCGCATAATGACGCCGTAACGTATTGTTTAGACTAGTTCGGCTGTCGGGTACGTTTACACAAACATACACACATATAACGCTAACACTCTGGCAAAATACAAACACCACATCACACACACGCGGGCCCTCCGTAACTTTGTCAGAGCAGTGAAGTTCAAGGTATTTGCATAACACGTGGCAATTTAGTTCTAGTCGCGAGCGAAACAACTACGAAATGATTTTAGAAGACAGGATCAAAGCGGGATTTAATCTCGTTTTCTAATAGAAACTGATGGAAAATTCTATTGATTTTTGGGAATATTCATACATCTTGAAATATTCATATTGCATACATTAGAATAAGGAACAGTTAATAATCTTCTTAGTCAAGAAGAATTAACATTTTGAATGTATCGGAGTGGAAAATATTTTAGAAATATGTATGTCGATTAAAATACATATGCACTGTTACAATATTTGCTCGCTATAATAGAAATATAAATAAAAGTGGGAGGTCGAACGATTCTACTGTGAGTTAGGGAGGATTATTATAAGTCTTGCTTGTACTTTATTCATTACTAATTTGATTTGAGTTTCTCTTTATTTATGTTGTGCAAAAAAAAACTCTTAGCACATTATAACTTTAAATCTTTGATACGATTTCGACAACTAAGTTGTCATCATCAGCTGTACAAAACGTATTATACTCGAAGCCCTAGGATACACTGTACACAAGCAAAGCATATTACTATATCACCTATATATTATTAATACAGTGTTGAAATATGTATCCAGGATTTAAAGCTATATTCTGGTAAGGGTTTTTTAAATTAGGTTTCACAGATCAAACTAGAGTCACCGATTCACTCAGACTTCGTATTGTTATTTTTATTTATGTACACATATAAAAGCGTCACAAATTTTTAATCTTTGGATTTCATTTGTTATAACGGACTCTCGTCATAAATTCTTACAAATTGTAGTCGTCTTCTTGGTTAAAATTTTGATGTTTATCTACCTCGATAACTTCACTGACGACTCTCCGATATTAAATACTAATTAGGTAGTGCCATCACGGTAACCATCTTAAACATCTTCAAAATCTGCGTTATGTTCATTGCCTTGCACATGTTCTGCAATACTCATTTCTTCGTTTCTTGTTTTTGTGCGATATTGTTGCTTCCTTATCCTTTCCTAAGTAATTCTTCCTTCCTTTCGTTCAGAGTAGTTCATCCTTGCCCTTTTGAAGCCCATAGAAAAACGATTTGCAATTTATAAATATTTAGTTAAAGAACATTTATGGGTTTCGATGATCAAAGTTTGTTTTCAAATTATAGTAAGGAACATCTTGAAAATCAAGAGGAAACTATAGGAAATACAAAATATTTCTCTCTAAAACTATTATAATTATAACACTATGCACAAATTACATATATGTATTTCTCTTGTATACTAAAAGGTGTGTTATGCCATATGATTGTAATTTTTTTACTTTAACTCAGCAATTCTCAACCTTTTTAGCTCCGCGACCTCCCAAATAGTAAATGTAAATAAAATCAATATTTCGCGCCCCTCTCAATTCAAAGGAATTAATAACAGTAAGCTTTACTATAACTAATTTAATTTTGACTGTAATTATAAATGTAAAAATTATTTTATATTATACCGTGTGTCCCAATTTCGATGCTCAGCATTGGTATCTCGGATATTAGAAGATATAGAACAACGGTTAAATGGGGAATGTTTTGCAGAATTCAATACTCGGGGCAAATCCCATTTCAAATTAGACCTAACTTTTTAATTTTTTAAAATATTTTGAAAAATCAAAAATTTGCCGATTTCGTTATTCCTCAATAACTCGATAACGCTTAGTCTGACCTCTTTTAAAGTTTTACATTGTTCAGACACTTTTTTAAAACAAATTATTTGATTCAAACAGAAACCCCCGATTGTCATTTGTTTTTAAGTTATTACCACTATCTTTTGTTTTTCATATGGCGGCCATATTTGATTTTGTGTTTGTTAGGTAGTCCTCAAAATGTGCTTTTCAACGATGTATAACATGCCTGAAAAATTTTTATTTATAAGGAAAATATTAATAAAAACGTAAATTAATCTTTAATATGAAATAAGTAGGCTGAAAAATTAAACACCAATGTCAAATGAAAGTGAAAAGATATTCTAAGTAATAGGAATTGAAGGAATTGAATCCGTTTAATGAAAATGTTGTCGCTGCTAAGTTACCGATTGAGATTCACGACCAACTCATCGAAATGTTTGCCGACAAAACGCCACAACTGAAATTTACATCTGAAGATTTAAATACATTTTGGCTTGATCATCGAAATGAATATGAAAATTTAGTCACAGAAGCATTGCAAATATTAATCCTTTTCGCTACATCTTATCTCTGTGAAAAGGGTTTTTCGTCTATGGTTGCGCTAAAAACTAAATACAAAAATCGTCTCTTATCACTCGAAAATCATTTGCTTTTGTGTGTTTCTAACGTAGATCCAAGTACAGAGAAACTTTTAAATGAAAAACAAATGCAATCATCACATTAATGTATTTTCTTACATGTGTAATTATTGTAAGTAAAATGTTTACAATAAATGATTTTTTCGCATAAAATGATTTTTTATTTTTATTTAGGCAATTTCGCGACCCCCCTTTAATATCACCTTGACCCCAGGTTGAGAAACGACGCTCTAACTCTAGAAAGCTTGTAATTATATATTAAAAAATATTATATTGGCAGTGACAAATAAAGTACAACTATCATTGTGCATATTGTATCGGTTTATTAACTCTGAAAATATTTACAATAAATCATAAAGTAGATTTTCCACGTCGATCTCCGGACTTAACGATTCTGAATTATTCGTTTATTCACGTCTGAAAAATAAGACTTTACATTTACAAATCGTCCTTATACAATAGAAGGACTTATTGAAAGGAATGCCTTCAAGAACATGAAGGAAAGGGTGATATGTATTCAAAATGAACTAGCTTACTTTGAACATTTGTTGTAAGTCTTTTTTTAAATTATTAAACTTATTATTAAACATTTATATGTAGTTATTTATCAAAAAAAAAAACAGACTGTGCCAACTTGAGTTTGAAGAAAAAGGTTTTTATGGCTTTTTAGAGTAATATCTTTTCTATGCTGATAATAGTTACAAAGCGCTATTATTCATCATGTTTTCGGGAAAATTTTAATAAACTTTATGGAACATTCTCTAAGGATGGTTTCTTTTATAAATATTTTTCATTAATAATAAAATTATTGCCGGAGAGAGCATGGACAGCCTTATTGTTTATTAATTTTGCATTAAATGTAAAACATTCGATCTTAATATTTTCGTTTTGAAAAAAATTTAGACAAATATTTAAAAACAGATTGTAAGGCTCGAAGTTATTGGTATTCTTGTTTTCCTAGTAAATGTACTTACACAGACTACAATATGAATCTAAATAAGTCGACTTCGAAACCTGGAGTTTAGCAACACCCTAAGCTCTAGCTGTACTTAGCGTAAGTTTAGTGACAGTTGTGCGTTGTACATATTAGGTTTAAAGTTTAAGCTCCATCATTTACGTGGTTTAGGTAAGCCGCAAACGTTCTAGAGTTAACGAAAGCTTAAGCTAATAACTGGCGTACCCTCCAGTTATATAACCTAGTTAAATATTTCAAAGAAAAAAGTTGATTGAGTTAGATATTTAAAATGCATTATTTAACGCACGATGATGATTTTTTGGAATTAGTATTCAACACTCTACAAGACTTCAACTATATAGAGAACGACCAAATCACGGGGTAGGGAGCAATGCATTGATAGCACTTAATTTATTAATTTCGTATGAAAAGCGAAATAGAAATTTAGATATTACTGTATAAATCACATTTAGGACAAAAAGGATCATAATACTAATTAAATTTATACACTAATATCTAAATTTTTAGGTCGTGGATGCCACCAGGGAAACTTCTTCTGGAGCAGGTCATTTACTATGTGGGCCATAGTAGTGTGCCACATTTCCGCAGTCGCGAAGGCTAGTATCTGCTAGTTTCCATTTATACAACATTAAGTTGCACCTTCCGTGGCCTGTGCGTAACCTATTTAATGGAAATCATTGCCTACGTGGGAGTGTTCTGGCAGAGATTCTGAAGGATTAGAGATTAATTCTGTATTCCTCAATTCAGGGTGCTGTTCGGGGAGGGCTATCCGCCAATCATTCACACTGATAGGATGCTGAATTTCCGTATCCAGCCAAATCGGTCTCCGAGATTGCAGTCGGGTCCTGGGGACGCTTTCCAAATCATCTTGTATGGGAAAATCAATGTTGTTGGGAATCTTAGCCCATTCGTTCTATGCTGTAGCGAGACGTTTGTTATCCGGCGGGGCAATGTTAGAAAGAATCGGTTTCCAGAGCCTAGGAGTGGATCTTACAATATCGGTGACGATCGTCATTGTGTGGTTAAGTTGAATATCTACTAGCTTGATGCGAGAGCTTCGAAACCAAACAGCAGCACAGTATTCAGGTGGAAAGTAATCCAGTACAATGGCTGCCATTCGCGAGGTCTCCTTATTTGCTCCCCATGAATTGCTGGCAAGTTTATTGCGGGTCTTCATCTTTTGACTAGTTTTATAAGGGTTGATGCTTGAATGTTAGAGACCGGTTTAGCGCCCAGATATTTAGGGTAAGGGTTGTGGTTGATCTGACTACCACCAAATTTAACATTCAGCTCTCTGTTGGCTTCCTTGTTGCATAAATGGAAGGGATATAATTTAGATTTTGAAGGGTTTGGCTTTAAACGCTAATTCTTATAATATTCGCCTAAAGCTTCAAAGGTCTTCAGCGAGTTGTAATTAGCCATTCTTTAAATGCTTGGTTTAGAGGAGGTTTAGGAGATTATTGATGTAAATGTTGAACATTAGAGGAGCCGAACCGAACCTTGAGGAAGGCCATTTTTCAAAGTTTTGCCATTACTAGTTCTATTGCTTAACCATACTACGATTCGGCGATTGCTCAGTATATTCTGGATAAGTTTACCTAATTTAGCACATGGGATGATTTTTTGGAATTTAAAAACCATTCCATTCTTCCAGACTTTGTCATTGATACTGGAAAGATCGACAAAAGCAACAGATGTTTTCTCATAATCTTTTGAAAACCTGCTTCAATGTGCATTGTTAACGCACTTGGTTACAACAGTTCTTTTCCGTTCGGAAACCGGATAGCTCCTTATTAATAATCCCGTCGACGGTGGACACTTAATAATAATGTTTTTAGACATAACTTACTTACTGGTTGCTATTATAGACTAAATTAAGGCAAAAGTGGTAACGCACCTACCATGTTGCAACTCATGAGATCTTGAAGGTCTGCTACAGAAAACTATTATTGTATATTATTGTCACTTAATACATATTGCTATGAACTGTGGTTTTTATATTTACTGTACCACCGTTCACGACAAATCTACCCAACTAGGATCCTCAGTCGGTTTATTTCCAAAAAATGGGACTGCTTTCTTCTCAGGGTTCCAATCGGAAACGTGGTTGTCTCTACGAAAATACTTGGCGCCAGTCAAAATGTATTGACAAATATAATAATTATATCTTTAAGTTACTTATAAAACTCGTAGTGAAAGGTTAATTAAATAATAAGCACAATATAAAATCAAAATGAAAATTTAATACAAAAATAAAAAAAGGAAAAAAAATCTTTATAAAGTATAAAGATTGTGTAATAATATACTTATTACACCCAGAGGTAAAAATAACACACGGAAATGACCGCTACGTGCGTTCAAAAAACCTCAATGACAACCGAACAAATTAACTAAATCGCAAAGACTATTTTTAATTTCTCCCTAGAGAACAATATAAAAATATAAACAAACTTGAACAAAATCTAAACCATGCGCACACACATGCCACAAAAAACAGCCCTTGAAATCCAAACGTATAAAATTTTTACAGCTAAATTTATTTACTTAGAAATTTTAAAAATCCTCTTTGTCATCTATCTCAATTAATTAAGACTAAATCTCTTAAATAACATTAATACAATTGATATACAATATCTTATAATATTAAACAAAATAATTTTATGATATCATAAATTTCAAACAAAACTTACAGTTTTTTAAGGAGACACATTGACAAGAAAACGTAGTTTAATAAATTGCAATCAAAGATACGAGAGCTACAATCTCGCAGAATAAACGGGAATTGAAATAACAAACACAATCAACTATTAACTCAAATTCAAACCGAAGTTACATAAAATAGATAATTATCTATTTTCTAAATAAAATGAACGTTCTCGTCTTACTGGTAAACTGTGTCTGCTCAGTCCACATCAAGTGCGGTGGCTTCGCATAAGGTTGACCTTCAATAATACAGTTTTTCTTACACATAAATATTTCAAAAATATACACTTAAGTTCAAAAATAATGTACATATATTTATAATAAATTTTTAATATTTATAGGGGAAAAGCCATAGCAATATGTAATGTGCGATCAAGATAATTTGCAATCGAGTCATTCGGATCCGAAATTGTATGTCGTTACTTGAACTGCATTTCATTTACGTTACAAACGTCAAATAAAATGTTAGTCGAATATATAACTATGCAACGGTTACAATCGGAAAAGACATACAGACTCAAATTCATGAATGAGTCGATTAAAATTTACCGTTCAATATGTTCAGGTACATGTTTTTAAATAACTAATTATTGTTTTTATTTTTAGGTAAGTGTCAGTCCTGTCATTATATCGATTGACGCGTTTTTTTGGGTAAGTTTCAAGTATTCATGATTTTTAAAATTTAACGGTACCCATTTACATTTCGAAGGATTTGAAGTTTCCTAACTTTTTATTATAACGCCTTTTCAAAAAGTCCATATGTATGTGTAGTATGTATCTATTACAGACATGCATTTCCCAATCTATTGTCCCTCGGGACGTAAAGTCTTTTTGAACGCCGATATATATATATATATATATATATATATATATATATATATAAATAAATATATACATACAGCTCTCGCATTATAAGTTGGCGAAGTTGTGAGTTCGCGCAGATAGAGGAAGGGTAGATTATATCATTCGCTATGCAGTAACTGAATCAACAGGTGGGTGGTACGTTCCCTAAATACATTTATGGCGCATTCCCACCGCTCGCTAACTTATACTGCGAGAGCTGTACACGTTAACAATAGTGATTATTATCAAAATTAAAATTGATAATTAATACAATGAATATGTTTGTATTACTTTTTCACGGAATCTAATATGAGAATTGAATTTGGGGTGCAACGGTAATATTGCAAAATGTTCTCCATTTTCAACAATTATATAATGAAACAGATATGCAAAATACATATCCGTCATTGTAAACATGGACAAACACCTCGTATTTTTAGCATTTACTTCTGTTCAATACATATGTTTCAGCCATCTAGGCCTCATCGGTTGAACTAGTGAAGCAATGTCTATACAAATTAATACAGATCTGTTAAACAACGGATCTGTATCTACATTTACGCTAAAATCGTCTCCAAGCTATAACCAGTTTCGTTCTATCAGGCGACACCAATTTAATCAGTGACATCTGACGGAAGAAAGCGACTAGGCCAGAAAAGGCGATCTTCCGCTCGAATAGCAAGGCTATTACGAAAAAAAGCGGAAAAATACGTGTATTGGTGCTGTCCATTAACACGCGCCAGATGGCGGTAAATATACAAAAAAGGGATATTTATCAATACGTTTTTGCCGTATTACGCAGTTGTTATATAATGAAACAGATATGCAAAATACATATCCGTCATTGTAAACATGGACAAACACCTCGTATTTTTAGCATTTACTTCTGTTCAATACATATGTTTCAGCCATCTAGGCCTCATCGGTTGAACTAGTGAAGCAATGTGTATACAAATTAATACAGATCTGTTAAACAACGGATCTGTATCTACATTTACGCTAAAATCGTCTCCAAGCTATAACCAGTTTCGTTCTATCAGGCGACACCAATTTAATCAGTGACATCTGACATCTGATAGAACGAAACTGGTTATAGCTTGGAGACGATTTTAGCGTAAATGTAGATACAGATCCGTTGTTTAACAGATCTGTATTAATTTGTATACACATTGCTTCACTAGTTCAACCGATGAGGCCTAGATGGCTGAAACATATGTATTGAACAGAAGTAAATGCTAAAAATACGAGGTGTTTGTCCATGTTTACAATGACGGATATGTATTTTGCATATCTGTTTCATTATATAACAACTGCGTAATACGGCAAAAACGTATTGATAAATATCCCTTTTTTGTATATTTTTAACAATAGTAAAATTTCTGATCATTGCATTCTACTACGACTATAGGGTTAGGCTATATACAAACCACCTTACTGAAAGTTTTTACGCATTTACTGAAAGTTTATTCGTCTAAGCTCACCGTATAAAATCATCGCCGTTTAAAAGTAGTTAAATTTGCGTTGCCGATGTGGTTAGTTAGCTTTCCTTATTGTTTTAGACCAATAATCAAGGCTAACCTTAAAATAAAAATGTATTCTGATCTTTTAGATTCATCGATTAACATCATTTTTTATTCACAATAAATACAATAGTAAACTGCTTGTTTTTTACAAGTTTTGTTAAAAGTTATTTTATTAGAATTTAAAAATTTCTAAAGGAAAATGCCTCATTTACGGAAAATTATTTTAATTTTGTTATTTTCTTTTCTATTATTTAGGACTTGCATCTCATTGTCTAGCACAATTTTTTTTGACTGTAACTACTGTTTTTTCTGTTTAATTAAATTACATTTTTTCATTTAAATTTATTATTAATCTATTATTTACAACAATTCAGGATACTCTTATATAAGCTACATCTAAGTGCCTTTCATTCCGCGACGCATTTGTAAACATCAAAAGTATAATGCAAATGTTCGTAAGGTGTAAAACACAATTTAACTCGCAACTCATGCCAAGTTAGGTTATTGTGTTGTTTACGTCTTAGAGAGATCAGTTTTTTAAGAAGCGACTTGCATCTAATTGTCTAGCACAATTTTTTTTAACTGTAACTACTGTTTTTTGTGTTTAATTAAATTACATTTTTTCATTTAAATTTATATCACTGTTTATATTAATGTTAAAATTCATTAATTATAAACATATGTTGATTAGAAATATTTCCAGCGGTTTTATTATAATTTTAGACGAGAGTACTTGGCTGTTTATAACCCGTGTACTGACTGCTGTCTGAGCAGTATTTCTTCTCGTAAATACTGCGCTCCCAATGAAAGATGTGTTGTTTGTATAAAATTATATCATATATTAGCCCAAAACATTTCTTGACGTTACCTTTGCTTAAATTTCAAGCAAAACAATCTTAATGGAGTTAATAGAAGTGGGAAGGATCAATGTAGTTTGAACTCGCGTGGATTCTTTTCTAATTTGATATTGTAAGAACGTGCATTATTTTTTCCTATCATATACCGTACGAACGCCGGGGAGTGATTGATCTACCACAATGTAGTAAGACGAAGACGAATAGCGAGTTTATGTGGTTAGGGTTGAGAGAGTATATTCAATCGGGTTCTACTGTCTAACTGTACGGGCGTTCCCTTTCTTTATCCAACACATTCTACATACGATCTAAGTACGAATCAAATAATCTCTCTCTAACACATTGAATATTCCTATCAGTCGGTCATTGTGTTCAAGCAAGGCCAATATACTTGCAGTTGGCCAGTCATTACTTATATATCCATCGATCGCACGACGTTGGGCACACGGTATAGTTAATTTATAGCTATTAATATAACGAGAATATTATGCGATTTATAATAATCGAGAACGTTGCTAGGCGTGACGAGGCAGAGCCTAGTCACCTGCGTAGCTCCTGAGATGGTTTAAATCACTAATATTCTAGTTATATTCAAAGCTTTATCGTATCATCAAAGACAAAATTTAATCAATAATTTTGTTATGATTACTATTGATTTTTGAGGCAGCGAAAAAAATTCTAGATTTACTAACGTTTCAATAAGCAATATGTCAAATACTGAAGAATCAATGGAATGTTCTCTATATGCAAATGATAAAGAAACTGAAGATTTGGCAATCGCACACACGAACGGTATGGCATATCTTTCACATTTAATAATTGCGACCGTTCTGTACCTTACAGACAAACAATTTATAATATTATAAATAATTTGAAACTTGTTTCTGTCTCAATAACTGTACGAAATGCAAACCAAGAGAGGTATCACCACAAAAAATTGAGGAAAGAGAACGGCGGGATGTATTAGTTTGTAGTATTGTGGAAATTGATAACACGGGATCTACTAGAAGTGCTGCCGAGGAATTGGGTACAAGTAACACAACTATTTCACGTATTTGGAAACGTAATGGTTTAAAATGTTTCAAATATTCGAAAACTCAAGAAATATTTCCCTAGGACAATTTCCGGAGAATTGAGTTTTGTCAAGACGTTATGGAAAAGATACATCGAGATGAAAATTTCGTTAAAAATATTCTCTTCACCAATGAATCATCTTTTCCATTACACGGAAAGCACAATGCCTCTGTTCTTCGATATTGGGCTTCGGAAAATCAACACCGGCATTTTGCAAATCGCACTCGGTATCCTCAAAAACTAAACGTTTGGGCAGGTATTTTAGATGACCATTCTATAGGTATATTAAATGCCGACAACTATCTCGAATTACTGAAAAATCAAATACTTCCCGCCATTCAAAACATTGGAATAAATCAGGAAATCGTTTGGTTTCAACATGATGTCTGTCCAGCACATAATGCACTGAGGGTAAAGGAATTTCTAGGAAATACTTTTCCTGGCCGTCTTATTACTGGAACAGGAAACATTAAATAGCCCCCGCGATCTTCTGATCTATCTCCAAATGATTTCTTTTTGCGGAGATATCTAAAAAATATTGTTAATACTCATGAAGCTGGTAGAGCAGAAAATCTAGTTGCCTTGAGAGAAAATATAACTGAGGCTGCGAATTCATTAACTGCCAACATGTTAGCAATTGTAAGAGCTAATTTCTACGACCGCCTAGGACAATGTCTTGCTGTGCAAGGAGGAATTTTTGAAACTCTTGTATAATTTATTATAATTTTTAGAATCCTTTTTTATTTATTTTATTAGGATTATTCTTTAATTTTATTAGAATTACGTTTTTGTTTATCCTGCATCTACTGAAAGAAATAAGAAAAGCAAATCCCTTGCAATTCGCAAATGTTATTTTAGAACGCATTACAAGTACCTATGTCGATGGTCAAATGATTACTGCTAACTTGTATTTGCGAAACAATCGGAGACAATCGTCGTCGGCCGTCGCGGTCTTCGCCGGCATTGGATCGGCTTTTCCATATACATATACCTTGTATGTACTCATATTCCGTATGCCTAATGATATTTGACATATGCGCTATAGTCTAAAAGAGTGCAAAGACATAAAAAATCGCCTGGGAACTTGGAGTATTTTTGGTTTTAGAACCAAATGTACACATGTGTTCTATGTGCCAAAACCTAAAAAAATGTTGTTCTTTTAGCCAGGATTCATAACGATGCAGCTACTGATACTTCAACCAAAGAAAAAAGAAAGATTGAAATAATTAGCTATTACAATCCAACAAAGGGAGTCGTGGATACAAATGATGAATTATGCAAAACTTACAGCGTTTTCCGAAATACGAAACGTAAACCATTGGCCAACGTTTCGTATTTCGGAGTTTATTCAATGCTAAATATGGCATAGATTAATGCTCAAATAATACTGAAAAAAAATGGGCAAACAACCGATAAAAGAAGAATTTTTCTTAAAAGTTTAGGTGAAGAGTTGATACACGAATATTTGAGAAGCAGACTTACACGCTCTTCGGGGATACATATATATATACCACTTAGAAAAAATATCGAAAAGGTAACACAATATCTTAACATTGTAGACCATAATATGAATGCAGCCACAATATCAAATGCATTTTCCCCAAGTTCTGGACGAAAGCGAAAAAGATGCAATCGTTGTAAACTTAGTAAAAAAAACACGTTGTACTAAGTACGCATTCCAAAAATGCAGAAAATATATATGCTCAGATTTTTTGAATATCTAAAAATGTATTAAATTTTTAGTTAAACTGTTTCAATAAAACTTATAATAATAAAAAATTATACTAAAATAAAAACTGATCAATTATTAGGTAAACCTACCAAACTGCAAGCCTACTACAAAATTTATTTGGAATTTGTAACAGTCTAATGTCAACGTATCTCACAGATACACCGCACGTGCCAGAGGGTTAAGTGGCTGCAAGAGTTAATAAGCTTGTACGGAGATATCAAGTGTTGTCTGTAATATACAAATAAATGCATTGACCGACAGTGTTTGTCATGTCACGGTTTCGGGATTGTATCAAAAGTTGCGATCCGGGGATTTTCCTTTTGGTTTAAGGTGGATACCGACAACCAAATATTGTACGTCACCCTACTAGTGTGGGCGTAATATTTCATGGCCTGGTAATTGGCATTAAGCTATTGGAGGATGCATAGAGTATTATTATTATTCTAAATACGTGGTTTAAAATTGGCACCAATTTTTTTCATTTACTTTTTGCTGTTTCTAAATTTCATACAACTGTTACATAAATTCCTGGTCCAATCAAACTAATAGAACTACTTTTTGGTCAAGTAATTTAAATGCTATTTATATACTGCCTGAGCTTTTCCAGCTTTTTAGTATAAATCGTATCTCAAAACATCAACTTTTATAACTACTCTTATAAACTCTTATATAACTCTTATAAAATAATCACGTTGAAATTTATGTTTGTGTGCATAACAGATGGCAAGTTGTTCTCAAAGCGGTTTCACGACAAAACCTCAGAAGTGTATTGAATTCAAGTCACATTAAACTGTCACTACGATGAGAAACTTGCCCGTATGGCAGAAAACATTCAGTAAACAGACAACTGGTAACTCGGCCAACTAGTAACTGGGTTGCACAGTTGACGTTATGTGCAACACATTTATATAGATTGGCCGAAGTAAACGTCAACATCGAAAACTCGACGATCACGCGGCAAATCGATAGATTCACATTACTGAAGGACAAACAAAGAACGTTGAATCGAGAAAGATAGACAAAGAAGAGATGAAAGCAGTATCTAATGATATTCATGGCTCGTTAGAACGACCCGGGTTATTATACAAACATTGACTGATAATGTATTAAATTAATATCCTCAATTTGCGTCTTTGAAAGGTACATTAATATTTGTCTTCGTGTCTTATCGGAAGCCTGTTGGATTAACGTAACGATGCTGAGATAGGAACAAACTGCTTATTTCGAGAAAAGGCGCTTTCTCGGCTTTCATTCGACAAGAAAATTCGATTAAATAATTTAGTCGAAAGCAAATTAAATCCACTAAAACTGGGACAATGAAAACTCTGAAATAATATTCAATAAATGAATCGATGCCGCGATTAAATTTCCGTGACGTAGGCGTATGCAAATCGCGTGCATTTTATAGACTGGTGAAACGTTTCAAGTACGGAATTAACTGTGCATTATATAAAACATATATCTAATTACAAATATGTTGCATGAAGCGTATTTGCAACATAAAGCTACATAATAAAAATAATTATCTTGTGCTGGTATTATTTCTGTAATTCGTGGTCTTTCTTGGGTATTAAAAATACTAAAACATATTGTAATGTTTTTTTTGTCTTTCTGGTTGTAAAATGTTTGTCTGTCTGCGGGGTTCTTAAATAAAACTTACAGTAATTTGAACACACACTATATTAACAATAAAAACGAATAACAGTTTAAAAACTAATTTCTAACAATAAGAACATTTATGAATTTATGTTTATGTAAGATCACTCGGCGGTGATTCGGTATGGAATGCCAGTCTCCCTTCATTTATAGGTCTATGGCCCTTTGAGAATATCCCCAGGGTCTGTGGACTTTTCGCGCGGTAGCTGGAACGTTCGGGACGTGTGAGTCATCACCAAGATGGTCGCCTGACGTTTGCGAATGATTCATCACAATATTTATTAGAATCCAAAAAGCATCTAATTTGATAGTATTCAAACATGAGCATTCGGTTTTTTCGTCCTCTATAAATACCTAAAGTATTATCTGTATTGTAAACTCTACTATATTAAATTATGTAGGTAATTCTTAATTTTAAATATATTATAACTTTTCATGTATTTTCGCTAATGTGAGAAATTTGCGTATTAAATAGTTATTAGCAAATACTACATCTAAAATGTTCATCTAAGTTTCTTTCCTTTTTTCTTCATTTATATCCCTTTTACCTTTAGGTGTCGAGGACTGAATACACCGAGCCGCATTTTCATATTTGCTAGTCACCCATCCAGTGACGGAGCATGGCAAAGTCTGTTTGACTATATAAATTGCAATGCCGTTACCTTAACTACACTGCCGTACTATTGGCTGACCTAAATTTCAAAATGTAATAAATTATTTCTGTTAGAAAACATACAAACCTAAACAACCTGACAATAAGATTTGAATAAATTCTTATAAGTTCATAAACACTTTGTATTAGTAACAAGATTCCTTTATATACTAATAATAGTATGTATAATAAAAATAGTGATAATTGTCCGCAAGCAAATCTAATGAATTGCGGAACAGATTTCATCACCATAATCATAACCCATTAGGGTGTAGAGATAATGCTGCAACAGGCTTTCCATTTTGTATAATTTCTGGCCATTACTTCTCTTCTCTCCAGATTAGGTTGTTTTTTTAACACTTTTGACATTCCGCTGTACCATGGTGCCTTTAGTCTATCACGTTTTCTTTTTAACTTGTCCTTCACCATTCGTCGCTTTTCAACAGTTTGGCTAAGTTCAACAAATTATATAACAGACAGCATGGTTTCTGTAATTCATGCATTTATTTAGTAGGTTGTTCGAGCACTTGACAAGGGTGATGGTGCTGCAGGTGCCTTTTGTGATTCCATTTGCGCCTTTGATTGTGTTAACCACCATACTACTGGAGATAAGCAAGCTTTTGGAATTATAGACGTTGTGAAATTAGAATCTTACTTATTGGTTCTACCTGTTGGACAATTGGCGCCCCATAAGTATCTATTCTTTGTTATTACATATATATCTTATTATATATCTATATCTTGTTTATTTTATTTATGAATGACATAGTAACTTTCATAAGATTATTTACTAAATCTATATGATGACGACACTTCAGTTGTTGTAGCCTCAAGTGCTTCTAAAATTAAGAAAGGAATAAATGGTGCCCTCGAAGACCTTAGTCGTTGGTTTTACAGTAATAGTATACAATTAAATATAAGTATAACAAACATTGTTTATATCCATACGCCTCAATAAAAATTAGACTTCAAACTTTCAATATTAATTTTAATGATGCAGTCTTGCAAAATCAACAATCTGCAAAGTTTTGAGCTTATATCTAAATGGACATTTACCTTAGGAGAATTATAGCAATACCTTGATAAAAAGACTGAAACATATAACGTCTTCAAAAACTTTCCTCAATAGAGACAGCCATGCTTATTCAAAATTATACGTCTGCGACAGATTACGTGCCTGTTACCATCCATTAAAAAAAGCATGGCCGTCTCTAATGAAGAAAGTTTTTGAAGGCACGTTATCTGATCCTTTAAATATATACCTTTTTTTTTACTATAGTAAGTTCAGTATAATATTTCATATGGTGTTGCATTTTGGGATTTGTTAACATTATCAAATGATTTATTTTTGGCCTAACAGCCTTTAGTGCGATGTATAGCTTTAGCATTGGTAGTTCTAAGTTATGCCCGACCATATTTTAAAGATGATGGCGTTTCACCTGTTCTAAACCTATATGTTTTGAGACATGACATTATATTTTCAATAACAAAGATTGCTTTCAAAACAATTCTAATTTTCGTCATTATAATACGAGAAATCAGTAAGATTATATTTACCAAACAATAGACTGGAAATTGCGAGGAAGATGTCTTACTAGGTGGGTGTATTCGTTATCTTTCACACTTAAGAAAAGGAAACTGTTTGCGCAACTTTAAAAACTACCTTAAATCATTACTTGTTGATAATGTTGATGTATATTCTTTTGATGACTTTTGACACAATAGGGCACCACAGTAGGTGCGTATCCACACCATCTTTAATATTACTCTTAAATTTTTACTGTTAGCGGTTTTACCCTGGGCACTTATTTATATTTCACCATTTCATGATATATCGACTGTTTCCTTCTCGTTTAAGGTTGATGGCAACAACCGAATATCTTAAATGGCCCCACGGACACGACCGTAATAATAAGCCATGGCCTGATATTGCCCGCTATAATTGACGTTAAGCTGTAGGGGGATGCTAAGGCATCAATTATTATCATTACTTTAATGAATTACATGTGATAACTGTGAATAGAATGGCTCTACTCCACATGGTATAATTATTAAGTCAAAAGATAATTCGAATGTTAATATAAATGTGTACAATAATTGCACATTTCCAAGGAGCAATTAAAAACACCAGAATCAACGATCATTAGTTTCTCTTCAGAATAAAATATTTTTATTGTATTATAAATATAATCACCGCATAATAAAATGTTTATTAATTGTCAGTCATGACCTTAAGTTATCGCTATAACTACTGAGTTATAGAAGTAGTGTGACCAGCTTGAAACTGAATCTCCTAAAAGTTCTTTAATGATTTATAAAAGCACTTATTTTGAGTGCTTTAATAGTTCTCTTAGTCACGCTAATTTCAAAAAGTAAGAAAGGAATATTGAAGATCCTTTGTTACTTTTGATACACTTCGATGACATAATTTAATGTTCGATCAACATGTGAAACTGATAGAGAAGAACTAGTAGGGGTGTTACTATTTAGACTTTTGACGGCGTTTTCAAATGTGTGAATGCTAATAATATCGGTACCTATTGTGTAAAACTACAGTAATATAAATACAAGTAAGATGTTATAAATTATACCTATAAAATAACTGGCATATTTAATTTTTTGACTCCAACTGTATACGCGATATACTACTATACATATTTTGATGAACGCTAGACAACATATGTATAATCAGATTCAATTCAAACTAAAATACTTACACATATTCTC
Source organism: Melolontha melolontha (assembly GCA_935421215.2). NCBI lineage: Eukaryota > Metazoa > Arthropoda > Insecta > Coleoptera > Scarabaeidae > Melolontha > Melolontha melolontha. Next base: position 89,363,041 of record OW285238.1, on the reverse strand, counting down.
TGCCAGTGTTCGTACTCGACCATCTTGATCTTATTTACGTAGTGATGGTGCGTACGTGTCGGTATTACCAAGAGAAAATCCTGTTAGACGTTTATTAAGGCTCCAGTATATTTGCGTACACTCCAATTGCTTGGTTGCGAAAGAGTTAGTATGAACTTCAAACAGCCCGTCTTATCTGAGGTGTGGTTCTTGATGAGCTGCGCGGTTTATTGATGTGGTATCGTATCAAATCAACACCCGGAAACACCTCAAGGGGATAATAAAATCGCCTTCTTTTACGACGTATGTATATATATATATATATATATATATATATATATATATATATATATATATATATGTACATGTATATATACATGTACATATACACATGTATGTAGATATAACATCATGCATACTTAAAATAAATCGTCATCTTGTTGGTAAATTTAATACGTAATAATAATACTTATGAAAGCACTATCAAATTGAAAGTAATTAATAATATCAAAATAATTGAAACATACATAAGTAAGTAAACCCCACCAGTTTTGTATACTTAATACAAAGGTATTTTTAATAATATAAAATATTATTAAAAATTAATTAATTAATAATACTATCTTGTATGACACAAGTAATCAAGTATTTCTTGCATTTGGAAAACCTTTGTCATTTATCATTTTAATACAAAATTTAAATGAATAAATATTTATGGATAATGCTATGAAAAGGAAGCTCGGGAAAGCAAAAAGTACGAAGTATCACGAAGCATTATAATTGGAATTATTGAAAGACAAATGATTGACCGCCCGTAAAAGTTGTTCTTTGTTTGGTTGTCAGACGACTATGATTTTAAACAACCGTTTACAGCAAAGCAGTGCAGTGAAAGTCTTCGCCACAATTGTGGAAATGATGCTTCATCACAGAGGGCTGTCGTTTGCAAAATATAAAGATGAGCACGTACATTTCAGTGACTATTTTGCGAAGAAAAGTCTGCCATAATATTCATCTCATGAATGAGGAAGAAAGCAATCGAGTATTTAGTGTGAAGTCACGTTTTTTGGCTACCGTAAAGCTTTAAGGCTTAAATGACACGTTTTGAGATCCCAAGGAAAAATTCAAAAGAATATTGGTGTTGTTTGGGACACGATTGAAAAGGACCGGCATGTCCGCAAAAATTATCCAAGAGGAAGTTGATCTTGTATTAGGATTGAGTATTTTAAGATCTAAAAGATTGAAATGGTGGCTAGGTAGTCGTATAGTCCATACCTGGCACCTAATCACTCATTTTACTAGTTTATTGCAAAATGCCCTGATGAGGCTGAAAAAATGTAAATATACTTCATCTGTTTGAGTCTTTAAGCAAATAAGGAAGAAGGTTGGCACCTTCTTCCTTCTTCGCTGATAAAAGTTGTGAATTCCAGACCCCAAAAAAGCCTCAAAACAATCTTAGAGCTTTATTGGTTGCTGAGATCGAAGATGTTTACAAACTTCTTGTTATGCCAAGTATATTAACTTAACGTACTAACGTGTTCACCATGATATTCATATCTAAAGAACAGGTTACGGGATTTACGCTACGCATCAACCGAAAAAGCGGTTAACGCATTTAAAAATTAAATAAACAACCTAACTGTGAAAGACTGGAGAAATTATTTGGTACGGATGCAGTAATGCATTGACTGTGGAAGAGAATACTTTTAATAATTATAAATAAACGTGTTTTTTTCAAAAAGTTTTGTTTTGTTTAAGTAGGTTAAACAGAAAGAGAGCAGCCATTGTATAATCGTCTTATTTAGTATTTATTTTACATTTTAATTATTTAAAACAAGAGAGAGAAATCATTTATTATTAATAAATATCGTTAACTATAAATAAATAGGTATTACTTTACTAAAACTCAACAGAAAAATAATATTCCTGGTATTGCATGTAAAATACTAAACAAACCAACGGATGCATTACAAAATGATCCTATCAACATTAAACATTCAAACAAATTTGTACTCGTACATCGCGCCCCTAGTTAATTAATATTTTTAGATAAATAATTCCATAAAATTCTTTATAAATTGGTGGCAAAATTATAATTAACACCGTTTAATTTATTCATGCTTGAACCGTCAAACCTATGCTTTATTACATTACCTAACTAACAACCGATTGCATGTTTATCGCGCAATGGAACAATCCTCATCGTTTATTAATAAAATTAATAGGCCAGTTCGTCCACTAACTGTATCAATCGTAATCCGTGTGCATATGATATACCTAACAATCAATCAATCGTTGTTTATTATTAATATGATCGGATGAAATACGTATTACATAAATATTGATTTACCGTGGATGTTTGATGCTTAATGAACATTTTATGTAATGTTTTATAAAGAGCTTGAATTACCTCGCTGCTGATATTTTATTAACCTGAAAGATGATTGTCAACTCTTCAGAGTGACAATTTATTTGCGGAAAAGGCGTTATTGCTCCTTTTTTTTATAGAAAAGATGTTTTATTACCGCTTATAAGATTAGCTAGGTACAAACTTGAAAATAATTCTCCAATAATCCTGCAGTATGCCCTTCATAATTTATCATTTCGATTTAAAGAAACATAAAGAGAATTACGTAGAGGAAACCACAAAATAAAAGCGTCTATCTGATATTTAAATTTCATTGAAAACTAATCGTACTTATCATATAATAAATAATAAGAAGAATTAATTATGGATTAAATTTTTAGAGATGTGTCAAAAAATGAATGAAAAAAAAATATTCCTGATAAGTCTCAATTCGTCCTTACAATTTGAATTTTGTCTTGATGAAACTTGGAATGCTCCATCAGAAGGATAGTTGTTCGGCTGAGGTACAAGACTGATGCGGAATTCCGAGCAATAGGTCCAGTGTGAAGAAAATCCGAACCACTTTCTCTGAACAATATTCTCTGAAGTCATGAAGTGCTGCTAACGCATTTTAAAATTTTCCCGTTTTCTTTGTACACCTTCTACAAACGATATATACATACATATATATATATATATATATATATATATATATATATATTGAGGTAGGTCAAGCCTACACATAGGAAAGCCTTAGTTTATAAAATACAGATCGTTAACATTTATATGTAAATATTAGGAAATAAGAAAATATTGGAACTGAATTCTTCATATGTCAAATCAATAAAGTTGATTTCGCGTTTTTAATTGTTCAAAATTAATTCTCATATTTATATATTTTTATCTTTTCATTTGCCTTAGTCATTTTATTTCTATATTTTGTATTTCCGAAGATATTTCAACTTAATTGATTATTAATAAATGACACGAATTATTTTAGAGAAAACTGTACTTATTTGAAATAACTACAGCGGGAAATATCCCAACCATAAATTAGCATAATATAAAATTATTAACATTCACATGACAATTATTTATTTACTAAAATAAAATATGTAATTTTTATTAAGCATATATGTAATTTGAGTGATTAAGTTATCATTTTCATTAAATTAAGCAGCGAGATTATATTAATACATACAAATTAGACGAATAAGAAGCTAGCATTCGGAACAAACGAGAATTAGCGTCACTAGGTAAAAAATTCCATAAAACACCTCGACGTATTTAAGTGCCTCTCTGGAAATAAAAAGAAAAATCAACAATTAAATTAGAAAACCTATACAACGAACCTAGTAAAACATTACCTGTTTATCCAGCTCCTGTTTGACGCATTTTGCGTGTCCAGACCTCAACCAGTGCCGCAAAAACCGAAAATTCCATTTCACCGGGAATAGCATGCCGCTAGATAGAAGCTAATAGGTGACGCCGTCCGAGAAACCGCATAAACCTGCATCCTGCCTTTTCGAATACACGGAAGACTCCAGACTCATCCATTCCCGTCTATTTTTACATAAGTATTATTCCAGTCTCCTACGAATTTTGAAAATGTTGAATTAATTCATTTTACAAAATATAACCTCTATTAAAGATTTCTTGAATAGATATACCTTATTGGTACATTTAGTATTTGTAGTATTTAATTTAAAGTTTGAAGAATACAGTTCCCTGTTTACAATTATTCAATTTTAATGGTAACATTTATGTATTTAGCTTATTTAAAGTCACTTTCATTTATTCTATATGTTTAACCTTGAATTTATTTTATGTTGATATTATCACGTGACATGATTCATTTTGATTTAGACTAATTTTATAATATCGATCACTTACCTGTTATTTAAAACTTTCATTAAAGCCTTTACATTATTCCTTAACTCACTCGTTTCATTTAGTAGAATTTGCAATTAAGAAAATACCATTATTCACTGTGTTGTTTACCATTTAATTTTGTATGTATTCTTATTGAAGTACCGAACCTGCATTTATGTGTATTTTGTAAGCACAACCAAAGAGTCTCATTGTTCTGATATAGCCGGACATTTAACGCAAATTTAAGCCCACCCGACAATAAATATAAGAAGTTATATACATGTAAAGCTGTGGAGGTTAAGTATACTTCGTTATTAAACGATTATGTATCAGTTGAATTATACGCAAGTAACAGATATAATATTTTAAAACAACTCCATCTATATGTAACATTTGATACTTTATTTAAATAGAGATTTGTAATTCATTTTAAAAAATTGCCTTATCAGCTTCACTGTGTTTTACCATTTAGCTTTGTATTTATAATAAAGGCCAATTGGTATTTAACAATATATATATATATATATATATATATATATATATATATATATATATATATATATATATATACCTGCATATATATATATATATATAAATATAATAACTTCGTGACCTTGGTATGATATGATAAACCCAATCAGTAGGCGATTAAAGGTCTGTATACTACTTCAAAATATATGTATTTAAAAAACTCTACATGTTTCGGCAGTACGCCTTTATCAAGAGAATACAAAATATAAATGACAGGATATAAATTTATATCCTGTCATTAATAATACATGCCAGCTTAATAATAATAATTCATACGTTTCCGATTGAAACCCTGAGGAGTGAGCAGTCCCATTTTTTGGAAATAAACCGACTGAATATCCTAACTGGATAGATTTGTCGTGAATGGTGGTAAAAAAAATAATCAAAACCACAGTTCATAGCACATTTTTGGCTGTATGTGTGGATTTCCGGTACACTGTATAGCTTAATTCTTCTTTCTTCTTAACCGAAACGTCGAGGAATGGTAGTTGATTGTTTGATTCTACTTCCATTGTGAATTTTATTTTTGGATGCATACTATTCAGATGTACCAGGAAGCTCGTAAGGTGATCTTCTCCATGTGTCCAAATCACGAACGTGTCGTCAACATATCGTAGCCAAAGTTTGGGTTTATGGGTGGCCGTCCTTAATGCTGTTTTCTCTAAGTCTTCGATGAAGAGGTTCGCTATTACTGGTGACAGTGGAGAGCCCATCGCGCGGTGCCCCTTCTATTTGTTTGTACCGTTGATCACCGTAGATAAAGTAGGTGTTTGCCAGGCAGTGTTTCACCAGGTTCATTATGTATGGTGGAAATTGGTATTTTCTTTCGATGGTCCCCAGAGCTTCGGTTACTGGTATAATGGTAAAGAGTGACACTACGTCGAAGCTTACCAATAGCTAATCTGTTTCACTTTCTCTTTCTTCAATATCTCAATGAAGTGGCTTGCGTTCTTGACGTAAGATTCTGCTTCTTCGGCATGTGGTTGTAGTTGTTGGGCTAGGTACCTTGCCAACTGTTGAAGAGGTGACCCAATGGAGCTGACTATGGGTCTCAATGGTGCACCTTCCTTGTGGACTTTTGGTAAGCCATAGAATTTGGGACATCTCGATGACTTCTCCCTTGGAATGAGTCGTGTTTGGATTTCCTTGTCGATGGAACTCTCCTTGATTTTAATTTTAGTTGTTTTCTCCAGGTATGTTGTTGGATCCGTAGTGATTGGTTGGTATGCCGGATTTTCTAAGAGAGCTTTTATCTTGGTGTCGTAGTCGGTTGTGTTCATTACCACCGTAGCATTTCCTTTGTCCGCTGGTAGCATAATAATATCTTCGTTGTTCCTTAATTGTTTAGTAATTCTTCGTGCGATAAGTTTTTCGTTGGTGGTTTGGCTGTCCGTAGTATTTGCGATACATCTTGGCGGATTGCTTCGGCCGTATTCTTGTCAATCCCAGATATAGTTACCTCTACCCTACAAATTATCTCTTCTACTGGTATACGGACAGGGGCTATTGCGTAGTTAAACTCCTTCGCCAATACCTTTTGTGATGCTGCATCCAATGTGTGGGTGGATAGGTTGTATACAACTTTGAGTGGTTTCTTCTCCTCTCTGGTGTTTATGGGTTTCTGTTCTGCTTGCAGGCGGTTGGACGTCTTTATTTGTTTCGCTGTTGTTACTTAGGTTCAGGTGTAGTTGGAGTAATTGTTTATTGGTATCATCCAACATTTTTCTGACATCGTGGATAGATTCCCTCAGTAGAGCCAGGCTTGCTTTCTTCAGAATGTTCTTGGTTTGTCTGGTGTTTTTGTTGAACTTCAGTTTCAATGTTTGTGGAATGATCTCCTCCTCTCGGCAACGTTGTAGAAATGCCAGGTCGCAAAGCAGTTTGCTTCTTCTTGTTCTGAGTTTCTCGAAAGTCTTGGTTTGGTTCTTCTCCCCGTAAAGACGTAGTATGTTTTCTTTTAGGTTTCCGCGGGTAGTGGTATGTATTGTAACTGGATTCCGGGTTTTCTTCCGTGTTTCCACTGTTTGGTCTTCGTAAAGACCGGTGCTGGTTTCTGGACGACGTTTCGGCAAAATCACATTTGCCATCTTCAGGTCTGCGATAACTGTCTACTTCTGCTTCTGGTTACTCGTAAACTGACGTAATTGAGTCTAGTATGCTGGTTATATACCCGATTAGCGTTCTGGTTGGTCACACTTGGTTGAGTGTGTGCGCGGCTTCGTGTCGTTGGGCCTGTAGCTGGATTGTTCTGGCTGGGTTGTGGCGTAGGTGTTTTTATTTGTTGTTTGTTGTTGGCAACTTCTTTGCTTAATACTGGTTTCCATGCTGTTGGTAGCCTCTGGGTATCATCTCGCGAATTCAAATTGTCCGGACGTTTCTCAATTTCGATAGCTTCCCTGATTATTCTGGTTTTCATATATTCTATGTCCGCCAATAATTTGCAACAGTTGGCAAGATACCTAGCCCAACAACTACAACCACATGCCGAAGAAGCCGAATCTTACGTCAAGAACGCAAGCCACTTCATCGAGATATTGAAGAAAGAGAAAGTGGAAACAGATTGGCTATTGGTAAGCTTCGACGTAGTGTCACTGTTTACCAATATACCAGCAACCGAAGCTCTAGGGACCATCGAAAGAAAATACCAACCTCCACCATACATAATGAACCTGGTGATGGCAAACACCTACTTTATCTACGGTGATCAACGGTACAAACAAATAGAAGGCGCACCGATGGCCTCTCCACTGTCACCAGTAATAGTGAACCTCTTCATGGAAGACAGAGAAAACAGCATTAAGGACGGCCACCCATAAACCCAAACATTGGATATGTTGACGACACATTCGTGATTTGGACACATGGAGAAGATCACCTTAAGAGCTTCCTGGAACATCTGAATAGTATGGATCCAAAAATAAAATTCACAATGGAAGTAGAATCAAATAATCAACTACCATTCCTCGACGTTTTGGTTAAGAAGAAAAAAAATGGAGAATTAAGCCATAGAGTGTACCGGAAATCCACACATACAGATCGGTACCTCAACGCACAGTCTCACCACCACCCAGCTCAGTTGCAAGCAGTAGTGAAGAGCCTAGTAACAAGATCACAGAGATTAGCAGATGAAGACAACGTCATTCAAGAAATGGATAAACTCCACAATGCACTCCAGCAGAATGGCTTTAGCAAACGGGCAATCAACAAAGCATTAAAACCAAAACGAGCCACACCACAAGACGAAAAAGAGGAATCAATAGCCAAAACCTACTTACCCTATGTCAAAGGTACCACCGACAGAATATCCAGAGTCCTACGAAAACACAACATTGAAACCACATTCAAGGCAGAGAGAAAAATCAGCACAGTCCTTCGGAATCCAAAAAGAAGAATACCTTTAGAAAACCAGGGAGTTTATTAAATTCCATGCCTTAATTGTGAGAAGACGTACATCGGCCAAACAAACAGAAGGGTAAACGTAAGAAGAAATGAACACCAAAACTCCGTAAGAAAAGACGAGAAAACTTCATCATGCAAAGGAAACGTCCCACACGATAGACTTCAGCAATACCAAATTATTGGCGAACATAGAACATATGAAAACCAGAATAATCAGGGAAGCTATCGATATTGAGAAACGTCCGGACAATTTGAATTCGCGAGATGATACCCAGAGACTGCTAACAGCATGGAAACCAGTATTAAGCAAAGAAGTTGTCAACAACAAACAAAATCACCTACACCACAACCCAGCCAGAACACTCCAGCTACAGGCCCAACGACACGGAGCCGCGCACACACCCAACCAAGTGTAACCAACCAGAACGCTAATCAGGAATATAACCACCATCCTAGACTCGACTACGTCAGTTTACGAGTAACCAGAAGCAGAAGCAGACAGTTATCGCAGACCTGAAGATGGCAAATGTGATTTTGCCGAAACGTCGTCCAGAAACCAGCACCGGTCTGTACGAAGACCAAACAGTGGAAACGCGGAAGAAAACCCGGAATCCAGTTACAATACATACTACTACCCGCGGAAACCTAAAAGAAAACATATATATATATATATATATATATATATATATATATATATATGTTTAGATAATTTCTTAGCCGTATATTAAATATAACAATTGATAAATTACTGGAGTTTTTCGACTTTTATATGAAATATTTACAAGTATCAAATTCGTATGTATGTAATTGCAAAGTAAGTGGGGATGTAAACATTGCTGTCTACAAATTACAAAGCAAATCAAACGAAATTTTTAATTGAAAAATACTTTCACTCACTGACATCTGCTATCAAATCTGACATCAGCTTTCAAAACTGACTTCTGCTTTCAACTTGACATCTACATTCAATAACTGACATCTGATTCATTAGCATTGTTACTTTATAATGCATTTCTAAATAGCTTGAACCTGGGTCTATTGTGGCTAAGTGGTAAAAACGACAGTCTGGCAAACTGTAGACTTGGGTTCGAGTCCCAACATAGACAATATTTTTCAATTAAAAATTTCGTATGATATGCTTTGTAATTATGTTTACATCCCCACTTACTTTGAAATTACATACATACTAATTTGATATTTGTAAATATTTCATATAAAGGCCGAAAAACTCCAATAATTTATCAATTGTTATATATATATACATATATGTATGTATATATATATATATATATATATATATATATATATATATATATATTAGAATTATTTTCTTAGCCGTAATTATAATATAAGACAAAAAGTAATTGTTTCTTGGGAGTAGCGACCTGGTAATTAAAACAATATTTTTTATTAAGGATACTTATCAGCTATAGAGCGTTTCTCGTCCATGATGAAGTACAGGTCATATGGAGATAGCGTACATAGTTGCCAAGTCGCGAATTCATTCCTACCAACATACCTATATAGCTGTTAATCAGGCCTGCTGTCAATAGTATTGTATTGACATAACCTTAATTGTATTTATAATGAACAAAGTTTTAAAATTATTATTCTTAGTTTGCATCTGTTTATAATATATTCGATGCCAAGAAAAAGTAAATAAGAGTGAAATATCATTGTTGATGGTAGCAAGAACTGTATTCACGTGGGTGGTATGTTTTGCATGAAAAATCTATGAACTTGTTGTCGTACAAGTGCGTGTATATTTTCATCATAACGGTGTAGACAAGCATTTACTTGTACCCCTTTTCTATTCTGCTTGTTTTTTTTTGGACTCAACAACGGCCCTTTTTCTTGTTCCTTTCTCATGTTGTATATGCTGTGTACTGAACAATGTAGTGCTTCACTTGCTTCAGCAGCAGCAGCAGTAACAGTCAAAGGTTTTTTTAAGAAAATGATTAAAAACATTTAGTATCATCTGCTTTTCTCTTCGACTAAAACATTCACCCCTTCGTGATTTTTTCCCTCCAGGCTCCATTACTGAAGTTTAGAATCTGTAACGGTAATGTTTTTATTTACGAGCACATTTCCTTCACATTCCAACTTACCACAAACTTTAGTAAACAACAACGGGAGAATATAATAAAGAGAGAGAGAATATAATATATAATAATAAGAATATAAGGTATATAATATAATAACACTATAACAATATAACAATATAACAATATAACAAGAACGAAGAACAACAAATAATATTTAATAAAAATACGGAAAGGAACAATTTGACACTTGACAAGATAACAAAGTGAACAAAGTACTGTACTATAGCAGTCTGGTTATCTGTACGAATTAAAAATCCCCAATAAAAATTAATATAAATTTTCGCCATAGCGAGCGGTGGAAAAGGATAGCGCGATGCAATTTCTTAAAGAAAATAAAAGAGGGGAATGCTCTATAAGAGCCCATACTTCATCGTGGGCGTGAAACGCTCTATAGATCCAATAGTTTTCTAGATATATATTTACAATGAATGAGAAAAAGTGGCATTTCTATGTGCGTCTTCAAGTGCCAATAATTCGAGAGTGCTAAAAATAAGGCTTAAATTAAATTAATTGGTATGGCTTTTGCATAAAGTGTGTGGTCAGATACTTTTGTACGGAAATTGTTCTAATGTATACTGGGTGTTCGCGAAGGTTTAATAAAGTGAAGGAAATTTGCGCTAAAAATCTCGTGAAAGAGAGAATTTGTTATATGTATATTAAAAACTAAATGAAATATCTATATATAATATGTCTCTGGTATATATTTTCCAAATGTTTCCAAGACTAAAACTTTATTTTTATAAATGACTTTCAAATGTTGTCTTGAAACTACTTCAATGTCTTCAACAGGCTTTTCAAATCATAATGTGTAATTTAATGCAATTATTTAACGTCTTTAACAATACGGAAATGAAAATATCTCCTACTTAACCTTAAGAAAAACAAAGAAAGCTATCATACTCGTACTGTAACTTCTGTTATTATTTAATTAATAATATGTTCGTCGAGTAATTCCATCGCTACCAGTATCGTGTAATGAAAATCAATCAATCATGTTTTATTTATTGACTATCAGATATCTGAAATACGGATTATTTGTCATGTTATTTATTTACAACATAATTATCTTCATCCGCCGAAGAGGCACTCTCTATTCCTTTTTATCATTTTACACTTGTCTGTTTGAGCTCTTATTATAGGTTACCACTTACTTACACGTTTAGTGTGTAATGTATATGCAGATATACCCATTTTCTTAGAACTCTCTCTTGTATCAAAAACGTATGCATATATAGTGGAGTTAATGTCGTGAGTTGTGTATATACTTGTATTTGATGTCAGTGATAATGAACTGTCCACAATAATCATTCATTTACCGATGACCGCTAATGTGATACGACAATGGGTTCGCTCGAGTGTTTGTTCACCGTAGGGAATCAGTTTTAAGGATTGTCGTGTTGATTTTGGTTATTGTGTTGTTATGCCGGGGGCGTGTTGAGTATTTGTTCACATCTCGCGCCAATGTAGTAATTGGTAACAAATTATCTGTTGACGTTCGCCTCAATACTTTAAGTGATATTACATTCACTGTTTAGTTGTTACATATTTGTTATCTTCATTGTGTTATTACCGCTGCATTTTAATCCCATACCGAACTGTTTGTACATTCAAATTAGAATGAATAGCATATACATAAATTTGACTCTCTAAAATGTCCTTAATTTGAAAATATAATCACGTTTTTAATTTTTAATCTTTACAAATGTTAACGTAACGTGTTGTTCGTCAAAAATAAACTTGTTTTAAATATTTTAAATAAAAAAGGTTTCAAAGAAATATGTAACGAGATTCCCTCCAAATACAAGTAAATAATTTAAAACTAAAACGATTATTATTTAAATGAAGTCGTACACCTATTTGAAAGTTCTGACAGTTAAAAGGTGCCACAAGATGAAATTATTACAAAAAAGGTGAAATATATAAATGAAGAAGGAATAGAAAGTGCCCTAAAACCGTTAGGCTTATGTACGGGGATGTTTTTTTAGTGTTGTACGAGGAATACATATTTGAAATGTTTCGGGCCTTTTTAACAAAAATACATATTTTAAAGCAAAAGAAAATTTATTTTTCGACGTAATCTCCCTGCAACTTGATACATTTGGTCCAATGTTTTTCCCATCCTTCAAACCGTCAGAAGAAAATTGATTGTCCAAACCTGAAAAATACTGATTTACAGCGACTTCAACTTCTGAACCATGTTTTTTTCCGTCGAGATATTTTTTCAAATTACGGAACAGGAGAAAGACGCCTGGAGCCAGATCTGGCAAATAAGGTGGGTGCGGAAGCAATTCAAACTTCAATTCGTTCAATTTCGACATTTCAACCTTGCACATGTGAACCCGAGCGTTATCCTGGTGAAACAGAATTCTTTTTTACCAAATGTGGACGTTTTTTCATAATTATGGCTTTCAATTTATCTAGTAATGCAGCGTAGTACTCCGTTGATTGTTGAACCCTTTGCAAGATAGTCGACAAGAATTATTCCTCGGCTATCCCAAAAAACTGTCGCTTGAACGATCTTTGCATTCTCCGGAGTGGCTTCTCCCATCGCAATCCACTGCATTGACTGCTGTTTGGTCTCGGGCGTATGGTGGTGTACCCAGGTTTCATCGACGGTTATCAATCACCGCAAAAATTCCGCCTAATTTTTTTGATACAGGCCTTAGCCTGTATCAAAAAAATGTGTCGGACGAGAGTCTTAACAGCCCGACATGTCCGTCCGTATACGCTTTTGGTCAATCGTCAACAAACGCGGCACCCGTCACGAGGATAATTTTCTCATATCTAAATCTTGAGTAAAATCTTGTGCACCCGCTAAGATGATATTCCACAAGCCTTAGCTATATCCATAACAGTCAATCGAGGCTCTTCCATAACAGTTTGATGCACTAAATCGACCATTGCGTCAGTTGTAGCAGTTTTCGGACGCCTGGAACGTTTCTCGTTTAAAATGCTTGTACGGCCACGTTTATACTCGGCCACCCACTGTTTTATCGTTGGAAATGAAGGGGGAGGCTTCGCCGTATACAGTGTCTAACGCATCTTTTATTTCCTTTTCAAATGAAGGAATTTTGTCACTCCGCGATACTCAAGCGAACCATAGACAAACTAATGATCAATATGACTTTCAATTTTGTCAGTTTACGTATGTCGAGGCCATCTATCAAGCGGCAAAAGAAATTTTTTTCGATAATTTATGTCGGTAAGGCCGGAAACATTTCAAATATCCCTCGTATATAGCCATAAACTCAAAAGCGGATCTACTCAAAGTGCTTTACTGCTTTTTAAAATATTTTCAACAAAATCGATACACTTCTGCATTCGTTCAAATCAATTGTTAAAGCAGTTATTCCAGTTTCCAGTTGGGACAGTCAAAATTGCTATTTTGAAGGCCTCTACTGCTTCTTCCGGCGACTGAAATCACTGACCAGGCATTATATTCTTGATATTTGACAACGTAAAAAAATCGTTCGGACTTAGGTCGGGGCTATACTGAGGATGATCTAATAATTCGATATTTGGCTGCTCCAAAAACTCAATTGTCTTTCGAGCTGTGTGCGAACTCGCATTGTCATAATGCAGGATGAATCGCCGTTGTGGGTTGGTTTCTCAGAGCACGGTGATTACTTCTGGCAAACAAACGGTTGTATACCTATGTATTTATCGTTCTTCGATCTTGCAAAGGAATTCTAGCTACATGACCTAATTTTGAGATAAACATTATCACCATTTTTTTCGACATACTTTGCGGAGGGATAACTTTTGTCGGATTCTCTTTAACTGGAGTTTAATGGAATAAATCCATGATTCATCACCACTCACGATGCTACAGTCGTTTTTTGAGTTCCCGTTATTGAACTAGCTCAAAGCTTTTCGGCACCAATTAACGCGGGTCGACTTTTGCTCTTTGGTTAAAATTTGCGAAATCCAACGTGAAACTAATTTTCTAACACCAAGTTAATCATATAAGATCATCTTTGAAATACCCATGAATGTCTCAATTTCACTATATATCTGGGTGACTATATTCTGGGTGACTGCTGTTCTTGGCGGCCCTGTCCAGGGATCGTCGCTGATACTGATGCGTCCACGATGGAGTTCACAGTAACACCGTGAAATTGTCGATTGATGTGGTACGTTATCTTCAGAAACAGAAACCAACTCAGCAAGACATTGTTGTTAAGCTAATCCTCTCCGGAAGTTGTAAAAAATTATTGCGCGAAAATTTTCTCTACTTTATTCCATTTTTCGGTCAACTTATAAACTTTAAAATATTATTTATTAATGTACAATTAATTTACAAATAAAATGAAAACTGTATCGTTATTTATAACTTTAATCTTTTCAGTAATACTTATCAGAACCTGATAAATATGTGATTATAAGGTCACTAGTTTATTAGATTGGCGTTTTAATCTTATCCTAAAACAATGCAATTACATGGTGTAAACACTTTTCATTTATTTATAGGTGAGATGTCATGGAAAAGCTGTATGGATTTTTGGGCGACCCTCCAGTTTGCTGTACTCCAGTCTAAATTCTGTCACAACTTTCCGCCATGTTTGCGCGTCGAAAAAATAATACGTCCCTCGTTCGTAATTCGATGTCTTTACCATAGGTGTCATGCCGGGAACTTGCGTTATCCAGACTTTTTCTTCCATGTGATATCGCCACTCTCTACTGTACCTGATATACATAATTAATGATGATGTATTTTATGATTAATCGCGTTTTCTTTTCATTAAAAAAACTTACAGTTCACTCGCGGCGGCTATTTGAAGTACATCTCCACAATTGTTATAATTTATAACAATTGATATAACTTATAAAACATGAAAAAAGTAAGTCGTTTTTATACCTGGCTAATTTCACCGTCGCAAGTTTATTTTTGTAACAAAAAAGTATAGGTATATAATTAGGTTAATATATTTTGTTTAGTGATTGGTTTTGGAAAAAAGACACATTTGAGCATCTGCGTAACTACAAGGTGCTACCCAGTCGCAAAGGGGTAGTACTACAGCTTTATAGCGCTAGATGGCGTGAGCTATGTCTATACTGGCAGTCGGTCAAACAGTACTTTGTTAGGTGGTAACAAACAGTTTTTATGTTATATTTGTCGAGTTGTGTTTGAGTTATTCTGATACTAAAATATCTGATGTGAAAGAACAAACAATGTGCATCAAATTCTACTTCAAACTTGGTAAAACGGCAGCGGAAACTCTGAAAATGCTTTAGGTCAGACGCAAACTTATGAGTAGAGTCGGCAAAGAGGAGCAAATTTCAGTGCAGTGCGAAGAACAACGTGGAGGGGCCTAGCGGCCGTATCAAGTCGAGCGATCAGTAACGTTTACGTACTCGCATCATTTATGTTCGTGACTTTCATGAGTGAGCATAGGCGATGCGGACGCATGAATGTTTACACATAAAATAATGATAAAAAATATATTATATTACGTGCTGAAATACTAACTGTTTTAAAATGCTTTCATGAAATCATAAACTGGGTGGCATCTATTAAATATTTGAATTATTAAATACATTTCCACACTTGTTTCAGTCAAATGAGTACGGCGTGCGGAATAAATATTTTTCAATAATGGAAACGACCGTTCCACATTGAGTGATGTTATATTTGCAAATTTAAAGTAATCCTTGTGACAACTTAATGGATCTTTCGCCGCACCTTCACAAATTTGTCTTAGTATGAGAGAATCCTAATCCTTGTCAATAACTCTTTCAAATTTTCGTATTACACACTCATTTTTTTCGCCTTCCGCCGCACATAGGTGTGAGTGAACATCATCCACAATTTGAACATAATCCACAAACGACATCGAATCATTTTGTAATTTTCTTGCGAATAATTTCTAAATCACTTTTTACCTAACTATCTTGAAACATTTTCTGCCTTCTTTACATCATCAAAACGTTCGCAGTAATAAAACGCAGCCTCTAACCATGTTTCCCAACGCGTAGTAAGCGGTTGTGGTGGTTCAGATGGTTAATACTCCTTTACTCAACTCGAAGTACAAAATGAACAAATAAAAATATATGTATTTCGTATTTTATAGATCACCACCGGTTTGTTTTCCAATTATATAAATAAAATTAAAAACTCTTTAAAAATACAAATTTTCAATAGTAAGCCTGTGTGCGATGAGTCATGGGCCTCTCCTGTCCGGCCCCTAATCTGCAAGTGTAAGTTTTCAACGCGACTTACGATGTCCTAAGTTCATCCAAAAACAGCAAAATACCATAATATACAATTAACTACTAAATTGGTAAAAGAATTATTTTTAAGAATTTTAAACGTCATGTATACCACACACGCTGCACTACAAAAGCGTGACAAATGCAACGACTCTCCTTGAACGAAAAGAATTAATCGTAAAAGAAAAATCCCTTGGCTCGTCACTGGAACACCAGTAAAAAATTATTCTTTAAGGCTACTCGCATACCGAACTCACCCAGACAGAAACGAGGTGAAAAAAAGAATTGAGAATCTGTGTATACAAACTGTAGCACTTAACTAGAACCAAACATTAATGTAAATGTGCACGTTTCTTCACTTTATTTCATCGAGCACCATTATTTTTAATTATCCGAGCAGGCGCTGACTCTGAATTCGAATGCTTTGTTTGGTCGGAGGCAAAGGACATAAAAAGTTTTAGAATTCATGATTGTAAGCATCATGTCAGAAAAAGTAAATATGTGTGGAGATTTAGTCTACAGATATTACATTCTTCTAGCTCTAATTACAATCATAACAATTGCGTCGTTATTATTGAAATTGTTACAAATTGATGTAATTTGGTATATACCGAATATTTTATTCAACATTATATATAGAATTACGTAATTTATGTTTTCAGAGATATAGGAAGCTTGGAACTGTAATTATTGTTGTCAAAGCTTTTAAATCGCGCTTGTAAATATTTTGCAATGTAGTGGTTACTTTTATCAAAACGTAGGGAGTTTTTATTTTATTTCTTAAATATCAGAATATCTAACTAGTATACTCGGCGATAAGAACATTAGACAGAAAATGCGTAACATTTGAACCTAACCAATGAATAATACTTTGCCAAAAAATAAATATTATTATTTTCATAAGTGAGTTACTTGACTAGTTTAAATCTTGTTTGTCAAACTGTTTACATTTTTTTGAATGTCTTATAAAAAAAGATAACATAAGTAGATATTTTTATTTATCAGTCCTGCCTGTAAAATTGACAGTTATGCAGAAATCAGATCTCAGCTCGGTGCTGTTTTTACTTTTTATAAATAACAGTAAGTATCATTTACTAATGTTTCTTTGTTTATATACAGTACAAATCTCTTCCCTATAGTCACCTACAAACGTGTATTACGTATGTGTGCGTTCGTGGAGCGAGGAGTGGGGACGCACATAGCATGTATGTATGTATGTATGTACCGTAGATCAGTTTGGATGTAAGCAGTAAGCACATACATAGTATAAACGTCGATGAATGTGGAACTACCGTCAATAACAGGGACTTTATGTAATAATAAACACAAATAAGTGTGGACTTTTTGGAAGATTTTAATATTTTTAACGTTTAAAACAATGTCAGATATACCTATAACAATAACAATAAATAAAGCGGTAAATCATAATAACTTCAATATTCTATACATAATAAATAAAACTAGAATTAAAAAAATAAAAAGTAAACTATTTAATGTATTGTATGCTCAAAACGGTCTCCTAATGCAAACAAGCAATGTCCTAATCTGTCATAAAAGTTTCTCTGAACATTTAAAATCGTTTGCGGTTGAATATTTAGGATAGATTCAACTATTTTCGCCCGTAATTATCGTTTCAAACGCAATGATACGTTGAAAGTTAATTTGAAATACCCGTGCAATTTCTCTTATGCTGCGACCAAGATGATACTGTTTTACGACATATTTTTTTTGTTCAAGGGTAAAAATATCCATCGTGAATACGGACTATTCGCAAAAGTTGAGCAAACCATCCAACTTCACAAGTAAACTGTAACTAATGGCATGTATGCATCGCTTCGTACGTCCCCACTCCTCGCTTCTTGAACGCACACATACGTAATACACGTTTGTAGGTGACTATAGGGAAGAGATTTGTACTGTATACTAACGATACAAGTGCGATGATTTCGGAATTTTATCCCGTGGATGTGCGTAATAAGTTAATAAAGAAAATGTGCTTCCC
This sequence comes from Melolontha melolontha, assembly GCA_935421215.2. NCBI lineage: Eukaryota > Metazoa > Arthropoda > Insecta > Coleoptera > Scarabaeidae > Melolontha > Melolontha melolontha. The sequence continues at coordinate 89,344,599 of OW285238.1, read as the reverse complement.
GACCAGCTTCACAAATGGTTTCAATGCAATAATTTGCATTTGTAAATCGTAATCATCAATAAATATGTTTCAATTAGATGGATTGTTAAATTAACAAGTTCGATGCGAAAAGCTAGTCGATAGTATCAGCGTCTCTTGCTACCACATAAAAATTTTAAGAAACTCACTGAGCATCAAGAATTTGATAACATTTTATTCCAGACAGGTACATTCCAGGATATCATACTGCATCATTTTCTTGGGATCTTTTCAGTATTCTTACTTTTATAATACCTCATATAGATATAATACCTGATATAAAAACTATAGTACATTAAATATTCCAAAAAAGTTTCTGGTTTCAATAATAGGTTTCAATAGGTCCAAAGGTTTTCAATCAATAGCTGAATGGATGGAAGAATGTAGGGAGTCTTAATACATTAAATCTCGAATTGTGACAAATTTTACAGGATGGTTGCGTTTATTCTGTTGAGGAATTTCTGTCTGTTCTTGAACAGTGACACTTATGTGTTTCTTTAGTATTTAGGAATGTTTTGTTTTGTTGTGATTATATTATTTTTATATATTATTGTATTTCGCATGGACAAGTCTATTATTCAATGATTTATTGGACAATAGTGCTATCTATCTATCAATCTAGCTATCTACTATGAGACTTAGAGGCGACAGGCATGTCTTTGTTAGATGAAGTGTTATCATACTTTATATAGATTATCTCAGTAGATTTACTTAAAAAAATAGCAGTCTCAATAGAAGAACAATACTGCGAGGCTTATACCTATATACATACTAGTAGGCATAAAAATTCTATTCGCAAAGAATTAAATTATCTAGAAATATCATTTTATCAAAAATATACGTTAACCATGAAACCACAAGAACTACTTACACTGATGTGATAAAAATTAGATCTGTAAACTATTGACTAAAGTAAAGTCAGGTAATGTCCCATAAATCAAACTAATTACAATCATTAGAAACTTAACATGTTTTCCATATTAATGCAAATGGTTTCGTGAAAATCAGTTCAGTACATCTTCGTGAGAAACAAAGAACACCAGGCTTTTCATTCCCTCAATCACATAATTGTTAGTATTAATGATACTAGTTCGATGTGAACACTATAGCGAAACTCGTGTAACGTTAAACAACGAGGCATTAGCTGAGTGGTTTAGTTACACAAGTTTCATTATGAAGTTCATATCGAATGTGTATCATTCAAAATTTAATCTACGACCCAAATAGATTTTATTCGCATAGATTTTATTTATCTTAAATACCAGAAATGTTTTCATAAATTAAAATTCAAAATTATCAGGTGCCCATATTAGTCGATATTATGGTAACCGCGCTTGTTGATTATTTCAATTTTGACTTTGGTAACTTTATTATTAAGGTCCAATTTTGTGCTATACATGCAGTTTAGTTTTAATGAAAACGAATATCAATATGGGTGACTTTGATTCCGAGAATGTCCCATCGGATATCGAAAGCATTACGCAAAACGTTGTCGATTCCTTACTTCCCGAAAAATCATGACAGACGCACGAGTAAGCCTATGCAAAACTTGAACATTGGTGTATTTATTTTTTATTTTAAATTTTGCGTGTTATTATGGAGGTCATAATGACATCCAAATAACAATACTAAATGTGTCATAATGACACCGTCGTAGATTAATCATTTTAAATGAATGCAACTAGTATTTTAATAATATATTTGCCAGTACTTATGAGCAATCAGTATCATTGTCAGATAGTCAACTTTTTCTTTATGATCTGATATCAATTTAATCTCTGTATATGCATTATTATTAAATACCTACGTTTTCTAAAATAGTATATTACAATGTAAGTTTCATAAGACACGATTTTCACAATTATCGGCAATTGTGTTTCTGAAACGTATATTTTATACTACGTCTCTGTTTTGATTTTTTACTGTTCAAAATCTCAATCAAAATAGACATAAAATGTTTAATTCAAAAATTTTTGAAATTTAGTCGCATACAAGAGCCGAAACAAAAAAGTGGCCGACATATTTTTGGAATTAATGTACATGTTTTTACTGTGGCGGTGGGAAACCGTCATACTATTGTTGCCTCAAATTCTGTAAAGTGTTCGTGAAAATCGTCCACGGTAAAGAATGATCTTCTATTACGATAACGCTCGAATAATGAAGTATTCGAATGTTCAAAACAAGGAAATAATGAACCCTTTATTGTATTGTTCAAATCTGGCACCTAATGATATCTTTTCGTTTCCGCGTGTAAAGGATAAGTTACTGGGTTTATGTTTTACATTGATCTAAGAAGTGTTCAAATCTGGCACCTAATGATATCTTTTCGTTTCCACGTGTAAAGGATAAGTTACTGGGTTTATGTTTTACATTGATCTAAGAAGTGGTAAACGCATTTAAGAATTAAATAAACAACCAAACGCGGAAAGATTCGAGAAAATCTTTTGAAGATTGGTTTTCACGAATGTAAAAATGTATTGACTGTGAATGGGCATTCTTTGAAAAATTATAAATAAATGCGTTTCATTAAAAAATTGGATATTTCTTTACTAGGCTGAACGGAAAGAGAGCAGCCCTCACATAGCAAAGGTCCTAAAGAATGTTTTGTTATTAGTCAAATTAGTCGTCAAAATTTACTGAATTTCAGATTTAGAATGAATGGGTCCAATCCTATAATAAACGATATTCAATGCCGTTATTTAGTAGGTATTTCCGTTAGTTTAAATCAATATTATTATTATTATTATAATAATTTGTTTACAACAATCTACGATATTTAATATAATAATAACTATTAGTAACTACTTGTTAAAAATAGAAGACCAAAATTATTTTTCAAATTCTCGTACTCAAATAATTGGCATAATAATAATTTCCCTATGTAATCCATTTTTAAATGCAATTACATACTTGATCTTTACTTACGCTTTTACTGTTGTACTAAATTAAGTTCATAACAGTTTAGAATGCTTTTTAAACTCCAACAAAAATTTGTCAGGTCAGAATTATACCAGATTAAAAATTATTGGATTAATGCGATAATCGTTTCTTGGCAGCAAAGGCTTTCATTACTGACTCTCATACGACTATAGCAATGAATAACTACGTTAGCTTGGCTCAAAATATGCACAGAATGGTAATTGAGGAAAGTGTTACGTTTAAAATTATCATATTGAGTCTAGTGTTTCATAAGTAATACTCTTTAGCTTATCAATAAACTATAGACGCAACATAAGAAAACTTCATCGTAAAGGTATTTCCTTGAAACTAAATCCGTATTATACAGCATTTATTGAATATTTAATATGTACATGTATACTACTGTTACTACTGTTGTACTATGTATGTCATATTTACATAACTACGAGGTTTATTCAGAAAAACAATGCCGAACATATTTTTAAGATAATTTTATTGCATTGTAATGTACACACCTTTTTCTACGCGTTTTCCGCCGTTATGTAGGTATTTGTCATAGCATTATTTTCTGTATCCCGTCTTCATAGAAGGATGCCACCTGTAGCGCCAAGTATATTGTAATTGATTCTTTCACTTCATTGTCTTTATTGACCTGCTGACGGGAAAGGAATGATTTAAACTGGAAAAAGATTATAATTTGCAGTGTCGGCGGGCTTGAGCGAGAAATAGAACAATACCGCAGCTGAGGATGCCTAATCTTCTATTTTATATTTTACAACGTAGTTATCTAAATGTTTCTCAGCAGACATCGCCGTTACTGGCCTGTCCTTGTAGCAGTAAATCTCCTAGCAAAACACTGTGTACATGATTTCTCGAGCTGTTGGAGGCTTGACTTTCACCTTCGCTGGAAATGAAGTGTGCATTGATTGTCGTTTTAACTGAAGAGTTTCATGAGAAACCCAGGTCTTGTCTCCAGTGACTTACAGCAAAAAAAAAAGCAACACCACCCTCACTATACCGACTCAAAGAATCAAATGTACTGACTTGAGGTTTTGTTTTCTGCTGCTCCATAAGAAATTTTCAATACTGCAAACACTCATCATGAAGCTAAACAGTAATCAGCCGATTAATACTGACATCCCTCTCTTTCCAGTAGTTAGTACTACTGCGGCGACAATCGGCAATGAAAATTTATTATTATAAACAACATGCTCGTATATGTAACAGCTTTCTGACACTTTCTCCATTTCCCAAAACTAGTAGCAAAATGACAACAATAATATTAATTAGCATAAGATAAATACATTTGCAAGGGAGGTTCACTAATTATCGTCTCAACATAGAAGGGAAAACTGTGACCTTTGAAGAAAGAATATTTTCAAACTTAATTTCATTGGTATTGTGACACAGACATTTAACGCATCGATGGTTTTTCGTGAAGAAGGTTAGCCCTTACACCAAAATTCTATATTTTGTATTTTTGATCAAAGTGATAGATCGCGGTTTTATCCAGTATAATAAATCTTTTTAGAAACTTTTATGAATCTGTGTTAATTATGTTAGTTATATTATAATTTGCATCAACAGTAATTTGAGCATTATTGATCAATCAATAACGTTAAATCAATAACGTTATAGGTATCCAATGAGCAGAGAATTTTGAAAAACCCAATCCAAACCAGATCTTAAGTATACCAAGCGCCAAATAAGATGGCGAGCGGTGGGAGTAAGTTCGCGCAGCATTAGAAGTAGTGGGGAGATTTGTATTTGGTTTTACATCAAATTGCAAGATACCACAGGCGGCGTAAACTATACATCTATCACTTAATAAATTAATAATTTATTAGAGTAAAGTATATACAAACTTATTATTTTTTTAACAGTATAGATTTATTCTGAAATCAGTTAGACGTTACATTACCAAACGAAATGATATTACTCTTCTCACAAAAAAAATGGGAAATTGACATATACAGAAATTTATGTTTTATGTTTTTTTAAACTGTTTAATTATGGCTTTTATCAAAGAGGTTAGAATTATCTGACATTGCCATCAGAATGATTAATCACAATTATTTAATTAGACGTCGAAAAATAATATGTGCCAAGAAAATAAATGGTCGTATTTTTTATTAGGTAGTTATTAACAGAAATATAATACTTTAGTATTTTGTTGCATTGCCATTACTTTCTATCACCAAATTAATCCTTCTAGCCATAGATCTAATTAGAGCTTCACAATATTGTGCGGTTAAATTTTGCCAATATTCGTTTATGCCATTAATCAATTCCTGTCTGCCTAAAATTATTACGACGCATTGTTTCTTCCATGTACCCCACACATTTTCAATTGGATTAAGATTCGGGATTTTTACATACTTAAAACTACAAACTAAAACCTGTAGTAACGTTTGACAACCGTTTAACACGAATAAAACTAACATAAGCTGACAATTAACACACGATCAAATTTTAGATTTCCAATTTTTTTTTGTGTTGACAGTAATAATGAGATTGTAATGTATAAACAGGTTCTTAAGAATATTTTTAAAACAGTATAAATTTTCAGAGGAAGCAATTTGATGTTATAATTAATTAAACAATTAACATATGAAATGAGATTTAAATGTACATACAGATAGTTAAGAATATCGCAAAACACAAATCCATTTGCTTGCATACGTATAAAGAATATTTAATTTATAAATGGTTTATTCCTTTATTACTAACAGTACAATAGATTAAACATATTAATCTTGTTCGGAAATTAAGTTGTCGTCATGACTGTCACTCTCATTATATACATTAATAATTAAACTTTCATTTCAACAACTAATATTTCTGATTCTAAATATTTATTTCACTTAATAGGAATGATGTACTTTTATGTTTATAAACATAATTGTAAACATTAAAAACTACTTGTGTTTGAGCGTGTATCACTTTATGATCCCCTAGCAAAGACATTATGTTCCGTCAGTGACAAATATACTTATTCTTACAATTACTTGAGTAAGTGGGCGTGCACGTTTTTAAAAACGACTACTGCGCACCCCCTCCGCTCACCATCTTATTTGGCTCTTGATATACTTGATATGGATTATCAGAATAATATCAATATCTGTCATATTATTATGAATTCACGAGACGATAAGCCTTCTTCCTTTCGTTTATGTTTTTACTCAATTTTATCCATTTTCACAAAAAAGTCCACAAAAAATATTTTTCCTTTATCGATCAAAGGCTACAGTACTAGAAACAATAAGTGGTGAGCTTTGTTGCCCGTTAATTATGACAGTATGTACATAGTTTTACCTGGTGAATTCAGTTTATTGTAATTTAATTCCCATAAATAACAAATTACTTCAACTTTCAATAATTTGTTAATACATTAAACTTATTATTGTTCGTATAATTTCCAAATTAAGAACGTTTCTTTTGAAATACAGCAGTCACGCCAATGTAAGATAATTGATATTTTTATTACATAATGGCTAAACATTTTATCAGACAATCCGGGCATATGTGTATTTGTAAAAGAAGCACTGGAAAATGCTTTACAAAATTATTACTCGATATTATTAAGAAGATCAAATTTTGTAGTAGAGAATTTGATGCTTAATAAAGAATTAAATTGAATGTAAGGTATCTCGTGTCACATCCCGAATAGAATTTATTAATTAGTGTTAAATTCTCATCGTGTTATCTCATCATCATCATTATATTCGTGAAATACAATATAATTTTTATGGTTTATGGTTTTTGTTATTATAAGACCATAATATTAATTAGTTTCAGAGCAACAACCTCGATAGATATTCACATAAATAATTTTGGAACAAAAATTAATACAATATTAAGTTTTTGTTAAAATTGCCATATTTGCTACGAAGAACGTAGAAAGTTTTTGGTAGTTCATTAGACAAGTTATCAATATATAACTACACTTTAAATCTTCATAAATTTTGATACCCACTAATGTTCGAAAGGGGTATTGTTAGGAGATTAATATGAAAACTTTCTTGGACTATTAACCCATTCATAAAATTATGCTATATACAATATTGATAATATTTTTATTCGGGTAGAGCAAAAGTTTATTCATTTTTGTGCATAGCAGGCTTTGGTATCGATAAATTGATCATAAAAAATTAACTGTTTTGTATGTCATACGTCAAACTGACAACTATTGTGGGATATGTAATTACTAACCAAATTTTAAAATCAATTCATTTATATTATTTGCGATTAATAAATGCTTTATTATTGAAATGTGGAAATGTTGTTGATTCTGTTCATATATTACGTGAAGTAGACGGTCAGAAAAGCATATTTCATTGTACCGCGGAAGCTTGGACCTTCCCAATGGACTATAAGTCGTCATATTTGAAAGTTAGTGAAGGTAAACAGACGATACAGAAACGTACACACGATTTAACGGCAAAGTAGGAACAGTAGCATATGCTCGTCTGCAATGAACTGCTTGTAAATGCATCAAGGTGATGTTTTTTCCGTAGAATTGTAAGATATATAATGAAAAATAGATCTATCTCCGTAATCTCAAAAAATTAAATTAGTTATTGAACCCAAGCTAGTTTATAGGAACGAAGATGAGATGATGCTATAATATATATCTAAACACTGAATTTTACTGTAAGCAACTAGATCACATGTTCGCAATTTTCCTAGAAAAATATCTCACATTGATCAATAGAAATCGTGTACTTTTCCGGCAGGACAACCGCAGGTTGCATACTGTTCAAAGAATCCTCCGTAAACTCAAAGAACCCATTGGAACAGGATTACTACCCCATACAGCACACAACCGTGATTTATCAACATCAGATTACCATCCTTTTAGGTTAAAAGTCATCTTTTTTTTTGGACGTCACATTTTGAATGTCGCGGTGGTTGAAGCAGCGTACGGTGAATATTTTCGAATTTCAAAGGAATTGAAAGTCAAGGCAATTATATAAGCGAGGTATTGAAAGTCTCGCTATACAAGCTGTCCATTGTTTTTTTATTTCTAATTGTTCTTGTATCATTTTTTTATTAAATTATTAAAGTTTTATATTGAAAAATGAAAGGTTTTAATTGACTAAACAAAATTTAAAAAAAGTTATTGCAATAGTATGGGAAGGTATTATGGTGATGGAACATTAATCTCTTAATTCTAAGTGCTTAAAGATCTTCAGGTAGTTTCTATAAGTTTATGAAGAAAACCAACACAAAACAATTTTTTCAACACCCAACCCATTTTAAAACATTCTATACATTGCTCTAAGTCCAATAAGACTCTCAGTCTTTATCATCGTCTGTTATCATTTTGCGGAAATTCGTCTTCAACTGTCGAATAAAATCGCTGCAGACATCACTAACTTACAAAAGACAATTGGCAGATTACAACTTATAGTTGCTGTGGTTAACATATCTCTATAACTTCAATGTGTTTCGTAGTTCTTCTAAGCGTTTTACTAAAAATATAACTTGGAGGATTTGTTTACTATAACAACTATTAGTAAGCAAAAAAAGTGTGTTATAAACTAAAATTTCCTGAAAGCTATAGCTAAAAACTACTAAAAAATATTTAGAGTAAATTGTCTGACTTACTTTGGCGTATGAATTTCAAAATCAAGTAAAGAACGTTATTTTGGAAAGCGCAATTATATTTATATCTACCTTAATAAAATTACGACTATCACTTACTTCCTTAAAATTTAATCTTTACTGGCACAATTTCAAAATAATGCTTATCTTCCATAGGTATTAAAAACATTCACTTTACGACAATGATGAGGACGACGACAGAGGAAAAACAAACGAAGTATTAATTACACGGTTACCTGTTTGAAATTAAACGGCCTCTTCGTAGCTAATGCGTTAATTACCATAATTCTGTGTTATTAACGGGCTCGGTATTCCGCTGAATAACGCCGGGAAGACAGCGCACACACACTCGTACATACACACAACAAACAAAGAAATACGAAACGAAGAACTCGACGCACGGTAATTGGTTTATTTATGGCCCACACACACAAAACTTATTCAATTTACAACTCTAAAAACACATACGTTCTTCGCGTTCAAAGTGGTTCGCTCAAAACGAATGTTCGTATTATACGGGGGCTTCTCACTGAAAGGAAAAATGCTATATACTTAGGTATATGTTGTTTTGAAAACATCTTTATTAAACCACATTGTTTAGGTTATTCACCTTATTCCTTATACCTCATGACATTTTACTTCAAAAAATGGAATTGAGAAATAAGTTGATCCTGATGATTAATAAAATAAGGAATTAAGAAATAATTGATGTTAATTATTAATAAAATGAATTCTTGTAATATGTGATTTTATATCCATATCGTAATGCTACATAAAAATTTTATAATCTACAATAAGCAGCACATCTAAAAAGTAATGCTCGATAATTATAGCTTGTAGTAAAGAAGATAGGAAACAAACACCCGCTAAACGCCGCGTTTAGTATTGTTCATTTAATTCATTGAAATCATTTAGATAAAGATATCAAAGTATTATAAATCTTGCCATTTTTGACAAGAATTCTGCTTTCGTTCTCTCCAAGTGTTAAATTTATAACTCTAAAACACTTTTAACCCTTGTTGTTTTAAAGAATTTCGTGTTAATGGCATTTATTTAGTTACATATAGTTTCTTATTAAGCCGGTAGAATAATCACGGTCACAACTCTTCCTTGCAAAGGAGACCAAATTTTGCTTTTCTTTACTCCATACTCATCAATTTTTATTGGAATGCTTTAATCTACAAATGGTCAATTGCTAATGAAACTTGGAAAATTTATAAAATCCAACTTTTCTATAATCTATACTATGCAAATTAGTTTTTTGAAAAACTGACCGAAAATACAAATATTATACATTTTACCTATTATGACTAACCGCATCTTAAGTAGATAAGTAAAATAAATAATGAGAAATCTCAAATGCCTGCAGTTGGTAATACAATACTTGGATTAACAATCAATGTAACATTGGCTATATATTGTTTACCCCCAATGACAAATTTGCGAAAAGTCACATCTATCCCGGAACTTGTGGATGTATTTCGCTGTTATTGGAGCTCGTCAACACACGGTATCCTAGAGATAGATATGACTTTCGCTTCTATACTTCGCGTATATGTAGTTAATATTAGGGCTGCGCGATACCGGCGTTTTCGGTATCGGGTACCGATACCAATCGAGGTATCGATACTTAGCGATGTATCGGGTCTGTGCACGGTATCGATTCTGAGTACTGGAATCGGTAAAGTATCGATACCTTGGAATCGATACCTTGGAATCGATACCTTGGAATCGATACCTTGGAATCGATACCGTGGAATCGATACCTTGGAATCGATACTTTGGAATCGATACCTTAATTCGATACCTAGAAATCAATTCTAGGTGTCGATTGTTTGATATCGGTTTCAAGAGATATCAAATTAATTTATCGATTCTACCATAACTACGGTATGAATATTGTGATATTTTGTTTATTAATAATTATAGATATGTCATAATAAGGATATTTGATGCGCATAATAATAACATTCTTTTAAAATATATAATGCATACATACTTAAAAAGTTATTGCATCTTTATGTACATTTAAAAAAATTCACAAAGGTAAGCTACCCGATACATCGCTACCCGATACATCGATACTTAGGGAGTACTGGAATCGCTAAAGTATCGATAGGTATCGACGCTTTGGAATCGATACCTCGCCACCCGATACCTCGCTACCCGATACATCGCTACCCGATACATCGATACTTAGCGAGTACTGGAATCGGTAAAGTATCGATAGGTATCGATGCTTTGGAATCGATACCTCGCTACCCGATACATCGATACTTAGCGAGTACTGGAATCGGTAAAGTATCGATAGGTATCGATGCTTTGGAATCGATACCTTGGAATCGATACCTTGGAATCGATACCTTGGAATCGATACCTTGAATCGATACCTTGGAATCGATACCTTGAATCGATACCTTGGAATCGATACCTTGATTCGATACCTAGGAATCAGTATTCATAACCCGTTTTCTAGGTGTCGATTGTTTGATATCGGTTTCAAGAGATGTAAAATTAATTTACCGATTCCACCATAACTACGGTATGAAATTTGCAATATTGTGATATTTTGTTTTTTTTGTTTGTAATAATAAAAGTTATGTCATAATATGGAATTTGCTACGCATAATAACCAACGTCTTTAAAATATATATTATGCATACATACTTAAAAATTCTTTACTTAAAAAGTTATTTTTATATACATTTAAAAAACGCAGAAAGATAAAATAATATAGGCAAATATGCGTGCTATTACAAAATTATACAAAAAGCCTAAAATATTCATTTCAAAATAGAAACAAACCAAGCACGTTTTATACATACAATAGCTTGATAAGAATTCTTGACCCAACTTTTTTTACCTTATTATATTAATTAATACTACATATTTATATTATATTTTGTTTATTTTAGTTCCAATTTACAGTCGTGTATTGTGCATTCTATAGAACAGGAAAGTGTTTTATATTTATATGAATATGAATATCACCTATATTTCTCTCAACACTGCTTTATACAAATTATGTGTCAACAAATTTTTGCTGTTCCCTAGTTTTGATTTATTATAATTCCTACCTTTATTCGTCGTCTAAAGTTTAATATAAGCACTTATATTTCATATCATTTTAAGCTTCATCACTTTGTTCTTATAACTTGGTGTAATAAGTGGATACGTACGTACCAAAATGTCGAAAAAAAATAGTGTAGTTTGGAAATACTTTGATAAAATTAACGACCAGGGCGTGAGTTGTAATGTATGTAAAAAAGAATATACGTATACTGGTAATACTACAAATATGCTAAAGCATATAAAATGTGTTCATCCTTTTACATATTTTAATATTATTGAAAAGAAAGACAAAAGAGACGGTGATAGTGAAGTTACTGACGTTGAAATATTGGCCTCCGAAAGGTAAAATTATAATTATACTAGCTGCAGACTTATGTATGTAGTTCTTTTTTAATCCTTGCATGAAAAATAAGAAAATTCTAAATTGTCATTTTGCATAAAACAACAACTTATATACCTATGATGTACGCATACTCATTCAAAAAAATGCACAAAGGTAAGCCATCCGATACATGGCTACCCGATACATCGCTACCCGATTCATCGATACTTAGCGAGTACTGGAATCGCTAAAGTATCGATAGGTATCGATGCTTTGGAATCGATACCTCGCTACCCGATACCTCGCTACCCGATACATAGCGAGTACCGGAATCGGAATAGGTATCGATGCTTTGGAATCGATACCTCGCTACCCGATACATCGCTACCCGATACATCGATACTTAGCGAGTACTGGAATCGGTAAAGTATCGATAGGTATCGATGCTTTGGAATCGATACCTTGGAATTGATACCTTGGAATCGATACCTTGGAATCGATACCCTGGAATCGATACCTTGGAATCGATGCTTTGGAATCGATACCTAAGAATCGATACCTTCGTTATATGAGGTATCGGGTACCCGATACCAGTTATGGTATCGGGTATTGGACGATGTATCGATACTTCGCCCGGCCCTAGTTAATATATTGAACTTACTGCAAATGAGAATTAATAAGTATTAAATCTCACTTTACCAGAAAATGTCGCGTAATGTGTCGCGACGTCACCTTCCTGCTTGTTAGAATAATGAAAAATTCTTGAAAAGTCACATCTATCCCAGAACGTGCAGATGCATTTCGTTCTTATTGGAGCTCGTCACTCCAATAAGAGCGAAATTTTCACGAAGTATAGAAGTGTAAGTCATCGCTGTCTCTAAGATACCGTGTGTTGACAAGCTCTAATAAGAGCGACATGCATCCACACATTCCGGGATAGATGTGACTTTTCACGAATTTTTCATTATTCTAACAACCAGGAAGTTGGCGTCGCGACGTGTGGCGTTCTACATACTGGTACAAACTTAGTTTATCGAATTTTAGAAATTAATGCAACACATTAGGCGACATGTACATGTAAACTGAGATTTAATACTCATTAGTTCTCATTTGCTGTAAGTTCAGTTGTTTCCCCTTCTTGAGATTTGTCATTTCTGACTGAAGGTGGTCACATTATTATTTTTAACTGTAATGCAAGCATATATAGAGAGAAGAGCAATAAAAATACCACACAACTATCTACAACAAATAACAATAGCAGATAAACAAGCACATATTCAAAAAATAGAAATACCGCGAATTTACTAATACTTAAATATTAAAATCTAGGAATTTGAATGCAACCAACATCGGTTAGCTGAAATTGTTCATTTTGTAAATAATTCAATGACGACATGTCGTGAATTACAATACTGTGTTAAAGTTGAATGCGCCAAAGGCCATGTTGAATCATGAGTTTCTATGAAATCTAAGTAATAATCCACCATCAATAAGCTTAGAAGTTATCTGAAGAGAAAGTGGATAGTGTACTTAATTGCTCAGCAGATCAAGACGAAAGAACTGTAGGTAGTAACTTCTAGTACGCTGCAACCGGAAAGAACACACACTCTTAAAAATTTCTTTTCTTTTCAACAATTTATCTAAAAGATACTTATTAATAGAGTGTGATGTTGCTTGCTGAAATTGTTTAGAACTCCATAAAACAAAAGCAATTTCATATGAATAATATTTACGACAATATTATTTAAGACACGAAAATACTCCAATATTTTCCCCCAACCAAGATTTTTTCAGGATTTCAATCGATAACTATAACATCTCAACTGAATATGAAGTTATTTCTACAATCAATTTAACCACAATTCCATTTATTTAATATTTCATTCTATTACCGAAGAAACATTCGTTTGATCAAATATACTATTAACATTTCATCTCACGAGAATCGTTCCTGAATATTCCATTTTTGGATGCACTCCAACCTAAATACTCGCAGATAAATGTTTATCGGCTCAATCTCCACTTTTAATGCCTAATAATTTTCCTGACAGTCGTCTAAACATATTCGTACATACATACATTGTGTAGTATGTGATCTAAATCCAATTCCGTTTTTATTTTAATCGATGAATGGATTTAGATATAAATCATTTACTTCATAATTGATATGGCTTTTTTTTTGAATTTATCATTATTGATAAAATAGGGCTGACGTTTCACATTCATTATTCACATCACAAATCAGAGTAACCATTACAGAAGAGTTCCATTATTAATATGACCTATTTGTACATTCCAAAATAAAGTTTAAAATTAAGGTATTATAAACGCCATAGGTTTTAAACGTTATATAAAGAACTGACAATGTAAATAAATTTCTTTTAACATTCTGACAATTATGTTTAATTAAGTTTATCAGCTGTAAAGATCAATTTAATGACGAAGCGACTGATCAAAATCGTTTAAGAAGCAAATTTAACAGATTTATTATACATCTAGTGGGTAGTAGAAGTAGTATTATTTTTCTTATCTTAAGTCAGCATCAATTGTCCGTTAAAGTCCTAATTATTTCTAAATACAAGAATCTCTTAATAGATAAACTTTATTAATACATAAATTTTGTTTGCATAACAAAAGAATTATGATATTTACAGTCTTTAGTCATTATCTTACCAACAGTGTATTTACAGCTTTGGAATAAAATGCAAAGTTAATTATTCTAGATTATTTTATTAATATTTACGCACTAACATTCTTGTGTCGCATAACTATATGAACTTTATAAACTATATGAATTGGTTGTAATTTATAGAGACTTCAGTTGCGAATTCGATACCATCTACCGCTTTTTACTTTTACAAATATTGTCATCTTTTGGTTGAGCGATTTTCTAATCAAGCTTATGACATCCTATTTGACAATGCTTCTGGATTTCCTCAAGATTCCAATTTAGGTCCGCTTATGTTTATTATATTTATCAATGACCTAAGTCATGGTCATGGTCTTGACTGCAACGTATTATGTTTTACAGTATATCACAATATTAATAATATAACTGATATAGAATATTTGCAAAATAATTTCAATATTGATGTCAGTTGATGTCGCACGAACAAATTTGATTTAAATATTTCTATGCTATTTCGTAATATTTACAAAAAAAGGTAAATTATATAAACTCTCTTTATTACATCGATAACGTTGCTATTGAAAAAAGAAGTTCGTTAACAAGCGATACTGCAGAAACAGTAAACAGTATATGTATTTATGCACTAATATTTAAAAAGACAAGAATATACAGATATGTTTGTGAAATTTGCCATGAAATTGATCTATGCCGTTATGCTTTTCCGCGTTTCAACAAAACAAGTACGAGATCTTCACTCACTTCGTTTTCGAATGATTTCAAATTATTTACATTTGAATGCCCGTCCATCTTGTTGATGTCCGCTCAAGTTTAATCATATGGGTTTGTAAGTTCGTTGTATTTATTTTAAACGTTTATCACGGGAAATAGTATTCGTAATTCTGTATGAATGTTAACACACAACAATAAAAATGTAAATTTGTAGATGATTTGACAGGAACATGATACTGTCTTGTAACAGTAACTTCATTGGCAACGATATAAAAAAGGCTTTTAACCACTGTCGTTAATATACCGAAATTTTTATTGAAAGTTTTTTAGACAGGTATTGATTTAAGATTTATATTTTTCTATACCAACGCTATCTGTACTATAAATGAAGTAAAACGTTACCCAAATACCGACATCTATACCAGTAAAATAGATTTTTTTTACTCCATTTATTACCAATCTTTCTACAACGAAAATGAACAACTGGTATGGTGGTATTGAAATGACATGTACAGAAGTGCTCCAGTAGATACACTACATCAGGAAATTATTGTTAATTTAGAAAATGAAATTAAATAAGTACAATTAAGTCTTAATTAAAAAGAATCGGTAAATCTCAAAATTTGAATCCCTTTAACATGCGCATTTGGCCGTCTTATACACTTTTTTAACTGGCGGCCATTTTGTCAGCTGTCAAGTGATTTATGTTTAGTTTGGTTTATTGATTTATTGAAGGAAATGTTTGGTAACCGCATAGTTTCACGTTTCGGACCCGTGAATTGGCCTCCAAGATCGCGCGATTTAACGCCGCTAGACTATTTTCTGTGGGGATATGTGAAGTCGCTAGTCTACGTCGATAAGCCCGAAACGATTGACCACTTGGAGGACAGTTATTGCCGATATACGGCCATAAATGTTGGAAAAAGTCATCGAAAACTGGACCTCCAGATTAGACTACGCCCGAGCCAGCCGTGGCAGTCATATGCCAGAAGTCATATTTAAATTATAATGCCAGAAGATTATCTTTCGAATAAAGTAAATTTCATGTCAATTTATAAAATTCATCTTTGTTCTATTCCATTTCAAAGTTCTATACCTCTATAAAAAACACACTTTAGAAATAAATACTGTGCTAGCACATTAGAATGCAATCAAATTATATAGCGATAATGTTTATTGTTGGAACCAATCAACTATCTCAGAGTAAGAATTGGGATGTCTCACTGTATCACTAAATGCTGCACGATTATGGAGCTTGGACAATAATTCGCAGTATCTTGTTCCGGAATCCTTTCAATATTTTTGTGTTGAAAATAGAACTTGTTCCTCCTAGTTATGTGTCATATGTCCAAATTAGCTGCATTATAGCTTTGTATATTAATAATTTATTTTCATGCAAAAGTGATCTTCCACATATGATCAAGCATATTTGCCTGTTTTAGACCTAGCTGTATGTTTTGTAAAAATGTCTTATATTTTTATGTTTGTAATCTTGAAACTTTTCAATTGGCTTGTTATTAAAACTAATGTTATGATTGTCTAATAACGAAGAAAGTATTGGTTTTCTAAATATTTAATATTTTCTGGTAATGTACTAAACTTAAATAATAAGTTGCAACAAAGGTAGGTTTCCAGTAACATTTTTACACAAACTAGCACATTGTACATCGATATCTACAAAAAACTCTACTACAGCTACCAAGCTGGTAGTAGATAATAATAATAATAATAATTCATGCCTTATCATTCCCCAGCAGCTTAACGCCAATTACAGCAGATCTTGAAGAAACTTGTATTATCACTAAAAACTAAATTGTTCAAACGACAACGCAGAGTCTGTTGTGTTTACCATATACGTAAGGCATTCTACATTTTTTAAATAAAATAGTTCTGTCATGTTTCTTCATTGCGCGATAAAAGAAAGAGAAGGGAAAAGCTATTTTTCTTTCTAGACTGGAACTCATGACGGTGCTTTACGTGAAAGCTTTTTTGAAAGCATCCGCTTTTAAAACTATCTATGAATTAATCTCCTGCTCGAATGAACTGACAAATGTATGTTATATGTAATACTTTAATCATTAGCTTTTATCACTTATAAAAACCGCAAATTACAACTAGACCTTCAGACCTTGATAGAAAGTTTCTAATACTTTTGCTAATTATTCTGACAGTAATGTGTGTATTTACATTGTTACTTTTCACATCTATTATATATAGACGACACGGAGTAGTAACTGTAAATGACGACATTTATTATACGTCAAACAAGAATATCGTATCTTATTGAAATAAAGTGATTTGTTGTTACATATGCTTATGATTTATATTCAGGATTATTAAACGTGATACTTTTCTATCTTTTCTTCCTATATAGGTACCTATAACCACCTAAGTATATAGCATTGTAAAACCCAACTGTGACATCTTTACACATATTCGCCATTGTTAGTTCCTTTAATAATAAATTTGTACACATATTTTATCTATGATTCATTCTAGAAGGCAAAAACATCTCAATTTGCGTTTACGACATTTTAGATTTAGAGAACTTTACTAGAGAAATGATATACACATTACATGCTTATGAAGATTTATTTATGTACACAAGATATAAACATTATTATTTCTGCGTTTGCAATTAAGTTAGCTGCTGTCACTTGTCTTTAAATGACAAAATATTCTAGGAACAATATGAAGTACTCATAGTTCGAGAGGTTCATTCGAGTAACATCATGCACCGGCGATGTATATATTTTGTTAGTCGCCGCGAGCGCACTTCTTTCGATAAATATATATATATACGAGTAAATAAATAATGAGGAATAAATTTATAAAAAGTGTTAAAACACTTGCCATTTTAGACGTCTTCCGTGAAGTCACAAACTGGGTACAATCGGTTAAATATTTGCAATATCAGAAGTGTTTGCACAGTAATTTCCGCAAACCGAATGGGTTGCGGGGAAAAAATATGTTTATATATATATATATATATATATATATATATATATATATATATATATATGTTAGTTATCCGGCCGATAGTCACGTAAACACAAAACATAACCTGCAACGCGTTTCAGTTACGTTGTTTATTCGAAATCATTACTCATTACTGCTATTTTAACGCCGTCTTACTTTTATTTTTAATGGAAAATTTAAAAGTAAATAAACGCACAATCAAGTATTCAAAAGAAGAATGGTACAATTAAATCAGCAGCAGTTGCAATTAAACAATGAACAAATCGAAATTAATAAATTAACTATTCAAATTCAAATTAGAAATTCAAAACCTAGAAGAGCAATAATGTATTATTTTGAACATTTTTTGTGATGTTTTATATTTATATTTACCTATATATTTAACAACATAATTTGAAACATACTTGAGTAGGTAAAACCTACCAATTTTGTATAATACAAAAGTATTTTTAATAATATATAATATTATTAAAAATGGGGTGTGAAGAACACAATACAAGTTCATATGTATTTTTGAATGTATCTTCTCCAAAGACGTAGATGCGTATTTCACATTTCTACAGGATTATCAATACGCCCCTGTTGGAGAAGAGACACATTCAACAAAACATAACTACCTTGCTATCTCGCAGATATTATTAAGACAGAGCGTGAAGGAATATTCAGCGCTGTCTCTATAGTAATCGCAGAACTAGCCGGGTGTTCTTTATAGTCGGTAACCACCGTATCTATAAAAAAACTGTATTATCGTGTCTTCACTACTTGTCGGCTTAAACCGAATACGTATATAACAACATAATTTGAAACATACTTGAGTAGGTAAAACCTATCAATTTTGTATAATACAAAAGTATTTTTAATAACATATATAATATTATTAAAAATGGGGTGTGAAGAACACAATACAAGTTCATATGTATTTTTGAATGTATCTTCTCCAAAGACGTAGATACGTATTTCACATTTCTACATGATTATCAATACGCCCCTGTTGGAGAAGAGACACATTCAACAAAACATAACTACCTTGCTATCTCGCAGATATTATTAAGACAGAGCGTGAAGGAATATTCAGCGCTGTCTCTATAATAATCGCAGAACTAGCCGGGTGTTCCTTATAGTGTCGGTAACCACCGTATCTATAAAAAACTGTATTATCGTGTCTTCACTACTTGTCGGCGTAAACCGAATACGTATATAACAACATAATTTGAGGTAGTTATGTTTTGTTGAATGTGTCTCTTCTCCAACAGGGGCGTATTGATAATCATGTAGAAATGTGAAATACGTATCTACGTCTTTGGAGAAGATACATTCAAAAATACATATGAACTTGTATTGTGTTCTTCACACCCCATTTTTAATAATAGGTATTATATATTATTAAAAATACTTTTGTACTATATATTTAAATAAAACAATTACTTTCGGACTACAATTTTTATTTGTAAACTATTTACAATAATGTTGAACATTCTTTTAAAATTAACATAAACAATTAACTTCAATTAAAATTATAATTTGAAGCTCGGTATTGTCACTGTCAAAATCATGCGTGATAATGCACTACAATTACACAATTTAGAACTAATATAGGGAAATAGAAATACCATCTCCTTTTTAATCTACGGATAGCAATCCTGCCAACAACTACAATTTATAATACAGTTCATAATAATAATAATAGTTCGAATAAATATATCGGCCGGATAATTATCAGGTAGATTTTTCTGGACATTGTACTAGCGACTCTAAATGTGTCAAAATCTGAATCTTTCTCTAAGATACTTTCAAACCTTTCTAGAACACAAACATTTTTGCGTTCTTCTACCGTGCATAGCTGTACGTGAACATCTTACAGTATTTGCAGATTCTACTAACCACGCCGAAATATTTTCTAATTTTTCTATTACCTCCACTAGTTTTGCGTAATTGTTCTAAATAGTTTCTAAATCAACACAGCCTTTGTACTTGCAATTAACGCATCTAAATCTACGAATAGTTTCTGCCACTAGATGTAAAACATGGATTTTAGACATAATATGTAACAAGTTCGCACAATCTTTTTTTATAGACCGGCCTACAGAAAGCATATTTGCGGCGTGATCACAACAATAAACACTTGGTTTGTTGAAAATTCAACATTTTCTAGTATATTTAACACTAACTCTGAAATTATTTCGACAGTACATTGTTGTAGTCTTCTGCAAGCTAGTAAAATTTAAGGAGTCGATTGATGTGGATCCATTGTACGTACGTACCATTAACAACCGATTTTTGTACAATCTTTCGTCCACAGATAACCACAGTTTCTTATTTTTCAATTCGGATTTAAAATGGTAGAAAATTTAGTGATCTTTCTGGCTAGGTAATTCCGTAGTGTTATGAAATATTTCGTTGTCTACTAACTTTAACGGTACATTACACAATATGAAAGTTACACGTAAATGAAACGAAAATGTCTCGCTACTTTTTTTACGATTATGCATTACACTGTTTACATGTCTTTCGCAGTGAAATTTCCTTGAACGCATTAGCGGTATATCACCCCTTTACACTTTATTATACTGCCATTGTACATTAAATCCTTAAATTCCTTTATCGATTTATGAGCTACATCGTAAAACGATTTCTTCCTGGTTATTTATGACATAAAAGTATTATTTACCAGTGAAGTGTACTGAACGGTGTTCGGACGGCGACTGACAATATATATATATATATATATATATATATATATATATATATATATATATACCATGTGGCCGCGTGCGTCTGCACTATAGCGATATAGTGTAAGCAAAACACACAGAGGTGTCCGTGTGTTAGAACGGTAAAGAAGTAGACGCAATGTTCCAATGGATTACAAGAGAGCCTAGTATTTCGCATATCCCTATGATGCACTCGTATTTGTCCAATAAATTCACATTTCTACGGTGTAGTCGCGCAAGCACATTAGCTGTCGCTCCCGCATATGGGTGTTGGTTGCAATGTTTATATCGTCAGGGGAACTAATCGCTCACAATATTTAATAAACCGCGTTGTTGGTGTACGTAACGGTCATTTAAAAAATGGAGTATTATACACCGGAGCAAAAACTCTTTATGATTAAACAATTTTACGGTGGTAATTCCGCGGAAGTAACTTGAGCTTTATTTGCAGCTAATTACCCTGAAAGTCAAATTCCCAATGCAAGCACCATTCGTAGGACAGTTAATCGATTCGAAACTACATTTTCTTTAGTAACTAATAAAAATAAAGTTGTTCCGGATAAGAATATAAGTGATATAGAAATTCGAGTATGTGCTTTAGTCGGAAGTAAATCCCACTATGTCGTCTCGATAAATTGCCCGCGAATTGGGTATCAGCAAAACAACGGCTCAAAATATTTTACGTACTAATAAATATCGTTCATGCAAATTTACAAGTTCACAAGTACCTTTTCCCGATGATTATTATCGCCGTATGCAATTTTGCGAAAGAATGATAAATAAATATCACGAAAATGAATTCTTATAATACGCCCGCTGTCGGTATGGCATTTCAAGTTGGCACGCCCATTATAGTCGACCAGTAGTTACTAATACATGCATCGCGCTATCGATGGCGGCCACACGGTGTATATATACGCGCTAGGACAAGCCGCCGGTGCGATGTTATTGGAATGAACCTCTCTACTTACGAGTATATGTATTTAATATTGAAAATCTTATAGTGATAATCCCTTATTGCTCCTTTTGATTTTTCAGTTGTACATATGAATGAGAATTATCAAAGATTCTTATCCAAACCAATACAAATATATTAGACACTGTTGAGTTTTAATCATAGAATTTGAACAATGGAAAAAAAAGCAAATGTGATATTGTTAAATGTTTATTGATTATAACATAAATATTAATATTTGGATGAAGTTACGTGTGTGTTCGCAAGCGTTTTGATTCATTTAGGAAAATAATTAATTTTCGATATGCTATCTTCTGGAATATTTTGCCATATATTTAGAATTGGGGTGGGCCTCCTAAAAGCTGAATTTAATTTTCCCCGACACCATGCTCTACTTGAAGTTCCAGTATGACATAGTGCGTTGTTCTGCTGGAATATGACTGTATTAATTCCAAATAATATTTCTATTGAGAGATATTAAACTTTATCTAGGATGATAATAGGAACGAACATTTTTTCAGCACCCACGGACCAGATATATCCGCAAATCGTAATCCTTGAAGTTATATGTTAGCTGTTACTACCTTCACACATATTTTACGATAGGTACTACACACTCTGCTTGATATTCTTCGCCACGTTACCAACTTATGTATACAACACCAGGTATGGCGAAAACCTAATTAATATATACAAGTACTACAAGGTTTACCTTAACATTACTTTCATATGATCGTATCGCGTTATCCCAGTTCTGCTGTTCATGATTTATATCTTTTAACCATCTCTAGTCGCTCTTTATATTAGCCTCAGACAACCACGTTTTTTTTAGTTTTTCTTGCTGCTAGGTTAGCTTCCATAAACCTCAGTTAACTGTCTTAGACGAAACTGACACTGCTTAATTCACGCGGCAAATCTTTTGGAATTCGACGTAGATTAGTTAATGATTACCATTCTCACCAGCTATCTTTTCTAACTATTGTTTTGCGTTTAGCACCTCTTCTCAGCATTGATCTTATATCCCTTGTTTCACAGTAACAGCATACATTATATTAAAATTTTCTACTGATTGCGACATAATCATTTGCCAGTAATCAAATTCAGTATATAAGTGCACTCGTTGTCGGCATGTTACTACTCATAAATCAAACATAACTAAATACACGAGTTGGTCATAATTAGAGACCGGACATATCGGGCTGAAATGGACGTCATTAGGACGGAGTCTACATCTGTAAGTACATCACGCAGTTGTTGAATAGCATTATTCATTCGGTTAACTGCACATCTATTTTTTGTGTGCGGTTAACCGAATGAATAGTGCTATTCAATAACTGCGTGATATACTTACAGATGTTGAAGATTATTTATATGGTCCGTCGTAATGACGTCATTTCATTCGTTGTTTATTATGACTCATAATAAACAATTTCTAAATAGGAGTATTGAAGGGCGATAAGCTCAGGCTCCTCGTTTATTTAGGAAATTTACCAAATTACCTTTCCTTCAATCCCTTCCGTACTTCTAGAAATTACTAGAAGTATTACTTTATTAATACAGGCAAAAACCGTTGTTTTATTAATGTGCATAATACTAGGAAAGCGTAGGGTGCCTAATAATTGTGTCACAGGCAACTTAAATTAGTAATAGAAAAACATGCATATAATATTTTTGCGTCTAGCAATGGAAACAATCATTTACATACGAACTGCTATGCATTGTTTTATATTAATACATCAATATGGCACTGTTAAATAAGAGGAAGTTCTATTTAGTAAGATATTTTCGTTTCTCAAATAAATATTAAAACAGATAACCTTAAGTAAGCAGGTTTGTTTAAGGTAATATTGCAACAGAATAATTTCTAAATTCTTTGGAGTATAAATTTCTGAAGTGAGTTCATTATGGCACATATACTTCTTGAGTTTACATTAGATTGGGAAATTTTAATTCAGAATTCAAATTAAATTTAGTCAAAGTTGACAATGCAATATGTTAACCAAATGGCATACTAATTTACAAACATATCATTTTAATACTGCATGTTTCTTCTCTAAATCTCCATAAAGTAATTTTATTAAACCGATAAATTATGTACAGGGGTTCTAATTGTGAAAAATATTAAATAAAACTATTTGATAGGATATTATAGTTGACTTATTCACATTTTAACAAAACAATCCTAATAATTAACTTAATATGATTATTTCTTTTCCTCGTCAATTACTGTGTCTTCATTTCATAAATCACTTCAAAGAACAACAACAGCACAGCAGCCCGACGTTGAAATGATAGAGTAAGACAAGAGACGATCACGACCGACTAAAACATCATCATTACGAGTACAACAGAAACAACAATAATTAATAGACGAGAACGATTCGTGTGAAAGTTGCGAGCGAAAGGTCAGAGAAGTCGGAAGCCTAAATGCCCGATAATATCCAGTAATTGATTTCTTCGCGAGAAGACTAGCCTATCTATCTAGCTAATTAAATTTAATGGGTGGTCTATCATCACTCTACATAATCTCATCCGACAGCGACTTTAATTCAAAGTCCTTTTTAGCAAGGTTTTGTGGTGTTTCTTTTAATGTAGAATATTAGCTTCGTAATATATTTTATAGAAATATCTATAAAATATATTACGAAGCTAATATTCTACGTTTAAAGAAATACCACAAGCTAGAACTTCTAAATTAAAGCTAATATTTAATTTCACTCTGCGATTTTTTTTTCTTTAAATACATGTGCGATCATTTCTGTCATGTAGACTGGAATTCTAATGCTTTCTTCATTTTTAGCAAATTATGTATAGATTATATTATATTATATTATATTATATTTTTAATAACTAATTGGCAAGCTGTCTTGCTAAAAAATATTTATTTATTTCTTGCAATTAGTGTAATAATTTTTGACGCTATTTAGACATCGCCCAATACTCCAAATTATATAATACCATTTGGTGTGGAACTATTATAAATCTGTAACAACACCTTGCCAGCGATATGAATAATGACTAGAATAACCATAAGCTAACATGTAAAATACTACCTTTCCTTAATTTAAGTATAATATTTGGTTAGTAGAGATACTTGTCTTTGTTCCAAATACGACTTGTAGCAATTAGAAAATGACAACTCTTCAGAGTTAGTTTTTCAGTAGAGTTTTGTTTTGTAGATAACTACGAGTAACTATTCTCTTTCCGTTGAGCCTTTAGTAAACCATGATATTTTGCTACATTTTAAACTAGTTATTTACAAGCGTAATGACAGTAACAGTTAAAAAATATACATTTTAACGTAGTTTTAACCATAAGAAATGTTTTGAGAAAATCAATCGCATATTTAGTGACAAGTCATGTAGCTTAGTTATCCTAAAACGATGGTACAATGAATTTCAACGTGGTCACGTGGTCCTTAAATGACACGTTTCGAGTTTCTAAGCCATAAACGGCTATTAGTAAACTTTGTTTCCGTTGAATTCCCGACAATTTGATTCCAGCACAATAAATCACTTTGTCAATACATCGTTTGATCCAGTATACAGCATTATTACAGGTGATGAAACTTGAGTATACTGCTATGCTCCTGAAAAGGAGCAACAATCGGCAGTTTAGATCTTTGAAAATTAGTCGGCTTCAACCAGAGCTGTTCGAGAAAAAATCTGAAACTAAAAGGTGATTCCATATTTTTTGCAATTAGCGAATGTTTCCATTGTAGCGCTGTAGGATTATCTTGCGATTAATGCAGAATGATACACTATAGTTTGTTCGCCACAAGTGTCTGCGAAAATCTGCCTAGAGAGAAGATCATCTTGCCTCACGATAATGCTCGGACTCGTATTGTTACCCACTGTCAATAATGATAACAAAATGCTAGTGGCATATATACTAGTTTAACATACTAATATGGTCAACAGAGCCAGTGCATTTCTCTATGCTCTGATATTATAAGATACTTTTCCTTAAGAAGTCCATGATTTTTCATTTACCTGAAATATTTTTGTTAAAAGAATATTTGGACAAGTTTAATTATAATATATAATAATAAGTCATGCCTTAGCATCCCACAACAACTTACCCACAAATTCAGGGGACAATTGACAGGCCATGCGTTATTACGCCTGCGTGTATGATGTACAGCATCTATTTAGTACCTAGTTATTTTCTCTACTGGTTAAGCAGCTATCTAACATTCACATTAATAGATTTTACATATTCCTTTTTAGTATACTATAAGATATATAGATTTTACTAGCTTAACTAGCTTCACCTAGGTTTACTAGGTTGGAAGTTTCACTGAAGCAAAAAAATATCGATATAAATGTGTTATTTGCTGTGTAGTGGTTTTTTAAACTTTCTTCCTTACAGTTTTAAAATTATTCTCTACACATACGTTTACTTATTTTTGTTAACAAGAAACAAAAACCTTTATAGTTTATCATTGCTTCGTCTACTGCTTGTTGGTAGAGAGATAAAATCGTTGTTAATCGCTGCTTAGTTTTATAGTTCAAGAACAAAATTTGCATAAGTTACATTCTATCCAGAAGTGCTACTACTATGCACGGAATATCAATTCTTTTACAATTAGCTTATTTCCAATTACATAAAACTATTGATGCGATCTTGAACATTTTCTACTGTTTGCTTCTTTGAAAGTTAGTTTATTAGTTTCAGAACACTAAATTTAGTTCTAATATAATGAGTCAGTAGAATTACCGTTGATTAAATCTCCCAGAGATTCAGCAGTTTATAGTTCTTTCAAAAGTTAACTTGTTCAGGAAATGTATATTAATGTACGCAATATATTTGAAAACAGAAAGTGCCTCTCCAGAATCACCTTCAGCTTTACATTCGCTTGAATCACTGGCACATGTTTAAAAAATTGGCCTGTTAGAGGTATTTTTACTTCACGAAATAAAAAAAAAGAATCCATCAGAGTTAGATATGAGAAATGCGGTGAATAGTAAATCACTAAAACCTAATGTTTGGTAAAGATATGTGAAATAATTGTAGTGGTATGGGTAAACGAATTAAAAGAGTAATAAATTACAAAAGCTAAAATGTTTTTATCGTGTACCATTCGCGTTTGCAATCGTTGCAAACTTCCAAATAAAATGCTGAATTAACTATTTAGGCAGCATATACAAGTTCATGGTGAATTAATCCCGAAGAATCGAAAAATATAATGAGCATCGTCTTCACTTTTTAAACGCTTAAACCAATTAAGTAAAGTATAGCTTCTAATAGCAGTGTTAATATAAAAATATAACAAACATGAATTGCAAATACATATTATATTTTTTTAAATTTGTTTATATCGACACGATAGCATAATTACTACCCAAAATTAGCAAAATATATTTCTTTAACTTAAAAGGCAATTTTTTTTTCCATTTGTATAACCAGATACCATTTATGTAAGTACAGTGTAATCACTTCAAAACCCAATAATTTCAAACTACAGCATTTATTTTACTTGAATATCACAACACCAGCTTATAAAATATCCCATCCAATTCAAACTACTTGAGCGTACCACATATGGTTTAGCAGTAACATACAAGTTCGTGTTGATTATATTTACCGAAATAGTCATTTCAAATCCAAACTAATTCAATTATTACATTTAATTCATAATCAAGTCTTTTAATACAAACTTGTGCCAGTATTACAGTAAAATTATTTACTGAGCCTTCTGAAGCTTTGAAGTGCAACCTCATTTTTTTTACAAACAACGTCCTTATTTCTCATTCCATTTCTCATTGATTTTAACCGAATCTTCTTATCAAACAGTAATATCACGCCTGCTATTCTTTCAAAGATCTTCATTTCGCTGAATTCCTTTTCATTGTTTTTACTTATAGTCTGTTTCGAATAATTTAGTATAATATTTTAGACCTTGGCAGAATTGAACAGATAAATATAAGTCAATTCCTTCAAATCCATCTACTTGTATTAAATTATGTTCATGGAAAATTAATCTTCTCGTACTGAATTTCTGAGGGTATATGTATGAATAATAAAGCTTATTTAACACAAATTGATCTACTTTACAGCATTTTAATAAATTAAATATAAATTAAGCTAATTTCTTGTGTATTTATAACATACAGTCTCTTTGTTTGAATTTAGTTCAATACAATATAATTATTATAATTTAACTGAGTTATCCTAAATAAATAATACATATTCATAAATAATGAAGGATAAATTTTTCTTCGAAGTCCACAAAACATGACATTTCAAAAAATATGTTTCACCTCAACTACGTATTTGCGTTTCACTCAGATACAGTAAGTCGATAATTTTGTACGAACGCTTCATTTACGACAGTCGCTAGGGGGCGATACCTCTGAATTATTAGTTGGACAAATAATGTTACCCACGCTCAGCAGGTTGACCTTTAACATATTGAAAACAACGTAAATGGGTTGAATTTATCTGCAAACGTTAACGGAACTTTTTTCCCGTTGGTCCTGTTCGATGTTAATTATAATTCATATTATTTCGAGCTTTTATTAATGTTCCAGCAACAATTCCTGTCGTGTTTATTTCGAAATAGGCACAGCATTTATTTCAAATTGAACACGGTTTCGTTGTGTAAATTGTATTCTAATAAATTTAACATTATTCGTGATTACTTTATGTTCGCGAAAGTGAATAAATTGTTATTAATTGGTACATTTGCGGATTTCGCGTTTCAATAGGCTCTATTTGTATTTCTAACAATTATACCATTTGTATTATTTATTTTGTTTTCATTACCTTTTTAATTAATATTTATATTTGTTATCACACTTATTACTAAAAAAAATAATGATATATTAAATGTCGTACTTGGGTCTATCAAGATAGTTTTTCTTTTATACCATTAGTTTTACTTTTGCATTACTTTGTGTCTTATATGCAAAATATGCTTTTTTAATTGCCTTATTTCATTCAAAAAACATTAAATAAACCCAGAAAACTCATAATTTTGTTGATAGAGCTATTAACAACAAAATAATGAGTTTTCTGGGTTTATTTAATGTTTTTTGAATGAAATAAGGCAACTAAAAAAAGCATATTTTGCATATAGTCCGGACTCTGGTGATAACTCACTTTCAAAAACAATTTGAAACATACTTAAGTGGGTAAAACCTCACCATTTGTATAAAGTCAATGCCAAACCAACCTGCGCCATCCTCATGACAAGTGTTAGCCAGTGGTTTCCATTGGATGATCACAGTCGTAACAGATGGAAACTGTATTAATGTGTCTCCACTTTATGCATCATGCACTGACGAATCTATAGCAGAAACGAGAGAAACGAAACACGTGTCTGCATGTCTGGATAGCAATGTTTACAATATGTACTTGCACACCCAATTTTAATAATTCACTTTCATTTATTTTCGTAACTTTTTTCATTGTATATGCTAATTTAACACATAGCAATGTAAAGTCCTACGTGTAGATAAAGTTTTATCAAGTATTTTCGCCTATAAAATATGGTATAAAAATATTCTTTAAGAAAATGAATTGTTTCTTTAAAATACATGAAATTTAACTGATTTCAGCTGTATTCATTTGGAATAAGACAATTATAGTATTTTAAACTTTTCTGCCATCTCATCAGTACACTGTAACGTTATATTTTAAGTGTACTTTTTAATTGTGTAATTGTTTCTAGTGAATAACGTATATTGTAGCATTTTCTTTTATTCTGTCGTTGAAAATAGAGTAGTTGTTAATTGGACTCTTGGATTTCATTAGTGATCTTTTCACTATACCTTTAAGTTCAATATTAGGTTTTGCTATTGTATTAATTAAATAGTGTCTCTCTTTTGTTCTTCTTTTTTTATTTTTATATGTTCATTGTTTTCTATATTCAGACGCATTAGATTAGTTTTGTTTTTGTTAATTTTCAACTTAATTTTGCCAGGGGTCTTTTGATATAAAATGAAATGTATCTGTATCAGTAATTTTCGCAGACTTTATGTTGTTCTGAGAAACAAACAACAAAACTAAAATTAAGATCGAGAACGAACTAACATCGGCAGTAGACATCAAATCTGGAGTACGCCAGGGGGATAGCCTAAGCCCACTACTGTTTAATCTAATAATGGATAAAATTATAGGAGCAGTAAAAAATGTGGGACAGGGATACGGGCTTGGAAGAAAACAGATAAAGATTCTGTGTTATGCAGACGACGCAGTCCTGATCTCAGATACGGAAGACAATTTACAGCGTATGGCATACACTTTTAAAACAGTGGCGGAAACCTATAACATGCAGATATCAACCTCTAAGACAAAAACTTTAGTAGTGGCAAGGGAGCCCAGATGATGTAAAATCGTAATTGGGGATGAGATAATCGAACAAGTTTCTAAGTTCGAATATCTAGGAATAGAAATATCCAGCTGCGGAGACCTAAGAGACAGTGTTCGAAGACAAGCTAATAGGGCGGCTTATGTTTCGGGATGCCTGAGGGATGTTATTTGGCGGAATAAAGATATGAGACTGGACGGGAAAGTACGCATATATAAGGCATGCATAAGACCAATACTTGCATATTCAATAGAAACGAGAGCCGACACAGCAGAAACAAAAAGGATGCTTAGAACAACGGAAATGAAAACATTGAGGTCAATAGCGGGGAAAACACTGAGAGACAGAATCCCGAACAATCAAATACGGAATCAATGTGGTGGATAACACGACTTTGGTGACAATATTTTTCCCCTTTTTTATTAAAATCCTCACTGCTAATGAATTACAAAGGAAATCTACTGAATTTTTGAAGTATTTGAAACTTACATATTAAATCAAATAGAGGTATTCTTTCGTTTTTTATCCATCCGCGAAACATACCCAGATACCCATATGCATTTTAATACTGTGACCCCTCTTTTTCAAACCAATCTTTACTGTATAATCACATCAAAATATTCGCGCAGGGTTGTTCCAAGATCTGTATTTTTTTGTTAATGTCTGCCTCTAAAGATTTCTAGATGAAGTTGGGACTTTAGAAAAAGTAGGATCTCATAATAGAAATCCTTCAATTCGACTGTAGCGGCGTACTAAACATTTCTTTTCTTTCCGTTCGTCATGAAAATATTGCTAAGACAATCACAACTAAATAGAATCGTTTTAATTTGTTAAAATAAATGGTTTTACTGCTGCGTTCAGTGCATATATTTTCTGTCCAAACCCAACCGCATTTTTCTGTTGTTAAATATTCATAGTTAGTAATAAATAGATGTAACTTACTTTATCCGCGCTGTAAACTTTAGATTTAAGCAAATAATGATTGCACATCCTTGACCATTTGCAATAGTTTAGCAAAATTGATAATTATCTTCGAACTGCACTTTGTCTATTGAAATACCTTTCTTCTGTAATTGCCTGAATTTTGACTATTTCCTGCCTATTTGGTTACTACTACGGTCCATTGTATTCAATGGTGATCATCTTATATGTAGATAAATGAAGAAATGCGTGAAATATCCACCCATTTTTTCATTTATTCTCACAACCAGGGATGTTGACGTCGCCATGTATTGCGTTCTGCATTCTAGTACAAACTTAGTTTGTCGGCTTGTAGAAATTAACGTAACAAATTTGACGACAATTGCATGTGAAATGAGATTTTAGTAATTATTAATTCTCATATGCATTAGGTTCAACATTTTATGCATAGATTATATTAAATCATTAAAGGAATTGGTAAGGTTAATCCCGGCACACACTGAATTAAACATTGCGAATCCTCTTTTGTGATGAAAAATATCTTGTTTTGTACAAATTTTTTAAATTTCGATTTCTCTATTAGCAAACTGCAGTTATTGTCCTATAAATACACTGTATGCGAATTAAAATCATTACTGATGAGGCTATTCTATTATCACATGTGTCACATATGTGCGGTATAATAATAAAAACACTAATTTTTATTTGTGTTTAGTATTTAATAGAGAAGGAAAAGTGTAGAAAATATTAGGTAAAAATTATTTAGCATAATCTTAATTTCCGGGTTGAAGGTACATTTTGAACATTTCTACTATGTACGTTTGATTTCTTGTCTTCTTCTTCTTCTCACTACTATTATTATTGCTACACTGCAATTAGCTATTGTTCATTTGGAGTTGCTTTTTAAAGAAACAGCTAAAAGCAATTTGCAGGGTCCAATTTATGTAGTGGGTTTTCTGAAGTGAATTAAATAAAACAAAAATAAAATTATCGTAAATTGTTATTAGAAATATGGTTATTCAATTCTTCGAAAATCAACACACAATTGTTTATTATTAGTTACAATGCTTTGTCTAAGAAATTGAAGTTTTGGTGCAGAGAAAATAGGTTTCTGTTGACAATTTTATGCAATATACGTGGTTGTCTAGCATTTTTTTTCTATGTATATCATTTCTGTCTGTAGTTAAATTCTTAAAATAAAAAAACAGCAATAAGCTATTTATTTCTGTATTCGAACAATGCCACCATTGAAAAAGGGAAAAAACGTCCCAAAATGAAACTCTTTTGGATACTGTTTTGGGTTCCATAAAGAGTTCGTTACGAACTAAAAACAGAAAAACTTAGTTTTCATTAGTCATCTCATAAAAATGAAATGTGATATGCATATTGATATTAAGAACAAATATTTCTAAAAAGAATAAAGTATTAATTGCTTTTGGAATCCCGTGTTAGAACCGCGTCCATGAAACTGCTTCCTTCTTGGCCATGGTTCCAGCCCGGAATCCCAGAAGCAATCATGGACAACCACCGTGGAAGCCTACAAGCCGCAATAAAGTGTTTTTAAATATTTTATTATTGAATCGTGGAGCTTTTAATGGCATCCTCAATACATTATTAAAAATTTGCGTTTGTGTAATGTTACAAAATGTAACGGTGATTATTAATCAGAATTTTCTATATACCTTCATTGGTATTATTAGAACTTCAGAGTCTATAAAATTTTGGACCAGCAGATACTATGAGTCAGAATGAAGTAAAATAGTTGGTATATAAATAAAATTAATTTATGTGAAACTGTGTAGTACATACATGAGTGATCCTAATGTAATATTTAAACTTCTAAATTTACCAACATAAACGAATTCAAAATATTTATATAAATGTATAAAATCAAAATAAACGATGAGCTAAAATTATAACTTAGACGATCAGTAGTAAAGAAATAAATTCAAAATTAGCATATTATATTTTTCATTATCTGCGTAATTTATTCTCATTTATTTATATCAAATGTTTCAGTTGTGTATATGTAATTGCCTGTAATGTACCATATAGTTTTAATAATCTTGACAGAAACAGTAACGGTTGCTTGTTCCCATTTATTCGGAAGTTTTTATTCCGAAAGTGTAACTTTTGACAATAAACATTATGTTGTTTGATTTTCCTTCAAGTGAAATAAAACAGATTCACGTTTTTTTAAAATTATTAGTGAAGTTATTTTGTTGTATCTTCATTTTAAAATTAGAAAAATTAATATCAACATTATAACATATACCAATATAAATTTTCAGGAAAAAATATTAATACTTGTTTGAAAATCGTATAAGGAGTCGATTGATATGATATAGGGTGAAGTCGTCTAAGAGTGCGAACTAACTATTGAAGAGGTTTAGGCAACAAAAATAAACAAGAAAAAATGATTACAAAAACATAAACAGTACTTAAACAAAATAACACTCTCTGGGACAAGTGGTTGAAATAAAATTTCAACATTGAGAGTGGTTTTTGAAAAAAGTAACTCAAGACGTTGAAATTTTATCAACCACGAGTTGCATATACTATTTTTTCTACGAATTTTAAAAATAAACGTTAGTAAACCATTTTTCATTATTTTTGATGTACATTATCTATACTAGAGCAATTTGTGTAATTAGCACCAATTGTATTTATATATTTATCAGAAGTTTTGTATTCATTTGACATGTCCCATCAGGAATAACTGAACTTGAGCTTGTTGATTGTTTATCTGTAAATAACTTCTACGCTATATCTCTTGCATATATTCATCGATGTCCATAAACTTTCTATAAGTGAACTCTTAAAATGTGCTTCGATTTGGGAGGGATTAAATTAGAAAATGCATTATTAGCCGCTTTTATCATTTATTCTGGCTCTACATCAATATAAATACTCGTTTTAACAAATTAATGCATTATAGGTACATGAAGTAACATTTCTCTTGTCCGTAATTGAATGTCATATAATTCGAAATGCGAAATCCCGGTAGTCCAATAATTTCAAACTCTAGTGGTTGAAATGCGTAATCAATTTCAAAATTAGTGATTTCAATGTCATGAGTAGAAAATATATATGGAAGATATATATATATATATATATATATATATATATATATATATATATATGAAGGTGTAGTTTCTCGGGTTCTTGGCCGCGTGTGAGTTTTGTCCTGAAAAAGACTATTTACTCTACGTTTCAACGAGATTGCACTCGTCATCTTCAGGAACTAGTCGGTCTGTCGCTGGTTAGAGCTGGAGATCGTCTAATGTGCGCCTAGCACTACCTCTTGTTATATGCTGCTGTGTCGGGAGGGGGCGTCCCACTATTGACGTCATGCGTGCGCGGCTTCGTGTGATTGGTCCGAGTGCCTGTATGTTCCCTGGTTGGTCCGTGTGTCTGTGTAGGGGTTGCGATCTGTCGGGATTTGGTTGTGTTTTTATCTGTCGGTGAACTAGGAGCGGTTTCCATGTACGCGGCAAGCGCTGGCCGTCGTCACGTTTATTTAAGCACTTAGGACGCTTTTGTATTTCAATCGCTTCTCTTGTAATTCTCGTCGTTAGGTTTTCACTTTTGGCTAGGATCTTCGTGTTTTCAAAGTCGATAGAGTGCCCTGTCAGAAGTTTATGTTGTGCTAACGATGACGTTACTTCTTTCTTGATGACCGCGTTTCAGTGTTCTTCTCTTCTCACGCTAACTCGCCTGTTTGTCTGCCCCACATATGATTGATCACACACTGAACATGGAATTTCGTAAACGCCCTGATCTTCTAGAGGAATTCTGTCTTTCGCATTACCTATTTCATCGGCTATTTTTCTGTGTTGTGAAAACGGTGTCGATGTTGTGTCTTGCTTAATAATCTACTGATTTTGTCTGTAGTTCCCTTTATATATGGAAGGAAAGCTCTGGAAGCGAACTCTTGTTTTTCTGTTTTTCTGTTGACGTTAATTCTGGATTTATTTATTGTTTTTGATGAATAGCCGTTCGTGATGAGGGCGTTTCTTACGTTCCTTCGAAATTCGAAACAAAGGCATTAAACAACTGCGCAGACAAGCCCAATTTGTGGCTACGTTATGTCGACGATACATTCGTCATTTGGACACATGGCAGAGAGAAGCTGGATATTTTTCTACGCCACTTGAATTCCGAACATTCAAACATACGTTTCACAATGGAGGTAGAAGAACAAGGGAAACTCCCTTTCCTTGACGTGTTGGTAATCAAGAAAGAGAACGGACTACTGGGACACACGGTATATCGAAAACCTATACACACAAATAGATATTTAAAAGCACAATCACACCATTACCCGGCACAACTAAATTCCGTTGTAAAAACACTAGTTTTGCGATCTGAGAGACTAACAGACAAGGAACACATACACAAAGAAAGAAGGAACATAAGAAACGCCCTCATCACGAACGGCTATTCATCAAAAACAATAAATAAAGCCAGAATTAACGTCAACAGAAAAACAAGAGTTCGCGTCTAGAGCTTTCCTTCCATATATAAAGGGAACTACAGACAAAATCAGTAGATTATTAAGAAGACACAACATTGACACCGTTTTCACAACACACAGAAAAATAGCTGATGAAATAGGTAATGCGAAAGACAGAATTCCTCTAGAAGATCAGGGCGTTTACAAAATTCCATGTTCAGTGTGTGATCGATCAATCATATGTGGGGCAGACAAACAGGCGAGTTAGCGTGAGAAGAGAAGAACACCGAAACGCGGTCGTCAAGAAAGAAGTCACGTCATTGTTAGCACAACATAAACTTCTGACAGGGCAGTCTACCGACTTTGAAAACACGAAGATCCTAGCCAAAAGTGAAAACCTAACGACGAGAATTACAAGAGAAGCGATTGAAATAGAAAAGCGTCCTAAGTGCTTAAATAAACGTGACGACGGCCAGCGCTTGCCGCATACATGGAAACCGCTTCTAGTTCACCGACAGATAAAAACACAACCAAATCCCGACAGATCGCAACCCCTACACAGACACACGGACCGACCAGGGAACTTACAGGCACTCGGAACAATTACACGAAGCCGCGCATGCATGACGTCAATAGTGGGACGCCCCCTCCCGACACAGCAGCAAATAACAAGAGGTAGTGCTAGGCGCACATTAGAAGCGGGACAAGAAGCCTGTCGTCCCCGCCCAGGCCCCACCCAAACCGACGAAAACGCAGCCAGCTCCACCTGCAGAAACCACTACCACAACCGAAATCCGCTCCACAGAGCCAGCAGCCAGCATCGGCGTTGACAGCATCTCCGCCTGGATCGCCAAGGTCAACTGGGCCAAGTTATTGGAACTGGTGACAAGATTACTTCCTGTCTTAGCGAAATGCAAATCGCTAGGAGAAGCCGGCATGGTGCCAGCCGGTAACTTGCAAGAATTTCTTGGTGTCATCAACTTCAATGGCTAGAAGGCGCCCGAGATCTGCGTTCTGGAACGCTAACGGAGTAAAGGCAAGAAGGGAGGAATTGACGGAGATCGTTCAGCGGCACCACCTGGACGTAATGTTCGTTAATGAAACCCATTTCCGTCTGGCAGACAGGATGACAGGCTGCCAAACTACGTTGCGTACAGGACGGATCGCTTGAGAGGCCGAGGAGGAGGCACGGCGATCTTTGTTAAACGATCGATCGAACATCATGTCAACGTTACTCCGAACCTACAACGTGTGGAGGTGACCAGCGTCACGATCCAGACAGTAACGGGGCCCATTCGATTCCTGTCGGCTTACAACCTGCCTGGACGAACACTTCTCTAGGCCGACATGTCAGAAATATTTCTGGACAGGTCACCGACAATCCTGGCTGGAGACCTGAACGCAAAACACGTCATGGCATTCCAGGAACACAAACTGGAATGGGAGACGCTTGAGAGAGTTTGCCAATGAGTTCGAGTTGGAGGTGGACGGCCCGGAAGAGCCAACGCACTTCCCGACCAGAGGCCGACCTGACGTGCTGGACATCATCGTGATGAAGAACATCGTGATGGCTCATGAGCTAACCAACCTCAATGAGCTATCGTCTGACCACAATCCGGTGATGTTGGAACTTGGGAATGCGGCGAGAGAACCAGAGGACCCACCGGTTCGACGGATTGTCTCGTGGCCCGCCTTCAAGGTCCATATGACAGAACACCTGGAAGACATCACGATGATCGACACCGAGGAGCAGATGGAAGAAGCGGTGCAGCGACTCTCCGACAGCATAGCGGACAGCGTCCGACACGCCACGAACTGGATTCCCAAACAAGACGTCAGAACGCACACTCCCAGGGCGATCAGGGCTTGATACGGGAGAGGAATCGGGCGAGGAGACGCTGGCAGAGAACGCTGGATCCCGCGTCCAAGAGGGAACACAACCGTCTTTCGCAGCAGGTAAGAGATGCCCTGGCAGAACTGAGAGATGCAAGGTGGAACGACGTCATCGATCGGGCCTCCGAATCGACCAACGCGTTTTGGAAGACCATCAAGGTGCTGAAAAATCGACGAGCTCCCATACCCCCATCCATGGCCCACATGGTATAGCTCTCACAATCGACGACAAGGCAGAAGCGTTCGCAGAAACGCTCGAGAGGCAGTGCAGTCCCGACTACGAGAATGCAGACATCGACAACATCGGCCGCATCCATCGAAGAGTGAGGCGCATCCTGGAGGAAGACGAGAACGACGAGCTGACACCGATCACGCCTGAGGAAGTGAAAGGGGTAGTGAGAAAGTTCCGGCCACGAAAAGCACCTGGATATGATGGAATTTCATACCACGCACTCAAGCTCATGCCAAGAAAGGGTATCGCTGCGATGACGAACATCTTCTATACAATGCTACGACTGCGTCATTTTCCAACCCCCTGGAAGTGCGCGGACGTAGTAGTGTTACCGAAGCCTGGAAAATCGCTGACTTTCCCACAAAACTACAGGCCGATCAGTTTGCTCCCTGTGTTAGGGAAGACAGCTGAGAAGCTAATACTGCGTCGACTGGAAGACGAAGTCGAGGAGTTGGGCATGATCCCAGATGCCCAATTCGGATTCCGACGCGACCATGACACAGTTTTGCAGGTGCTACGACTCGTAGAGAATGTCAAGGAAGGTTTCAACGTAAGGGAATACACGGGAGCTGTGTTCCTGGACGTTGCCAAGGCATTCGATAAGGTCTGGCACCAGGGCTTGTTGTACAAGATGCATCAAGTCGGCATCTCAATGGGACTCCTGAAATTACTCAGGACGTTCCTAATCAAACGAACATTCAGAGTATTACTAACGGGCCATCGTTCTGATTTCAGGTTAGCGACAGCAGGGGTACCACAGAGCTCGGCACTCTCACCACTTCTCTTCACGATCTACGCCAGTGACATTCCGACAGTACCGAGAGTCAACATAGCGATGTACGCGGACTACATGTGCATCTTCACCCGCTCCAGAAGCGCCAGGATTGTTGAAGCCCGACTTCAAGAATCTTTGGATCAACTGGAAGACTGGTCAGCAAATGAAGGCTTCGAATCCAGCCCGATAAAAGTACGGCCGTTCTTTTCTCGCGGAGTGGACTTAGGAAAGCGAGGGAGAGACCGGCGAGAGCGCTAACCATGGACGGGGACGAGATTCCATGGCGGACCGAGGTCAAGTACTTGGAGGTTATTCTGGACACTCGGCTGACGTTTGGCTCGCATGTGACGTCCGTAGTGGATTGCTCGAAGCAGATGCTTGTGGCGTTCTACGCAATGTTGAACCGGCGAAGTAAGCTTGATCGTGCTTGCAAGTTCAAGCTCTACAAGACCGTGATCAGACCGTCCATGCTGTACGCTTCTGTCGCTTGGGCGACCGCTGCGAACTGCCACATGAAGAAGTTGCAAGTCGTGCAGAACCGGGTGCTTCATGGTTCGTGGAGACCACCTCCCTCCACCGCGACACCAACATGATGACAATCCAGGAGGAAATCAAGAAGAACTCCGAGAAAACATTCGCGAGAGTACTGGATCATCCGAATCCTCTCATCGCAGAAGCCGCCGACTACGACCCCGGGATCCCATGCCAATACAGGAGACCGAGGATGATACTCAACTGAGTTTCGACGAAGCAAGAAGACGTCATCCACCGACCGTGGTGGGAATCAACAACAACGAAGAAAGAAGCAAAGTTTGTCCGAACCAGGACGAACATCATTGAAGACGGAAGAGGTAAAGGAGCAGGCTCCAGGAACTCTGCAAACAGAAGATGATCTATGGATCTATGGCGCACATTAGACGATCTCCAGCTCTAACCAGCGACAGACCGACTAGCTCCTGAAGATGACAAGTGCGATGTCGTTGAAACGTAGAGTAAATAGTCCTTTTCAGGACAAAACTCACACGCGGCCAAGAACCCGAGAAACTACACCTTCATGATACGTCCGCGAGAACATCAAGAGTAACATATATATATATATATATATATATATATATATATATAAATATAATATTTTCGTGACCTTGGTATGATAAGGTAAACTTAATAAGTCGGCGATTAAAGGTCTGGTTCATTACTTCAAAGTATATATATATATATTTAAAACAACCCTACATGTTTCGGCAATGATGCCTTTGTCAAGGGAATTTATATTTTTTATTCCCTTGACAAAGGCATCATTGCCGAAACATGTAGGGTTGTTTTAAATATATATACTTTGAAGTAATGAACCAGACCTTTAATCGCCGACTTATTAAGTTTACTTTATATATATATATATATATATATATATATATATATATATGGAAGAAAACGAATTGAATGTAGCTGCGTACTCTTGAGACATATTTTATCCAAGATTACGCAAATGTTACAAGAGTACGCGCACTCTCAGAAACACAAATACATCAACAAAAATCGCACAACTCGCGGCCTGTGTTGCACTGTATCAAATCTGTATGTGGAGGTTCAGAATATACTTAATCACAAACTCGACAAACCCCAGCATTTTTATTACCACTTGCTTTTTTTGAATTTTTTTTGATTTTTTAATCGTTTTTACAACGTTCTTTTCTTATCTTATCTTATTTCTGTTTGTTTTTATTTAATGCTTCCTTTTCTATATTTGAATCTTTGTAGGATGTACTTGTAATAATTTCCGATTTTTGGCCTGTTCTCTTCTTCTTTGCTTCTGCTTTTTCAAAGTTTTCCAAAATATCATTTTGTGTACTTGGGCCCGCTACTGGTGATATGCATTTCTTTAGTGAATTTTTATTATTATTGAAAATGATACTTTTTTTAGAGATTTTTTTACGTGAGTACTGGGACCAGCCACTGGTAATTGGCGTGAGGATTTGTCTTGTAACAAGTCCTTTTTTGCATTTTTCAAAGTACCTGGTGACTGCAAATCTATTAAACTGTTTATTTTAGGTGAACTAATCTGGGTTTTATGATCGGAATATTTTGAACACAGTTGTGGGTCAAATGGTACAGGTGCCAACATTCTTCATTCGGATGAAGTATGTTCTTGTAAATGTTGAAGAACTTCAGTTTCAATTTTAATGACTATTTTTTCATGAATCTCGCTTGTTTGAGGTGTATCTATGACTTTAAATAGGGTGAAGTCTTCTTCTGAGAATACGTCTGGATTATAAGGCCAAATTCCGGTTGACGGAAATCACTTTTCCGCTTTCGTAACAGAGGTCATTGTAGAATACGCTTTACCAAATAATAAAGCAACATGTGACTGTGTTATTACTTTTCCCGGATTAGTTGACATCTATTTATGAGCCTTTTGACTAAAAAAGGGCCAAAAAATCCCACAGCTAGCGGCTGTAATTTAGGGCTAGTATGTGATGGTAAGCTTAAAAGATGAATATGTTAATAAATACATGTATATTAGGATGTGTAACACTGCAATTACGCGTGATTAGATTCGAAGGAAGTATGTAGTTGTTCTTGAGGTACTTGAATTAAGTGGCGCCCAAATTTACAGTGGAAACAATGAATTTTCATCTATATATGTATTAACTAAAACGTCAGCAAATTCATAGTCTTATGTCCTCAAGCTTCTCGGACATGAAGTCTTCTATAAATGCGTCGCTAACATCTTCTGGCTGTAAATATGAGAGCCCAGATAGATATCGCACAAACTTTCCGGTCATCGATTCTATTTTTAGTATTCTGCAGCCAGGCCTACTTGCTGTATTTTTCTCTGCCTATCAAATAAATATAAACGTTACATAGCTTTTTGTTTTTACTGCTATAGTTCGTAAATATATGATGTAATTATTGTGTAAAGTATGATCGGCAATTTGGATCGCATATACTAGTATTATTGCTAAGTAGAATTGGAGTCTGTAGTACTCACCAGGATTATGTTAGATGGATTGCTTATGTAAAGTCTACATACACTTTTCTTGGACTCAATTGAAGTCCTAACTCATTGCATTATATTTTTAGCAATTTAAAAGGTGTTTCACTTACAGTAAATATTTTAGCATTACACGTTTTTTTGCACATCTCCAACATAATAACTATTTAATTACCCTATCAAGAAAGAAAATAGATCTCTTAATCCTTATCCTTTGAAAGTTTTTGCAGGTCGTGTGTCCTACTGATCAATCCATATGCAACAATCAAACAGTATGTACAGTAATTAAAATAGGACATTATTTCATTTACACTAAGCTGAAACGGCAAAAACCTCTATAATTAAAATATACTATCGCGGACTAATCGGACTTTTAATTTGTTTGATTTGAATACGGTTTTTTAAGAGAGTAGTATCTGCTAGATTTAATTACTACTTTTTCGTACTACTTGAATTGGTTAAATTTAAATTATCTTGTTTGCATTTTAGTTGTTGGTTATTATTGAACCACAGGGTATATATAATAGGTTTCTGCTATATTTATCTAGTAATTGTCGTGCTCCTAAATTCTTAAAATTTACCTTATATTGCATTTTGGTTGCCAGTTATTTCTGTGTAACTAGGTACAAATAGGTTCGCTAATGGTGTTTGTATGAACATTTAACACATTTATTAGATCTTTCAATAAGGACATCTTTAATG
The DNA here is from genome assembly GCA_935421215.2 of Melolontha melolontha. Classification (NCBI taxonomy): domain Eukaryota; kingdom Metazoa; phylum Arthropoda; class Insecta; order Coleoptera; family Scarabaeidae; genus Melolontha; species Melolontha melolontha. The sequence continues at coordinate 89,302,373 of OW285238.1, read as the reverse complement.
GTTAGTTTATTTCCATTAATCGATCTAGAGTTGGTTAACAGAGGCAGATTAGGGTCTTCTAGCTGGGTTTACTGCGTTGTTTCTGCTTTATAATTGCCCAAATATTCTCGATTAAATTTGCATCCGGTACCTGAAAGGCCCATCCATTGTCACAATTTTATTTAATTTTTTAATTAGCTTAATCAAATTTTATTCCGGTAAACAGATAGCTTGCATGAGTTAACGTCTACCTGCCTCTTTTCACATTTACTGTAGGCATGGTTATTTACACACAGTGAATAAATCGCTAATCATACCCAATTATCGAAATATAAAAGGTCTGATTTTCATCTATTTCTCTTATTAAAGAGTCGACAAGATTTAATTTTTCTTGAAAATACATAAAAATGCTCATGATCTAACAAAAAGTTTTACCATAATTACTCTAAAAGTAAAAAAAAAAGGTATTTTATATTCAACTTATAATTAATTCGATAGTCAATGAATGTACTGAAGGATTTCTATTATCCCATAGAAATTCAAAGCTCGTTGGCACTAGCAGCTCGTTTATTATTAATGGCTCTGTCCATGTATATATCTTTCAATTTGCGAATGAAGCGAATAATAATCGGTCTGCTTTAGTTCGTTCTTTCCGTGACCGAACTCGTCGAGAGGATTTCCTCTCTTCCCCTTCTACTACGAGCATTATAAGCACGCACGTACACACGTGTAACCTTCTGCGGTTTTTACGACGTTGTATCTAATTATTAGCACATGCTATTCACGCTGTATGTTGGAAATGTTTGTACTTATTTGCGCAAGAAACCAAAAACAAGAGCCATGCATTAATAAAGCCAATAAATAATTTTTTGGTAGTAAGTGGTAGCTTATTGCTTACATTGACTAAAATAATATACCATTTATCTAATACCAATTAATATCAATATTGAGTTAATCTTAATCCTATTTGTCAGTTTTAATATTGATCTATTATTTTCCTCTGCCAATTAGTTCTGTCTATAACTTCCGTATTTCTCCAGTTCGACACTTCTCTCTCAAATTACTCGTAATTTCTTCCTGCAATCTTTACGGTGTCTTCATCTTCTACACTTTCTTTATGAGTCCTGTTGCCGATATTCTGATAAAATGGCCGAAGATGGCAGCGGATTTTCACTTATTCGCGTTCCTGTATGCTTTTTCTATCGTTCTTGTTTATTATCCAAATTTGTAGACTGTAGATTAGAGATGGCTTGAAATTTTATAGAATTGATAGAAACTTAAAAAAATAGAGGCTAATGAGTTTCAAATTAAAAAAAAAAACTGCAATCAGTATTTCCTTAAGTACAAGCGTCTAAATTTGCGAAAACTCTACCTTGCAGAGTTTATAAATATTTCAATTCCTGTAATAAGTTTGAATAAATTTATGCTTTAATGACAGATACTCACTTAATTCTTATATGTCTTCTACACTCACGGATGTAAGGCTTAGTTCTGTTGTCAGGTGTTCTCTAGAACTTCTTCGCAAAAAATGTTTCTATCCGCTTCATTCTTGAGTTAAATAATTTTGCATTTATTCGTCTTTGTTTTTAACTGCTACTTTCTTGTTCCAAATTTTCTTGATATTTTCTTGTTTCTCTACTTATCTGTTTCTACTTCTTATTGTTTCTTAGTGACTCTATTTTTGCATATTATCATGTGGTCATGCCAAGATGAAGACTAGGCCTGCAGAACAAATAATAGAAGAAAGCTAAGATCCTTCTCTTATCTGTTCTACAGGCCTAGTCTTCGACTTTTCTATGTAAGTGTCATTTCTTATTTTATCTGTGGTCCATTTGACTTGTACCATTTACAGAAAAATCATGTCCCAATTTTTTTCATTTTTCTTCTATTTCTTTCTGTTGTTGTCCAAGATTTCGATCCATTAGTTAGTATTGCTGAAGTTGCTCCTTTAAACACTTTAATTCTAACTTCTTTTGGAATTTCTGTTTCACCTTTTCTGGCGGATGATGCTTTTCCAAAATTTTCTTTCCCAATTTCCCACCCTGTGCTATTATTACTTCTAAATACTATTATGTTACAAATGAAACAGACATGCAATATGCATATCTGTAACTGTACACATGGACAATACACCTCGTATTTTCAGCATTTACTTCTGCTTAAGACACGTATTTCTGCCATCTATAGGCGTCATCAGTCAAGCTAGTGAAGCAAAGTAATACAAAATAACACAAATCTGATAAAAAGAGATTTGTATCTGTATATACATTTAAGCTGAAATCGCCTACAAGACATCTCAAATTTTGTCCTATCAGGTGGCACTATATAATAAGTGACATCTGACGGACGAAAGAGACTATGCTGAAAAAGGCGACCTTTCCATTGACCAGCTAAGCTGGTACATAAGAGAAGAAAATACGTATATAGGTGTAGTCCATTAACACGAGCCAGATGGCAGTAAATATACAAAAAGGTTTAAGTATATCAATACGTTATGCACGTATAACGCATTTGTTACAAATGAAACAGACATGCAATATACATATATGTAACTGTACACATGGACAATACACCTCGTATTTTCAGCATTTACTTCTGCTTAAGACACGTGTTTTTGCCATCTATAGGCGTCATCAGTCAAGCTAGTGAAGCAATGTAATACAAAATAATACAAATCTGTTAAAAAACAGATTTGTATCTGTATATACATTTAAGCTGAAATCGCCTACAAGACATAGCAAATTTTGTCCTATCAGGTGGCACTATATAATAAGTGACATCTGACGGACGAAAGAGACTATGCCGAAAAAGGCGACCTTTCCCTTGACCAGCTAAGCTGGTACATAAGAGAAGAAAATACGTATATAGGTGTAGTCCATTAACACCAGCCAGATGGCAGTAAATATACAAAAAGGTTTAAGTATATCAATACGTTATGCACGTATAACGCATTTGTTACTAATGAAACAGACATGTAATATACATATCTGTAACTGTACACATGGACAATACACCTCGTATTTTCAGCATTTACTTCTGCTTAAGACACGTGTTTCTGCCATCTATAGGCGCCATCAGTCAAGCTAGTGAAGCAATGTAATACAAAATAATACAAATCTGTCTTTTTCGGCATAGTCTCTTTCGTCCGTCAGATGTCACTTATTATATAGTGCCACCTGTTAGGACAAAATTTGCTATGTCTTGTAGGCGATTTCAGCTTAAATTTATATACAGATACAAATCTGTTTTTTAACAGATTTGTAACTTCTGCTGTTTCATCCTTAATTCTTACAGTACTTGATAAATTATGTACTGTTCGTATTAGTTTAGGATTTATTTTTTGAACTATTATATCATCCTGTAAATGGCTCGACTGTTGAACAGTGACGTTGACATCTCTCACATCCTTTACTTAACCCATTATCTGTGAGTATAATCTCAGTTGTATGGGACTCGTATTAAAATACAACATAAAACGGTATCTATTACATGTTTTGGTTGGCCATATTTTTATAGTCGTTTCTAGTTTATATATAATTTCTTATTATGCTGCAGATTTCTAAAAGTTTTTTTGTCTGCTTTCTGATATACTTTCTATGTTCTTGATGGTTTCGAGCTATAATCGTTTTTAGTAAATTATGACCTTCGTTGATCAAGACTATTTTTATTTGTTGCCTGGATTAATTTGCATAATCTTTTCTGATAATTCGTCGCTGTGGGGCATTTTAATAATCCCGATTTTTGTAATTTGCTGGTAGCAAAGATATAAATCAATGTTCATTTGTTGAGTTCATTTGAGTCGTTGTCTATTTGCCTGCTTACTATTTTCCGTCTTGATGGCTTGATCGCTTGTTAGATCTAGAATATCTGACAGTTTCTGCTGTTATTTGATATTACCAATTCTTCTGAAATAAAAAGTATGTTCGTATTTATACTTACATTATCTAGGTCCACAATGGTCACATCCTCACGCTGGTTTCGTGTTCTAGTCATTATATCTAAAGTAATAAAACAAAACTGAGTGAAAATCCAAAGTCATACTTTCGCAAAATCAGAATTTACTTGTTAAAATTTCATCAATAAAAAATATCAAAATATCAGAGCATATTTGTAAATGTCATTATTATTATTAAAGTGTTTTTTTTTTTATTGTCGAACGAAATACTTATTGAATTTAATTTATTTATACCCATTCAGAAACTGAATTTTATTTTTATTAAAAAAAAAAAATTCTAGGTAGTAATTTTAAAAAGATTTTTGTAGCATTTAATATACTGCATTTTATAGGTTAAGTACTCACCGAAGTGTATTAAGTAATAATTCAAATATGTACTTGAAAAGCTCACTCCGCTCTCCATGCAATACATATTGTATTGCGAATGCTCCACAGCTAATATTTAATCAGTACATATAAAAATATTTATCGACATTCTTTTACATACTCTTGGAAACGCGTCCTTGTTACAAATTCATATATTCAAGATCGATAAAAGCATTGTCTGCAAAGTTTATTCGAAAGAGAACTAATCCATTGCAGTTGTTTATTTAGGTTTGGTAATATATACGCCGTCGATGAAGTAAATTTGATGTTATTTACTATCCGCTATAGATATCATAGTTACTTATGATTATGAAGTATTACTATATTAGACTAAAAATATCATTAATGAAAACGCCTTCTAACCGTGTTTTTAAAACTTGTTGAGAAGTCGAAAACATGATTATAACGAGCCATGGAAAAAATTCATAATTGGAGTAGACTGTGAAATTGGGTTGGTACTTTAGCCACTTCCACATAATTACATTTATTATTTGACATTGAAACTATAAGTTTGTGTCAAATTTTTCAAAACTCTTATTAAGAAAATTAAATTTGTTTGGATGTAAATGGACAACATTTTCAACAACTTCTGGAGCTATATGTAAATTTTGATTATGATTTCGATATTAAATAAATTATTTGTTTTCTTTTTTGTTGTAGTATCATTTCAATGCCATAACCTTTTTTTACAATGAAACGAAATGAAACTGTCAAGCATCAAGTAATGTGTCATTATGTGGAAGTGGCTAAAGTACCAACCCAATTTCACAGTCTACCCCAATTATGAATTTTTTCGATGGCTCGTTACTTAACTAGTACGCAATAAACAGATAAAGAGTCAACAGTAAAAGTATGCATTGAGCAAGTATGATATATACGAGAAAACATCATCAACATCATCATTCAATAACTATCCCTCAAAGTGCTCCACATTTTGTGCAATACACTTGTCACGTCGTTTTGTCAACTTGTCATAAACATCTGAGAAACCATTTTTTGAGAGTCTATTTAGTATACCCATCACCGCGTTGTTGAGGACTCAAGTTTTAGACTTCTCAATTCTTTTTTGACTACAGGATACAAATGGACGTCACATGAAACAATGTCAGGTGAGTAGGGAGGGTGAATTATAATGTCAACCCCCAATTCAAGTGTTCGTTGACAAATCGCTGATCTGTGGGCCGAAGCATTGTCGTGATGCTGATCTAACTGATGTCTTGATAAAGCGGCCGTTTTTTCTTTAATTTTACCTCGAAGTACATTAGAATAGTACTCTTCAGTTACTGAATGTTTCCTAGGTACAATGTGATCATAAATAATACCCTATTTATAAAAAAAATCAAGTGAAAAAATTACTTTACCGGCGCTTTTCATACTTTTCGCCTTCTACGGTCTTGGACTTCAGGGTCGTAATGATAAAACCAACTCTCGTCACATGTAACGACATTGTTTAAAAACTGGATTATGTTGCAGTTACCTTATGCACTACCGACAAATTGTCCATTCGATGGGCTCTTTGTTCAACAATTAGCATTTTGGAATCCATTTTGCCGCCACCTTTCAGTAGCCTAAATCTTGATTAATAATTTTTTGCGTGGAACCGTAAGACAAATTAACAATGTCAGAAATTCGATATATGCCAATCCGACGATCATTTTGGATCAAGTCGTTAACTTCTGCAATTTTTGAATCAATGCGTGCTGGTGGTGGTCGCCCACGTCGAGGTTCATCTTCCACTGATTCACAACCGAATATCTGATGCCACTCAAATACTCTACATAGTGATAAACTATCACCTGGGTATGTAGTTTTAATAATTTCAAAAGTTTCAGTTGGCGTTTTACTCAACCGAATACAAAAGTTTATCGCATATCTTAGCTCCACTCTCATTTTTTCAATGGGTACATCGAACACTGTCAATTCAGTAATTAATTTGTAGTAAACGTCAAAATTTAAATCAAAGCCTACTTGAGGATAAGTACATTAGAGATGGGGGTTTTATGTTCTATTCATTGTGTTATAAAATTTCTAGTTGTGAAGGAAGTAGGACCAGTTTCGTTATATTTTGTTAAAGCCTCGTATTTATATTAGTGTAATAATTAAACATTATATAGGTTAAAAATCAGTACAATAAAATCCACACTTAGGTGTTTTACAAATGGATGTGTTCTTTGTTTATTGTTGATTCCTTCCACATACTGAATGACCCAAAACATAAAACCCTAGAAACTAACACTTTACTAAATATACAAATTACAATAATTTGACTAACCTTAACTAGAAATAGCTCAATTTTTAGCACTTCTAAGGTACAAAATATATCAGTGTTCTCACTATTTCGTTCTATACAGTACTCGTAACGTGTAGGAAGTTTGTTACGACATATTTCTAAAAATAGGCTGCTGCATTATTCTGACATAGATTATAATTCTTTGACGAAGTTCGACAATGGTTATCGATGAACTCTCTCGAAAAACTAATTCTTTTAGCTTACCTCAACCATCCAGAGGAGTATTATCATGCAAATGAGCAGGATATGTAATGGTATAAATTTTACATTTATACCACGGGAAATTCTTTCATCGTATGGCATGTACTACCATACTGTTGGAACCAGGTTTCTTACGCTCCCGAATCTTCTGAGATCTCTCAGTTATGGTGTTACAATTACGTCTGACCATCAAAATCCAAGAAAGCTAGTCTGTCGGTTGACAAATTCATTCAGTTGGATATGACATTGAGCAATATTCGCCAGTTAGAAACCATATATTCGAAAGGAACATTGAATCATCGCAAAGCATAACTGACATTGATATACATTAGAAAACTCTCACGAGCTTATCCGTATTATTCAAATGCTCCATCTATTTTTTACATAGGAACCTAGCTCCTATTTTCTTGAACATTCTTCTGCTAGACGCTTGAGTGGAATTGATTTTCGAAGACGTTCGCTGAAGACTCGCATTTGGAAATTGTAAAGCCTTTCGAAGAACCTGCCTTGATTCGCATTAGTTTCCACGGTAATAGTACAACCAGCGCAGCATTTGCTTAATATTTTGCATTGTGTTGGAACGCTCTGTTTAAATTAATTGGCAACCAATAACAAACTAGGTCCATTCGAACGCACAGATCCATATGAGCGAAAATAATTTTCAACAATAGAAATTTCTTCTTGCTTTGCTTAGTACCACTTCGAATATTTTAGACATTACATTTGAATAAACATATTGTTGCGTTTCCATTATAACCATTGATCTATGCATATATCATTTAATGCGTTTATATTTCAGAGATCTAGGTCTCGGTGTTCTTCGTTTTGGCACATTCCATATAATATGAAAGATTTTTTTAATAGTAAACCTTTCAAAAGGATTTTCCTGTCATTTTTACTTTAGGTATTGTTTAATTTAATCAAATATTATGTGATTGAAAGCATTTTAAATTAATTTTTAGATGTAGAGATGTTTCTTGGGCACAGGTAATTTGCACGCTATTGAATCCGCTTGAGCTTTACTTATAAATCCGGCGCCCTAATCCCACATGTAAAATGCACTCTTGCACTCTAATCATTTGCATACTCATTATCCGTAAGCGGATAGATACAGAGACATACCTTCTTAAAAGTTATATCTTACCATAGTGCTCCCAAAAGGATAACTACATGATCATTTCTATGTATCATAGTATTTCACACATCTATTGTATGTATTTTGTAATAAACTATATTCCTTTTTTTTCTGTAAAATTTAGTGACTATATTTTTATATATGTATTTTTATGTTGGATTTTTAACTATATGTATAGGAATAAAATATGATAGAAAATTCATTCATGTTTAGAGTGCAATTTACCGGTCAGATTAATGGGCAATGAAGAAACCGGAGTGCAAAATACCTGTAGGATTACATTGACGTGGGGGTTTGGCGTGCAATTTACGTATACCCTGTTTCTTGACTTATCTGAAATTTATAATAGACACAGTAATGCTACTGAAATAATTACATTCTCATATTACATGTAATATTCATTATTTGTCATCATAACAAAAAGAATTCCAGTTAACTTTTGGATTAAATCCATCAAAGTTATGTGTTCATAAAGAAAGACGAAACTGTATTTCTTCCATATTTCGAAAGTTGCCTTTAATAACATGGTACGTGTATGCGTGTTTCATCTATATTAGCACACACCACAAAGCCAATCAATTAGCCACTAATTGCAATTCCAAGTGAACATGCTAACCGCCGCTATGATACGCTTTGAAACACTAGTAGATTGGATCAGTTTATTTTAATATGGATATGTACATGTATATACCTGCCCATGGCCCAATCAGTCAGTGATATGGAAGCGAATGCATGATCAGTTATTAAAGCGGAACAGCAGGAGTGGGATAGTAGGGCAGGTGCTATACAAAATTCGATAGACAAAAGGTCCACCGAAACAAAATGACTGTAATTAAGTACAGATGCAACGCTCGCGTACACAAATATAACTCAAGGCCGAAACGACAGCGTTGGGGCTGCGCCAACGACATCTGTCGCCGGTGGTTGTTGGTTTTGATGCATTCAAAGGAAGCAAAAAAACAAAAAATGATAGATCGATGACGGAAACTTCAGAAATATATGTTGTGTGTTATATTAAATATTCATTATTATTTAAATTTAGTCGTGCTGAAGATAAAGCAGTTGTCACGTTTTAATTTTTAGTACATGACCTCCTTTCGAATACTTTTCACTTATTATTTTTATTTTATTTAAATTTAAAGAAAAACTCGCAACTGAAAACCAGTGAAACGAACTGCCTAAGCATAATGCTAGGAATTTAAATGTTTGAGTAAATTTAATTCAGTTCATTGCACATAATATTCATGAATGTGGACATATAAGTCAAAGCACATGTAAAAGACTAGTATTGACAAGAAGAAGGCAGTTCAATTGCGGGATACACATACTACTCCTATATGAAATAAAGCCTTAAAAAAGTTATACTACACCGCATTAGAGTTTTGCCAAGAAGTCATTCTCATAAATAATCGAAAACTATAAAGTAAATAGTGTCAAAGTACGTTAACACTACAAGTTAGAAAATAATTGATATAAGTAAATAATTGAAGCAACTTACGCAAAATTCGCTCAATCTGTCTTAATGATTACGATTAAAATTAAAAACTTTATGAATAAAGTTACTAGTCTTTTCAGAAAACGTTATATGTATAAAGATTAGGGACCGAACACGAGAGGCCAAAATTACAATGGACCATATAAATAGTTTATAACATCACTAATCATTAAAGACGGCAGACTATGTGCCCACACTGTTAAATTTAATAAATAATACACATAAGGTGTATTAGATAAAAATGTAAATTTTACAAAATTAGGGCAACTTTTTACCAATACTGAAGATCCATTGTACAGATACAAAGAGCACTTTAACTATGCAAATATAACATCTCTCAACGTCGAACAATCCTTCTCAGTATATAAACATATATATATATTAAATTTATTATATTATATTAAATTTGACAGTGTGGGCACTAGTCTGCCGTCTTTACTAATCATTCATTCATTCGGTTAACCGCACATCTGTTTTTGTCGTTGAATTGTGATGCAATTACTTCAATTTTACAGTTAAATTCCTTTCTTCGTGGACGTAGATAGAAGCGGGAGGAGTTTTTATAATTTATTTTATTTATTAGTTTATATTTCGTAAGATAAATAAAGTGCGGTGAGTTAGTTTCTTTTTTCATTGTTTTAACTGTTAATTACATACTTTGTAATGTTTTGTAATAGATACTGTTTAATATCGAATATACTTCGAATATACTTCGAATATACTTCGAATATACTTCGAATATACTTCTCCCAATTATTTCGACGTAAGTGTTTGGTGAATTTCGTTAAATTTCAATAACTTACGCATACATTTTTAATTTTAATTTATTTAAATCTAGAACATTGTGTAAGTTAATTTTTCAGATATGATATGGAACAGCGTCGAGAATGGCATCCTGAAACAATGGCAAGCTGGATTAAGGGTCAAACTGATTGTATGTCCATTGCCAGTGATTCCGAACTTGATTGCAAAGTCAGTAAAATATCGTTAAAAAATTCCAAAAAATCGCACGTAAAACGTCACTTAGCATCGCAAACACATACACAGAAATTAGACCAGTTGGAATCTGACAATTTTAACGAAGAACTCATTAAATAAACTTGACAATCCCACCTTCGAAACATTTCTCCAAAAATATAGGTACTAGTCGAAATGTTCCTGATGAATCCACCTTATGCAAATATTATGTTTCTAAGTACTATACGAAAGCAGTAGAACGTATTAGAAGCCATCTTTTAAATCAGTACCTCTGGATAAGTGCCGACGAAACTGTCGATATATTAGGACGATGTGTTGTAAATATTGTAGCTGGTGTACTACATCCAACTATTCTATATAACGCATATGTAATAGCAACAAAAGTTATAAATACAGTTGATGCGGAACCAGTAGCTAAAATCATTTAGGATAATATGCAACAAATGCTTTATTCGGACGACAGGTACAAGGTTATTCATTATAAATGTCCCAGCCCTTACCATAGTTATTATTGCATATACAAAAAAAAATTTGAAATAGAAGTTGTGTGGTTATAAACTAATTTTATTATAACGTTAACAAAAGTACAGTGGCGTGCGTAGTTTAGGGGACACAAAAAATAATTGTTTTTTTTTTAATGAGACACCCTGTATATTATTAAATTTTTGAAAAGATCTTTTTCTTCTGATTTCAAAAATATACCATATCATACCACTGTCTTACACCGTTCTTAAGTTATTAAATAAAAGTTTTGTATCTACAAATGAGTTTTGGTCAACATTTAATTAAAATTACAAATAATACCTATAAAACGAATATAACAAAGATAGCTTTACAACTATAAATAAATAATAACTTATAAAAGTTGTTCGAAGTGTCCACCATTATTTTCAATACATAATTCTAAACGTCTAATTATATTTTGAATTGCATCAGAAATGGCTTGATTGTTTACATTTAGATTATTTATTTCTAATTGAATTCGGTCTTTCATGACTTGAATACAGTCATTATTATTATATATTATGTCTTTTAAAAACCCCCAAAAATATGAGTCCATAGGGGATAGATCCGTACTGTTAGGAGGCCATAATATGGTTCCATTATTCCCTATCCACACTTGAAATACATTGTTCAAATGCTCTTTAACAGGTAGGACATTATGCGGAGTTGCCCTATCCTGCATCCAAATCATATCCTGAAGTTGAACGTCCGGAAAATTCTCTACAAGAATATTTTCAACTTCAGGAAGAATCATTTCCAGATAGGTAAATTGAAATCATAAAATATGGGTCCAACAATTTTGTGTCTGAAAATTCCACACCATACACTAAGAGTTTTTCTTCCTGATTTTTTTATTGGTTTTATCAATATTTTCCTATTCTCCTTGTTTTCTCATGACCTACGATTTTTCCTATTAAAAACTCCAGCCGCAGAAAAGCATGATTCATCGGTCCATAATATTTTAGTCAAAAAATCAGGATCTTCATATAACTTTTGGATCATTTGGCGGTAAAACTCTAACCTTTTCTTTTTATGAGCCTCTGTCAAAAGTTGTACGGGTAAAATTTTATATGGTTTGTAGTTGTTAGTTTTCAACGTACGTTGTATTTTAGAGCAACTTATATTTAAATGAGCTGCTGCATTATTTATACTACATTCAGAATTGTCTAAAAAATAATATAGTGTTTAAAAAAACTTTTCAAGAATACCTATAAGAGGGCTTACCGTCGAAATAAAGCAGTACATCTAATTGATCTTCGTTGTTCGCATGAACTACTCGCCTTTTTCTATTAAAACTATCGATATTATTTACCTGTTGGTAAATACGTCTGAACGTATTGTCTGCGGGTGTTGGACGATTTGGATACAACTCCCTGTATGCTCTTTGTGCTGCACGTTTATCTTTGTTATTTTCTATATAGCAAGTAAATATGTATTTGAATTTTTTCTGCTACACTGTAAACCATTTTGAATGTTTCAATAAAGAAATGACATTTAATAAACATGACAGTTGTGATTTTTATAGCTTTCTTTGATGATATTAACTTTTCAATATTTATAGTAACTAGTTTAATTTACTATATTTATCCTTTAATAACATAAGAACGGTGTAAGACAGGGGTATGATATGGTATATTTTTGAAATCAGAAGAAAAGGATCTTTTCAAAAATTTAATAATATACAGGGTGTCTCATTAAAAAAAAACAATTGTTTTTTGTGTCCCCTAAACTACGCACGCCACTGTACTTTTGTTAACGTTATAATAAAATTAGTCTATAACCATACAACTTTTATTTCAAATTTTTTTTTTATGCAATAATAACTATGGTAAGGGCTGGGACATTTATAATGAATAACCCTGTACAAAAAAAAATACTTTTATTTGTCAGTGACAGTGCTACATATATGTTAAAAACAGCCAGGCTATTAAAGGAAACATATCCTAATATTCTGCATATTACTTGTGTAGCACATGCTCGATAGTTTACAAAATTTCGTTAGATGTTTAAATGACGATGCTCAAAGTTTTTCTGAGTGCAAGGAACTAATACAAATTTCAAATTAAAAAAAATCCGTTGTACTTTCTTCAGGAACACTTTGGAAATTTGCATAAACTAATCACTTATTTTGAAAATCTCAAATAAATTATGGATTAACCACATTAGATGTGGCTATGAATAATTTGAAAAATATTCCAAGTGACTTCGGATGTGCCTTCAGCAAAAGTTTGATGCAGATTTTTAACAGAAATACAGAGTTAATAACATTGCGGCAATTGTGTATCGAGGACAATACCTCAAGATTTAACTGCTAAATACGCTGAAATTAAATAATATTTCCAATATGCACCTATAACCAATTGCGATGTAGAAAGAACGTTTTCTGTCTACAAAGACGTTCTTCATTCAAAGAGAACAAATTTTACAGAAGAGAACCTTGAGAAAGTATTGCTAATATTAATATTCCTTTACTCAACTTGAATTACAAGATGAACAAATAAAAATATATTTCGTATTTTATAGATCGCCACCCGTGTGTTTTCCAATTACATATATAAATAAAATTAAAAACTCTTTAAAAATACAAATTTTCAATAATACGAAGTCGTCAGCCTCTCGTGTCCGGTCCCTAATAATGATTTATGTTCAATTATAACTATTCATAACTTCCGGAATTAAATTTCCACTTTTCTTGTTCTATTATACCACAACTCTTTGCATCTACATTTTCAAATTCTTTTCTCTATGATATACTCCTTACTCCTTTTTAACTTTTTTTTAATATACAACGATGATATGTTAGGAGGATAATTTTTCAATTAAATACTTATTTTAAAGTAAAAAATATATTCAACATAATTTCCATCTAATTCTATACACTTAGCCCAGCGAATTTTTTTAAGCCGTCTAAAAAGTCTTTAGAAGTTTTAGTTCCACATTTGTCCTAAATCTCTTTCGACCAAGCCATTCTTTCAAGTTGGGAATAAGAAAAAAATCAGTCGGAACCAGATCTGGTGAAAATAGTGGATAAGGTAGCAATTCATATCAACAAATTTAGTGGAAAATATAGAGGATAAATTACAGAAGCGTTATCCTGATGTAACAAAACCTTTTCTGCAGAATAAATACGATCGTTTTTTTTTCAGTTCGACATCGAACGTGTCAGTACATTGGAATAATATTGGCTAGTTATTGTAAATCATAAATAAAGATTATGCCTTGGGAATCCGAAAAAATCATGGCTACAATCTCATTAGCCGCAAAGAAAAAGATTTTTGTCTTCTTCGGAGCGCGTTTATCAAAAGAAATACGTTGTTTTGACCCTGTTCTTGTCTCTAGAGTATAATCATTTGAAATTGCAAGATGAGTTCGCATTTGCTCAACAATCGGCGCCTATCTTGCGGTTAGCTCTTTGATATTTAAATGTGAAAACACCTTCTCCCCAAACATTAAACCAACATATAAAATCGTAGTTAACTGATAGATACTTAAAGATTAAACAAGAGGAGTCTTACTTTAAAATTAGCGAGATTAAAACTCAAGTTCTAAAGGGTGGAGTTCTGGTTTCGATCCATTACCTGCTATGCGTGTGTAATCTACTGGAGTCAAAATTTAATGCAGCAGTCACCTTCGCCGATGTCACTGCCACTATAGTTTTAGGCAAAGACAGTGAAGAAACAGCAAAAAGTCTGCAACTTGCAAAGCTGTACGAAAAAATGTAAACTAAATCTCAACGTAACCAAATGAACTCATATTGGTTTTCTGAATAAACCGGCAAAACAGATCCCTGTAACTTTTAGCGGACGAATACCTACATAGCCAAATACCTTAGTATGGCACTTCACACCAAGCTTCGTGTGAAAAAGACAAAGAAGGAGTTAGGTCTTCGTTATAGGACAATGTATTGCTTCTTAGGACGAGCTTCACCAAAGTCTTACTTTATAAATAGATATTTAAACCAATTTGGGCTTATAGTATACAGCTCTGGGGCTGCACCAAAGAAAATAATATTAAAATTATTCAAACACCGTGATACATTAGGAATTACGACCTGCCTAGGAACTCAAAAATCGAGTTTGTGGTAGGTGTGTTCCAGAAATTTGCAACCCATGAAGAAAGACTTCTGCAGCAGACGAATGTAGAGGCAATTCAACTCCTTGACAACGTGGACTTAGTGAGAAGGCTCAAAAGGAAGAAGCCCTTTGAGCTTTTGAAGAGTGCTAGTGATGAAAGCTTGTATTTTCAGTACACGAAAGAGACGCTAGTGGGTGACTTTTAATTTGTAATATTTAGTATTTTAAGAATAGTAACAAATTATTTATTTGTCTCCAACTAGATCATAACATTAATTTACAAAAAAAAAATGTTGACGTAAAATATGTGTAACTATTCGGTTCAGAGGTTTACGGCACTAGCTATCTCCCACACTCCAGCAGCCACGCCCACTTGTCCGATTCCATCCATTTTTGTCCCGATTAGTCACATTAGTAACATATTGCTATGAACTGTGGTTTGGAAATTAGCTATTCCACCATTCACGACAAATCTATCCAGCTAGGATATTCAGTCCGCTTATTTCCAAAATGAGACTGCTTTCCTCTTAGGGTTCCAATCAGAAATGTGGAAAACAATTGAGTTAGTAAAATAGTCAGGGGCCACTCAAAATTTGTTTGAGAAAAATTATAATATCTTTAAGTTACTTATAAACTCGAAAAGAAAAAGGTCAATTTAATAATAAACACAATAAAATTTAAATGAAACTTTAATACAAAATTTTAAAAAAATAATCTTTATAAAGTATAAAAATTAATATTGCCTCATTAAACAATATTGTAAAGGTAAAAATAACGCATGGAAACGACGGGCGGATGTAAACTGGGCACCAAGTATATGGATTTACCTGCCCTACAAAAAGGATTGCTTAATCCTACAGGTTCGGGTAATGATGCACAGGCTGACGAATACGCCGATTAATTACTGGAGACATACATAGAAGACGATGTTCCTTTTCCTCCACATATGTGGGCTACTGCAACTCCATCGATCACTAACACCACAAACGCATGCGAAGCGTTTCATTCCAAACTAAATGAGTCATTTTATTCAACACATCCATCTATTTATATTTTTATCGAAAAGCTTAAGGAATTTCAAATAGACACTTATGTTAAAATTCAAAGTGTACACACACCAGCAAGAGTTAAAGACACCCGCGCAAAACAAAAATTAAGAACTCTAAATGAACTGTGTGAACAACTAAATAATGGAACAATATCACGATTACACTTTGTGAAGTGTATATCATTTTATTCATCAGTATGACTTGAAATACACTATTTTTTTATTATAGTTTTTATATAATTAAGTATTTGCTTTTATTATTGTTTTCATATGAGTACATATTTTTTATTTTCTATCTTTTTGCTGTACTTCAACTTGAAATACACTATTTCTATATTATTGTTTTTGTTTGCTTTATACGGTGCCCAGTTTACATAGACCCTCTGCGATTACATTTTTAGCTAGTGCCCGAATTACCAACGAGATTAAAATTTCAGGTAGGTTAGTGCCCAATTTACATCCAGCCGAAATGACAGCTGCATGAGTGCAAAAACCTTAATGACAGCCGATCAAAATTAAAAACAATAAATCACAAAGAAACTTTTTAATTTCTCCCAAGAGAACAAAATCAAAATAAACAAACTAACTTGACAGCCCGAAGCGAACTCTAACGCATGTGCACCCACATGTAACAAAAACCGCCCTTGAGATACCAAACGTATAAAATTTTACAGTTACAGAATTTTTTTACTAGAAATTTTAAAAATCCTTCTTTGTTATTTATATCAAATATCTAAGACTAAATCTCAATACGATAATAATAATACAATTAGAAAATACAGTATTAAACTCTTTTAAATATAATAAGATATCTTATATCCCAATTTACATCCAGCCGAAATGACAGCTGCATGAGTGCAAAAACCTTAATGACAGCCGATCAAAATTAAAAACAATAAATCACAAAGAAACTTTTTAATTTCTCCCAAGAGAACAAAATCAAAATAAACAAACTAACTTGACAGCCCGAAGCGAACTCTAACGCATGTGCACCCACATGTAACAAAAACCGCCCTTGAGATACCAAACGTATAAAATTTTACAGTTACAGAATTTTTTTACTAGAAATTTTAAAAATCCTTCTTTGTTATTTATATCAAATATCTAAGACTAAATCTCAATACGATAATAATAATACAATTAGAAAATACAGTATTAAACTCTTTTAAATATAATAAGATATCTTTTAATAATATATTACTTACGTAAAAAATATATTCAAGACACGTGAGTAAGAAAGTGTAAAATATAACAATTACCAACAAACTCGTATAAATCTCGGTAATGAATTAAAACAGCACCAACCACTAATTAAATAAAAAATAACCCGAAGTTACTTAATAAAAAGATAAAGATTAATCTTTTTATAAACACAACTTTCTTATCTCAGAGTACACTTGTGTCTGTGTAAAGGTCAAATCAAGCGCGCAGGCTTAGAATATAAAACCAGTTTTTTTCACAAAAATAATAAATTTCAAAAATATACACTTGCTGTTCAAAGATAAATACATAAATTTTAATAATTTTTATGGGGAAAAGTCCACAGCAATATGTACTATTGCAATGTTTCAAAACTCTTGCTATCACAATAG
Organism: Melolontha melolontha; assembly: GCA_935421215.2. NCBI lineage: Eukaryota > Metazoa > Arthropoda > Insecta > Coleoptera > Scarabaeidae > Melolontha > Melolontha melolontha. The sequence continues at coordinate 89,284,757 of OW285238.1, read as the reverse complement.
TCGAGATATATGATGTTATTCAATTTATGTGGTAGGGGCCACGCCCACTTGAAATATCAAAATGATATATAGCCGTAAACCTAATCTGGACTATTACCTTTCTAATGAAACTGGTTTGGATCACATCGGTTGGATAGTTTCAGAGTCTATAAAGGACAAACAAAGATTTTTTATATTTTATATATATATAGATTAATGTAACTCCTATCCAAAAATAATGTTTAATTTAACAAACGAATTTTTTGTTCTCTATTGAGGGTAGGGTTCTAAAACATGTCTGAAGTTAGCAATATACTCATCATGGCGAAAGTGTTGCCAACTTTTGAAAAGTCACTGTCAAATCACCCTCCTAGAATCTATTTTTTTTATTTACCATTTCCTTTCAAATCAGTTTCTAACACCAATTCTATTTGTTCTATAATAGTGTCTTCCATACGAACATTTTATCATTTCAAACACGTATGGGGTTAGGTGATGTAAATGGTTATCACAGTCTTTGTTTTGACTTTTGCTTATACGCTACTGGCGATGTCGCTATATTATCATATAATAATAATAATTTATTTTCATCCTTTTGACTACAATAGCATAGGATAAGTCAACAATTTAAAATAAAACAGTGGTCAGTTCTTCTTACATATTGCTATGAATTGTGGTTTATATATTTACTGCACCACCATCCACAACTAATCTACCCAACTAGGATACTCAACCGGGTGATTTCCAAAAATGGGACTGCTTTCTTCTCAGGGTTCCAATCGGAAAAACGTGGAACTGTAATATTATTTAGGCGCCAGTAAAAGAATTCACTTTAAGTACGTTTATATTTTCTGAGTTACTTTTTTAATTAATTCAATAGTAAAATTATATCAAGAATAAAGCACAGGATAAAATTTAAATGAATATTTAATACAAAAAAAATCAAAAAAAGAAAAAATCTATCTTTATAGAGTATAAAGATTGTGTAATATACAAATTACATAGAGGTAAAACAATCCACTGAATATGACCGCTACGTGAATTAAACTTCCTCTAATGACTTCCGATCAACTTATATTAAAAAATAATAAAGTTTATTTTTAATTTCTCCCCAGAGAACCAAACTGTATAAACTTGAAAACACGATCAAAATCTACCACATGCGCGCTCATATGTAACAAAAAAAATTCCCTTGAATTCCAAACGAATAAAATTTCACAGTAATAATTTTTTTACATAGAAATTTTAAAAGTATTCTTTATCATTTAATTCTTCTAATCATAAATCTCTTAATAACAATATTGAATACAATATAAATCTCTTATAATATTAATCAAAATTTTATGAATTCATAAAAATATCAAAAAAAAATTACAGTTTTTAAGGAGACTCACAAGACACATTATTAAATCTTAAAAACAAACAAATTACGAGAATAACAACTCTCGAACAATATACGGGAATTGAATAAAAGATACAACGACTAATTAACACATTCAAAACCCGAATTTAATTAAATATATAAATCTATATATTTTTCAGTGAAATATAACGTTCTTGTGTCTAGGTATAACTTAGTCTGCCCCTCAACATCACCCGCAATGGCTTTCACATAAAGCCGACCTTCAAATATACAAGTTTTTGCTTACATATATTTTATCTAAATATAACGGATATACACAGATCTCCAAAAACAATGTACATATATTTTTAAATAAATTTCAAATATAATTTAGGGAAAAATCCATAGCAATATGTAAGAGCGTCAATTATCCATATATAAAATAAACACTATCTAATACTACTGCTTTAAGAAATATGCAAGGAACAAAATATTTAAAAAACCTACGCAATAACATAGAGTTTCACACTAACCTTAATTACACTGCAACTAACGTTATACATCACAATCATGAACAAACTCCCGGACTTAATAATATACTCTCGAGATTAATAGGTCCCTAATACTGCACTCAAACATATCTAGTGGTAGCTGTCTATACTTAAGTGGTAATCTATTGTACAATCTGATTGCCTGGTATTTAGGATTTTTTTCCGTAAATGCTAACCTATATCTGGGAATTTCCAATATATAACTATTACGTGTATGATAATGGTGGTTCTCATTTAATTTTGTGAAAATATTAAAATTTTGCTTGACATAAATTAATAATTTATAAATATATACACATGGCAATGTCATAGCGTTCATTTCCTTGAATAAGTTTTTACAACTTACTCTCACACTGATTTTGTTCATTAATCTAATCGGTCTCTTTTGAAATCTAAAAATTCTTAGTACTTCTATTGAACCGCCCCAAGCAAGTATTCCATATGTAAGTAGGGAATGGAAATTAGCAAAATAGTACATTCTCACGACACACGTATCTATCCTGTTTAATTGACTTATTGCGTAACATACACTAGTCAATTTCTTTGCCAAGCAATCAATGTGCTCATTAAAAGAGCAGTTCTCATCTATACATATACCCAAAAATTTTATCGATGCTACCTGAGCAACGGTACCACTATTTACTCTAATTAAATGTGAACAATTCCTCTCGCGTTTTTTCCTCTAAATTCTACTATTTTTGTTTTTGTATTATTTAAGTACAAAGCATTGTTTTGAAAATACTCGTTCAAGAGATGTAATAAGGTTTCCACTGCATGACATACATTTCCATATTTATTACACGTTACCAACAATGACGTGTCATCCGCTTACATCACCATTTTACTGTTTGGCGCATCATTTACATAAATTATGTAAAGAAGCGGTCCCAATATACTTCCCTGGGGTATTTCTCTCCTTATTTCACTTACATTCGATTTAATTTCCTTTACTTCCACAAAGTTTGAACGGTCCTCCAAATAACTCTGAAACCAGTCCAAGGACAAACCTCTGATGCTTCGAGTTAATTTTTCTAATAAAATTTTGTAATTTACTAAATCAAATGCTTTACTCAAGCCTATAAATACTCCCACACATGTCCGTCCTGTCTCTAAATTGTTGAACACATCATCCAAGAATGCTATTACTGCGGATATAGTTCAACGTCCTTTGCGAAAAGCAAACTCTCTTTCATTCAAAATATTATTTTGCTCTAGGAATTTTGTCAATCTATTAGCTACTATTTTTCTATAATTTTGGAAAAACGCTCAACAAAGAAATAGGTCTATAGTTACTTGCAAGGTGTCTGGATCCCGATTTGAAAACCGGAATTATTTTCGCAACTTTTAACTCACTAACGAATTAACCCTTACTGAAGCAGTTATTTATTATAACCGCCAGTGGAACAATAATTCCATCCAAACATCTCTTTATGAGAAGTGTGCTAATACTATCTGGTCCCGATGAATACGTATTATTAAGTCCAGCCACAACTTTTCGAATCTCATCTTCATCAGTTGGAAATAAGAAAAATGTTTTATCATTTTGTTTTATATAAGATAAGTCTACCGTTATTCTTTTCTCATCAATTAAATTATTTGTAACTAAACTGAAATACTCACAAAAACAATTAGCTACCCACAGCGGATCTCTACATTCCTCCTTGCCATTTCCAGACAAAACAATGTCGTTCTTCACATGTTTACGCTTTGTTGGAAACGCCATTTCAAAATTATAATTTATTTTACAGATAAAATTTTTATATTATTCCCCTAAATTATTTAAATTTAATACATCTGACCAGCAATCATCGCAAAGGAATTGTTTAAAGTACAAAATATTCTTTTCATTATTTATGGGTTTATATATAATATAAGATTTATTTAGTTCAGTAGCTTCAGAAACACACCAACCTTTGAGCAGAGTGAGATGATATACCATTATGTAAAACTTCACTATGAAAGTTAGCCATTTCCCGGTCGATACATATATTATCCAAGCAGTTGTTTTTTCTAGTAGGTTCGTTTATAATGCTACAAAAGTTATAGGAATCTATCAAATCCTTAAAAATATTTAATTCTCTTGATTTATTTAGAAAGTTTATATTAAAATCTCCACAAATCACTATCTTTTATGTTTACTTAATATCTCTAGCATTTCAGTAAATTTATCTATAAATGTAAGGATATTGCAATTTGAACTCCTATGTATTACTACAATCATACAAATATGTAATAAAACAAATTTGGCAGCTATACATTCAAAGTCAAATTCCACTACAGTCTCTACTTCCCTTACACTTACACAGTCCAATGACCCATTCAAATACATTGCTACCCCCTCCATGCACTGACGATTGTCTGCTGAAATGGTTCACTAAGCCAAACCCACCAAGACCAATAGATTGAATATTATTACTGGCAAGCCAATGCTTTGTTATACACAAAATATCTACTTTTTCACTTTCCACAAATATTTCCGCTTTCTCAAGCTTATTGGTCAAACTTTGCACATTTTGATGTACCATGACAAGACGACCTATATAATCGTTCTTTGCTGACTGTATATTTCTTCTAAAAAAATATTTTCGCTGGAAATATCTCGTACATAACGTATTATTTCGACAAATTGTAAACAAATAAATTTTTTTGGTACGATTCTTAAAATGAATTTTTCTTTCCCATATTTTAATATAATATAACTATTGTTTAGTTTGTCCTGCGATTTCTTTAGTATCAATACTTTTGGTTCTCTTTCCTCAGCTAATTTTCTTTTTTGCTGTTTTGAAGCTAAACGTATGTTGGCCATTATAGCTTATTATCGCTTATTTAATTATGCTATATGCATATATACTTTCAATTTATACAACTTACGCTATCAAATAGCCCTTGTGTCTTTATTTCCAAAATTCGGGTATAGCTTTTTGCCAATAATAGTAAAAAAAACTCCGTATTAAAAAAAGGTGAACTTGATATTGTTAGCGGATATTGTCTGCAAAATGTTTCAATTATTTCTACTTAGTACTAGTTAAATCCCTTCAACAGGAACATATATAGGGACATCATAAGAATAATTAGATCGGAAAAGCTGGAAGAGATGAGCTTCGTAAAAATATACCATTTATAGAAAAAAAACTTCTTCATTTTTGTATGTAAATATTTTTCAAATACGGCCATGTATTAAGATTGAATCTAAATAAATAGAAATTATATGTTTATATGATCTCAATTCAACAAACAAATAATCATTTATTTACCAAGGAAAGTTTAGTACATCAATACGTGAAGCACGCATTACGCATTTGTTACAAATAAAACAGATATGTATTACACTTATCTGTATCTGTCCTACTGGTCGAGAGAAAATTGCTATTTTCGGCGTACTCTCTTTTGTCTTTTGTCACTAGATTATCTAGTGCCATCTGATGGGATAAAATTTGCTACTTACCTTTGAGACTAGCCATCAAACTTTACTTCATTAGCCACACTGACGACGTCTATTGAGGCAGAAACATGTGTCTTTGGATGAAGTAAGCGTTCTGTTTCATTTTTAAAGGCATTTATTTCTTCAAGTTTACCAAAAAATCCCCTTCACGTTTCAGTAATGTAATACGTGGTTGTGTGAAAAGTTTATAAACATGTATTCGTTCATTTCCTAGATATATTTTTTTTGTGCATCAGCTGTTCTGTTGTTATTTATAAGTAGGTCAATAGCCTGACCTTGGTAATATCCCGAAAAAATGCAATATGTAGTTTCTTTAAATATCTTAATATTAAATTCACGCCGAGAAATAATTAATTACATTTGTAATTTTTAATTGAATTCTTATATTTTTTTTCTGTGTTTTATTTGCCTCTTTTTTAATGACAATTTCTTTGCTCTGGGACAGATTTGTGTAAAACAGGTGGAAATCTTAAAGGAGATGTGGTTGCCATTTGCAGAAATACAAGCTTCTAACCGATCGGTAAACTTTCGAAGTACACGATTTAACACGGCTTGGTCTTCACGGATATGGGCCGCAGCTTTAATAATACGTTGCCGAAGATCGTCTTTCATGGCGGCCACATCTTTATAACTTGGATGCAATATATCGCGATCTCTTAGTCTGTACACGGTTTGCAAAATTAAATAATTTGATGGACATCTTCAGTCCGGAAACCGCCCTTTATAAATACATCTAGTAGGTCTATCATTTTCACCTGTTTCACCGTATATCAAAACGATGTCCGTTAATACGTAATTTTAATAAGCTATACTTCACGCATGTTGAGAACAGACTGACTTCTGACTTAGAGTATGCATCATCGTATGTAGAACTCCCACTATTACGCTTCAGTAGGAGTAGCGCCAGTTATGAAGGAATACTAAATTTACCAGAGTCGGGTCGAGCCACGCGCATTTATTAAATATGTTTTTTCTTTGATGCTTTAGCATTTTATGCTTAATATGACTACAGCTATTACATATTAAAGTATATCGGCATATTTCGTTTACACCCTGTAAATGAAAAGATCTCCGGCAAAGAATGTTGCAAAATATTAAATTAAAGTTATTAAATTTGTTTCGCATATTCATTAAAAAAGAATAATTCTTATATGAACACTTACTGAGCATTTTCCAGTCGTTTCCTGTAGTATAGTTCATCATAATAAATTTGATATATATTTAGACAAGTATAAAAATATAAATTCTAATGATATCCTGAACGAGTTATTAAAAATTATTTAATTTGCGTTGATTATGGAAAATAGTAAAAAAAAATTCTCGTTACATGCGGAGGTATTTATTTTGAACACGATCATAATTCATTATGAAAGATCTTGAATTGTTGACATTCTTATACCGTTTAGTTTCTGATGGAAGCATTAGAACAACTAATAAAACCTGTAGAGATGTTGCCCCGATATAATAGCTTATGGCTATCGATCGTCTCTTGAATTTAATTTAAAATAATTAGCGTATTAATGAATGATAATTCTAAAGTTGTTGCATCGAAAACAGATGACTTGGGAATAATTTATTTTTTATCACAGTATTTATCTTTCATCGTATTATTTTATTTTCTATCATCACAAATTAATGAATACTACCGCATTTAGTATTCATCAAGTATTTACTCAGATAATATTATTTACTACTTAATGTAATAGAGAATTATAATCTTATGTAAATTATTTATATGCTATATATACATATATGAATATGTAAGTATTTACCAACTTGATAGTATTTGTACAGTATTAACAAAGTGGAATTATTAAAAAAATGTGTTTTGAGACTCAGATACGATTTGGTTGTTAAACTCTTATAACTACATGGATTATACTCCATTAAAACCCATTTTACCACGTGTTATCATTATAATTATTCCCATTGGAACTGCATTAAATATAATATCCAGGTATTTTATATATATATTCCTACGTATGTATTATTATCGTATATTTAAATTTTGGAGCCTTATATTTTTTCCATTTTATTATTAACTTTTTACATTTTATGCAAAATTTACTGGAGAAGAAGTTGATTTCGTAATATTTTTGTTTAATTCTTTGTTGACGTTTATCATTTTGAATTATATTTTTGTGCTTCCTTATCATATAGTCCATATAAGAGGGACAAGCTGAAATTATTGAAAATAAAAACCCGGTTAAATATTTTCTAGGATTTTATTTTAAATATGCTCAAAGTAATTCCCTTCAGCATAATACACTTGACCATTCTTTCTTTCCACTGTTTAAAAGCTACCAACAGTTCCAACCAATCTTTTTTCGGAATACCTTCAAAGTAAGCGTGAACTGCGGTATCAATCTCTTCTTCAGACGAAAACCTTTTACCCCGTAAATTGCCTTTAAGCCCAAACAATAGCCAAAAGTCACACATTGCTAAATCAGGTGAGTACGGCGGATGTTCTATTACTTTTAAATTTTTTCCAGACAAAAACTGGAGAGTTAAAACTGCCGTATGGGACGATGCATTATCAAGGTGGAGCATAATTCCGTTGTCTGGAATTCTACAGAACACTTCAGGCAAACATTTTTCAGGATAACACTTAGCTGTAACTATCTCTTATCTATCTAGCTTAATTGCATTTACTAAGCCCCTACTTCTGAAAAATACCACATTTATAACCTTTTTCATAACTCGCTGCTTCTTAGTCATTGTAGGAGTTTCCTCACCTTCGTGAATCTATACACGACTCTCTTGGCGGATAGGACGGTCGAAAAAGAGAATATAAGTTTCGCCCCTGTCACTATTTTGGAAAAAAATTGGTGCCCGCTATTATGTTAATAATGTAAAATTTCATGGCAAATTCTTACACGCGCTGCTTTTTGGAAGTCAGAAAGGTGATACGGCACAAAACGACTTACCACTTTTTTTAAATGAAGGTGATTTGTATGATTATCTTAACAGCTGAGGATCAAATCTTGAGTTGATTCTCTATTACCGCATAAGTGGCTTTATTGTCCTCTTCAATTATTTTTTAACAGCAGCAATGTTTGCTTTTTTCTTTCGCGTTCAAAATCCTTATACCATCTTCCTTGGCTACATCGATAAATTGTAGTCAAGCAAGGTGCTTTTTTCACTATAAACTGAATCTACTCTCTTTTTGCACTTATAAACGCTTAAACCTCTTTTAAAATTATAATCAATTATAATTCGAAAGTGCTCTCTGGTTAATTCCATTTTCTTTTAATTAAAAATAAGTAGCTGAGTTCTAACGAACGTAAGTGCAACAAGAAAACGTCAAATGACAGATAAAGAGTTGCTCTAAATAAATACTGTATGCTGTTTTTCACAGTCTACAAGATTTTCTTATTCTCAATAAATTCAGCTTATCCCTCGTAGAAAATAAAAGCAGACGATTTTTTGAGAAACAAGGAATAGTGTCTTGAGCAGATGTCTGTTTTCACAAAGATCAATTTAACGTTTCACAGCGATCGATTGAAGCACATGTTGGTTAGTATAGAACAATTGACAAATTGTTACTATCCAATAAGCATAGGTAAAAAGCATGAAGTGGGCACAGATAAATGTCAACTGTAATTGGTCAACATTATATTTAATGGCAGAAGTATTTTCTATGCTTAGGTGCCTAGGAAGAAACTCTGCATCATCCAGCGCACTATGCAACTCATCGCTAAAGTGTACATACGCGACTGCTTTAGTATGTGCGATTTTGAACCGTACCTTTGCACAAAATGACTAGACGTCCGAAGATAAGTAGATCGTATTAAAGTCTTCTAAATTCAATGCGAAGATAGTTTGGGAAAATTGGGGAAATTTAGTAATAAAGATGGATCAATGTATAAATGAGTAACATCGTATTAACTTTGCTATTGCATATTTTCTTAAAGTAAAGCTTTTGTATATACTATTCTGCGATTCTGAAATATCGAACTCATGATAGAACATTGTTGCCGACTGGATTACTATCTTAATTGTTATTTTAGCTTTCTCCATCGTTTGAAAGATTTATCTTATCGAATTGATTTTAATCAATATGTGTGACAAGCGTAAATCTTCCCAATCTTTTTATTTTCATTGCAACGTCCGGCGTAAGATTGGATTTCGACCTGTTCAAGATCAAGATAAAACCTCACACAACGTGTCATAAGTTACTATTTAAAACTTCTATTTAAACCACATAAGATAAAGTACGTACCATTCCAAGCACGTGTAAAATTTCTGTAAAAATCTCTTTGATAGTATGGTCACCGGACTTCCGTTAACATTACCTCTCTTATTGGTAGCTAGACATTTTGATTTTCAACTTGGTATACTTATTATACCCATATTTTAGATTTCGTCCACGTTCGTCTGGCACTTGGTATATGCAGTCCTTTCATCTCTGTTTTTGTTGTCTGATTTAGTTTGAGATGGACTTATTAGGGTTTACGGTCTTCATGGCTATTCTAACCTTGTATTTATTGCCTATTGTCCTGGTTCAATAACTCGTTGGTTTTTATTTTTACTTGCTTTTGAGGTCTTATCGCTATGTTTGATTAATCAAAGCAATTTTGTTAATACATGGCAAAAATTCGTAATATCTTTATTACATTTTTCTTCATATCTTCTCTACTTTTCACTGTATCCAATATTATCAATCTACTAGTAATGTTAGTAATAATATATAGTAAATAATATACATACTCCATTGGAATATGATATCAGTAATTTGAATAATATCGAAATTTATAATAGGGCAAATACTTATGACTGGTACTGCGCATATGAAGGAACATTTTTGTCATCTACCTATTCATGAAAACAATAAAACAAATGGCAATGATTTTCAAACGCCAAGTAGTTTCAAGCAAGTATTCTGACCAAAGGTCTAAAAATTTAAAGATTTTTGTAACTGAAAAATAAAAAATTTGAAGTTAGATGTGTTATGGTGTCCAGAAGCTGAGACATTCACCTTATAGTCCGAATTTAGCACCCAGCGAATCATTTCCTTAAGCTGAAAAGACAATTACGTGTGTAGATATTTTCTGAAAAAAAACTATTATTAATAATTATTTTGTGGAGAAAGATTTCTTTAAAAGGATCACATTATTGGAGAAACGTTCGAATACGTGTATAGATATTGAGCAATCATGTTTTTTCTTTCTTGTCTAGATAAATTACGTAAAAATTCCTTGCAGTTTTGACAATATTTTAAAAATAGACATGAGTACCAATCCTCTATACCTCATCTATATATGTTCGTATGTACCCACTATAACCTAAAAAAGTCTGGACTATTGAAATTATCGAGCTAACCAATATTAAGAACGTTAGGGATCTAATAATACAACATCAATAGGAGCAGTACTATTATTTAAATATAAATGACGTAATGAGACAGTACTTAAGTTTTTTTGTCACAACTGGGAATGACATCACGTAATCGACTAGCTAGTGACCTATTTCATACTGAATTACAACGCGTAAAGACTTCTGTATCAATGAATTAAATGTATTTGTACAATCAAAAATTCAAAAATTACTTCAAGAACAAGAGCATGATGTTTATAATGCGATAATGCGAGTAACAAATGATCGAAATGGTGGAAGTATTTCTTTGATGCGCCAGGTGGCACTGGAAAAACATTTCTTATTTCAAAGGTACTAGCAACCATATGTGTACAAAATAATATGGCATTGGCAATCGCATCATCTGACATTGCGGCCACTCTTTTGCATCGTTGTCGAACAACGCATTCAGCACTTAAATTGCAAAACAGCGAAACACCAACTTGCAACATTTTATAAACATCAGAAATGACTAAAGTACTCCAGCAATGCAAGATAATTATGTGGGATGAATGCACAATGGCGCATAAAAAGCGTTGGAAGCATTGGATAGAACTTTGCAAGATTTAGGTGGAAACTACCGGCCATTCGATAGTGTGCTAATATTCTTAGCAGGTGATTTTCGACAAACATTACTTGTTATTCCACGTTCAATACCAACCGATGCTTGTTTGAAAGCATCACATTTGTGGGAACATAAACATAAATTTTCATTAACGACAAGTATGCGTGTTAGATTATAAAACGATCCTTCTGTAAAGCATTTTGCGATACAATTATTGGATATTATAAATTGGTAAAGTGCAATTGAAGAAACAACAGAATGCATTAAATTGCCAAACGATTTTTACAGTATCACTCACTCACAAGAATAATTGGTTCAAATATTTTATTAATTATATCAGTATTCAACATATATTACTAGGACAAACAGCTACTTACAAATCAATAGATACTATTGTAGATCAAGACGAAGCAATAATTTATCAAACTGAATTCTTAAATTAATTTAATTTATCTGGATTGCCACGCCACATCATTAATCTGAAGACTGGTGTTCCTATTATTCTTCTTGCAAACACTGACCCACCGCGTCTTTGCAATGGTACCAGATTGGCCGTCGAAAGATTATTAAACATTATTAAACATTATAAAACAATTTTAATCGGCAAATTCAAAGGACAGGATCTGGTAATACCACGTTTATCAATGATCCCAACAGATATGCCAATCCATTTAAAACGATTGTAATTTCCGATTAAACTGGCTTTTGCAATAACAAATCACAAAAACAATCATTGCAAGTATATGGATTGATTTGGAAAATCCATGTTTTTCTCGAGGACAATTATATGTTGCATGCTCCCGTGTTGGAAAATCAAGGGATCTGTTTGTATATATCTCAAATGGAATCACCAAAAACATTGTATATCCAAGAGTATTGCAATAAACTTAACGTTGAGTATAACAGTCATTAAAGTCTATGTAATCCAAAACACAAAAGAATAATGTGTATGTAAATACGAGTATTATATACATACTCAAATCTAGCAATACCAAGGCATTGCCCGGTTCAGCTAGTAACTACATATATGTATATAAATTACAATAAGTATTCAAAAAATTGTGTAATACAACTATATTACATAAAATCAACACATCATAAATTACGTGTATACAGAAAATAAAACAACATATTTACAAACATTTTGAAATGTAACAGGGCTTGCAGCATTTATAAGACGTAAGTTTCCAGGTCAAAGTGTATAGTAAAAGTAGCTTAACTGTATCAACTAAGTATTCGATTTAGTGAAAGGATGCAATAATATTAGATGCTTAACACGATATTCATTATAATTGAATTGATTCGGCATTTATTTGATGAAGATCCATAATTTAAAATAGAAATAAATCTACGGACTGAAAGTGAATATTAGAACCGTAGTTTTATTTCTATTTTAGATATTCATTATACCATCATTTCAGCGATTAAAACCATTAATTTTAATTAAATGACTAATCATGGTATTTCTAATTTATGAAAAATACTAGAAGTAAAAAAATATAATGAGAAGACCCTTTCTATTAATCTGATATAATATGCGATTAATTCATTAATTAATTTATTAATACATATTATCAAACGAGGACATAAAGAACGAGACGGCAAATTTATGAATTCTATTTTATTTGCTTTATAATTACTAGTATTGTTCATAAAAGTATTGTAACTAATATGGAATAATCTTTTCAAATATTTATTTAATTTTAAAAGTATTTCTTCGAAAACAACTTTATTTCACAAACGTGGTAACACCCACTATAGAAATTCATTAGTTCAAAGTAGCGCAAAGTAAACATAAATACAATTTTCCGAATCTGAAATAAATGTTATTAAAAGTGGAATGTCCGTAAAAGTTTTAAAGACTTCGGAAATTTCTCCGAAGAGTAGCTCAGTCAACGACATTTAATCTTACAACTTTCACAAGCGAAAAACTTTTCAATCCAAAGTCTGATACGATTGAAGTATAATAGACACCGCTGAAGTTTTCCTCAGAAATTTGATAAAACATATTTTTAGGGCGTTTAAATTGTTTAAGCAGCTTATATTTCTCTTATTTTTGACTGTTACTGTTGTTGTTCCGAGTTTTTAGAACTTCTACACATATACACCGTCTACTACCGTTAAAAAAGATTGTAAAATATTAAAGAAGGAAGTTGTATGAACCAAAATAAACAAAAAGTCATAATAAACATGGGTCCGCAAAGTACGGTTTCAGAAATATGGAATGTTATTCTTTTTTACCTCCTTTTTTTATCTTACAAAAACTTACCGTTTCTTATCATAGTTGGCCGATGCTTGTGAAATAAACGTTACGTATTTGACTGTTGTCAGTGCACAAAGTTTCCGTTTGTTATAACATAACTGTTTACTCTAACGCCGAATTAGCCGGTATGCATTTCATGTATGGTCGTGCTAATGGGATTGCGACCTCTTTATGTTGAAGCTTATCCAAATTGCCAGATTCCTTCACATCGTATATTTGGAAGAATTCACCGAAGATTGCGTGATACTGGCTTGTTGAGCAAACAGTGGCATTTATCCCGTTCAAGATCGGTATCTACTCCTAGAGCAGAAGAAGAAATTCTAACACGGATAGAGCATAATCCGGGGATTGGAATTAGTGCTCCTCTTGTTTGGAGAATCCTACACGAGCAACTGCTTTATCCATACCATGTACAACGAGTGCAGGCCTTAAATCCATTTGATCATCAAGCACGTTTGGTTTTTTGTCTCTGGTCTTTACGCAATGATTTTGAAGACCCCCGTTTTCTCGCCAATATTATTTTTACGGATGAAGCCGGGTTCACACGAAATGGAGTTGTCAATTTTCATAATACGCATGGCTGGGCCGACGAAAATCCCCATGCTGTAATGGAATCTGAACATCAGACACGTTTTTCATTAAACATTTGGATGGGTATTGTAGGCGACATGTTTCTAGGTTCTGTTGTTTTACCAAACCGATTAACACTAAACTTTCTGCAGATCACAATGTGTGATCTTTTGGATGACATTCCTTTGGGCCAAAGGCAACAAATGTTGTTCCCAGCATGATGGTGCTCCAGCTTATTTTTCGATTGCCGTTAGAGAGAATTTACATCAAACTTTTCCACGTAGATGGGTAGGAAGGGGCGGACCGGTTTTATGGCTTGCAAGATCCCCTGATTTAACGAATCGAACATCCTTCAGACTAAGATGTCGTGCCTGCTTGGAAAAGGAAGGAGGACACTTCAAACATCTTATGTAACTTTGTTTTTTGTTTTTGCTAGAAGCTTCCTTTGTTTGTTTGTGTATAATAAATAATAAATGTTTCAAAAAATAATAAACTTGCTTATCTCCGAAAGCGATCGTTACTTTGCGGATTCATGTTTATTAAGACCTTTTTGTTTATTTTGGTTCATACTACTACCTCCTTAAATATTTTACACTCTTTATACACCCGGTATACTGCAAGTGAAATGAGTTTTAGCTCTTTAATATTTATTAACGGTTTATATGATGTTTCACGAATTTTCACGAAAATAAGAAAACAATAGTACTAGTACTAGTACAATAACATTTATCGTAAAGTTATTATTTAATACATTTGTTTATTACCGTGTCGCAGTCACGGGCATATAATTTCTAGATAAATACGAAAATCACTTGAATTTTGTTTAATTTAAAAATATAGGTTAGAATTGTATTAGCAACATATCCTTTACAACTATAAATACTCAAAAGTTTGGGTTTCAACTGTTTGATTTTTAGTTAATAAATATATGTATGTCGCTTTCACTTGATGAAAATTCATTGTAAAATTAAATACGAAATACAATTGTCTGATTTTCACAAATATTTTATTATACTCTTGAACAGTTGTTTCACCAACATAGTGCCTTCTTCAGACTAAGATGTAAATCTAATTACAGAACAGAATATATTCTAGATAGCAAAACTAATTTAAGGATTGGGGTGTTATATAATGACAGGTTTATATCATAGCTACAGACAAGTAATAGTTATTTGCCAAATAAATTGGTGATCAGGTGCAAAATTACAGTTTCTTCTCTTCAGGAAAAATTGAGGAATAAAGCAGAAATATGAATTGTGGTATCACGTAAGTCAAAAGTTAATCTACTCTACAGTGACTATGCTGTAGCGTAGATACTATATTTGAACAAATTGATCTCTGAGTGAAAAATCAATAACCACCTTTTATATATGTCATTCAATTAAAACGAGTTAAGCTACCAATACAATAGAGCTCGCTTATAACGGACTCGTATACAATGTACTTTCGTATACAGAGCACACGTTTCTTTGTCCCAGCAAAGCCTTATTTGAAATAATGTATTTTTGTTCTGATATTACGTATATATATCTTTTTATTACGTACTTCTGTTATAACTAGAGAACGGATGCAATTTCCATAAAACGCAATCGGCAATTGGAATTGTATATAACGTCGCTCAGTACCTCCCGGCGTAATTCAATGAAGTATTTGTTTGATTTACTCGGCCACCTGGTCTCGCAGCGATAACAATGAACAACCCAGCTGTTGTATTCGGAGAATATAGTGTTTGTCAGTGGTGTCGTGTACGTAGATAAAATAAATAAGTTTATCGTATTTCGTAAGAGAAATTGCACGTACATTCCTTTTCTTTTCATTTAAGCAACATCTTCCAATTATTTCCAGTATTTCCAGTATGCCTATACCCAGTTGCGATGTAGAAAGGACGTTTTCTATTTATAAGGATGTACTTAATTCAAAGAGAACAAAATTGACAGAAGAAAACCTTGAGAAACTATTGCTAGTCAATATTAATACTCCTTTACTCAACTTGAACGACAAAATGAACAAATAAAAATGTTCCAATTATAGAAATAAAATTAAAAACTTTAAAAATACAACTTTTCAACAAATACATATGTATTTCGTAATTTTATAGATCACCACCCGTATGTTTTCCAATTATATAAATAAAATTAAAAACTTTATAAATACAACTTTTCAACAAATAAATATGTATTTCGTAATTTTATAGATCACCACCCGTTCGTTTTCCAATTATATAAATAAAATTAAATATTTTAGAAGTACAGACTTTCGCCAGTACTGCACTGGGCTTTGCGTCATGTGGTAAGCGTGTCCGTTCTCTAGTTATAACGTACAAAAATCTTGTTAAAAGACAATTATGATTTTTTTATAACGTGATTTTTTTAATAACGTACTTATTATATAAATTTGGTATAAAGCAGCCTACGCAGTAGTGTGTTAAATATCGGGGAATTACCTTTCTCGACGTAACAGTAGAAGTTCACACACCACAATCGTTGTTAGAGACATTTATTTCGGTAGATTATTAAGTGCAACTATACGTCTTAAAAATGAGTACTTGCACTGAGCGGCAGCGTAAAGCATTATCAGTTGAAGAGAAAACAAATATAATTAAAGAAATTCAAAGTGGTAAGAAACAATCTGATATTTCTAAATGTCTTAAAAAAACAACAAAAATGAAGATCAAATTCTCCCATTGGAACGGACAAACAAAAATGCCAAGCGATTACGTAAACCAGTTCGAGAAAGAGTTGATGGAGCTTTACTACGATGGTTTGAGTATCAACGAGCCAAGAATATACCAATTAGCGGTCCTATTCTTCAAACTAAAGCGGAAGAATTTGCCAAATTATTCAACGACAGTGAATATAAGTGGCCAGCAGATTGGTTACACCGTTTTAAAAAACGTCATAACATAAGTGCTAGTTACGTTCATGGTGAAAATGCAAATGTAAATTTGGAGGAATCTAAGGTGACTCTACGTGGTTTTATGAAAGGCTATGACATAAATGACATCTTTAATGCTGAAACTGGCTTGTTCTACACACTTACACCAAATCATACATTAAAATTTAAGAGTAAAAAATGCGTTGGGGGCAAACAATCGAAGCTTAAATTAACTGTGTTGGTGTGCGCTAATATAGCAGGAGATGAGAAACGAAAAATTTTTATAATTGGAACTTATGCTGCCAATCGTCGTGCATGGATGTCATATAAATTTTTTTAACACGAAATAAGAACTTGGGATAAAGACCTAACAAAACAGAAAAGAAAAATTTTGTTATTGGTAGACAACTGTTCAATTTTGTAAATATTTTTATTATTTTATAAATAAAAATACATTTTGATAGTATATGCATAATCTTTGGTTATGTGTTTTTATAACATACTTTTTTTTTATCGTACTGTTCTGGACTACGTTATAAGTTGTAAGCGAGTTTTACTGGATAATAAAAATTTTATATTTCATTTCAATTATGCATTAATAAAGGGCATGCCCGTTTTGATTTTCAACACCCCTACACATCAATTTATCTCCGCCCTATTTCGTTCATAATTGCTATCATCACCCCTTTCATGCAGTGGCCTGTGAACCTAATAAATTTCATAGCACAGTTATCTTAAACCAAACCATATTTTAAAATACGATGCAATATTCATAGTATTACTAGATATTTTTCTTTAATTAAAAACATATGACATGTGTGCAATGTGCCATATTTTCACACATTTGATGCTATTTTACAATCTGTCGATTTGAATAAAGTAAAAAATATTATATTCTTTCGAAAGGTTTTATATTGCTATAAAAATCACCCAAATGTATTGTCTACAAATCTTACTTTCGAGGCAGCTAAAGAAAATGTAAAGGTCCTTATGTAATATTTAATTTAAATCTGTACATTGATGTATTTAATATTGTGAAAGTATTAGATTATGTATACTATAGTTGTAAGTTTATGATTATATGATTACTAGTGACTTTAAACATATTCGCCATCGGAAAATGTAAAGACATCAAACTAATGAAAAATTCAATATGTTATAATTATCGATAGAATTTCTGAATTGATTATTATAAATATCAAACGAGCAAAGTCGTCGCCATATTCGCAAAACTACCAACAAGGACGATCAAATACTTTCTTTTTCTGTTGAGAAATAAATCATTTTATTATTTACAAAACAAATATACGTTCACCTGCTGAATAAGTTAAAACTCTATCAAATAAATATATCAGAACAAATATTGCGATCATAGTTATACGCGGCAGGAATCAAATGTTATCGATCAGCGAACAAATCGCGATTAACACTGAAATTGAAAAAGCACATCATCAATCGGTAAAATGCATTGAAATTTTTTAGCTGACTAAAGGTTATTAAATGTATAAAAATATATTACATACGGGTTCCTTTCCGTTTTCTCTTGATCAATAATAAGAGAATTTTAACGACTGATCGAAAGAGTTTCTGAAAAACGAATGGTAAAGCGAAACAGCTTTCCAGAATCAAGTATTATGACATGACTAAAGAGGATTATTCGAGTAACATTGCACCGGCGGGTCGTCTTCGCGCGAATATATTATATGCCAGTAGCCGCCGGACAATGCTGAGCGCACTTCGCTCGTTTAGAGTAATAAATTGTTACTGTTAAAAACCGAAGTCCATTGAAACCTATGTAAATTAATAATAATAAATTTATAAAAAGTGTTGGAACACTTACCATTTTAAACGTCTTCCCTGAAGTCATATACTGGGTAAAATCGGTTAAATATTTGCAATATCATATGTGTTTCCACAGTAACTTCCGCAAACCGAGTGCGGTGGGGAGAAAAAATGTGGTTATATCCACAACGTTGTCCGGGGGCGACTAACAAAACATTTTTAAGGGTCCTTGAAATAAAAACAACGTACGAAAAATTAAAAGATTTAATTATTTAGAATATAAATCCAAAATATTTTCCCAAAATTCCTTTTCATAAGCGAGAAAAAAAATTATGAAGATATTTTAAAAAAATTAAAAAGTATCAGAGACGATATCCTAAAGTTGGCCGGCAATAAAAAAATTATAGTTTTGTTATTGTCCATCTCATCAAGCTATTACGTATGTAAACATACGCTACAGCGTATGTGTGTGTGATGTATTCATTATTTGTACACATTCTGAATAATTTGAATTCATAGGCGTCACGTAATACAATTTTTGGGGTGTTTTTAATTTCGGGGCTGGCGTCGTCATTGAGTGACAATATTTTGGATTTATATTCTACATAAATACATCTTTCCATTTATCATATGTTGTCTCTTTATTTCAAGGACATCTTGTACATACGCGCGAGGACGAGCCGCCAGTGCGATGCCGAATAAACCTCTCTAATTACGACTTACTGTATTGCCGCAACGGAAATGAGGTCTTTGTATTGTATTGACTGGAAAAAGAATCAATTAATATAAAAAGATTCTTGAAACTATCCTTTTTCCTTCCTTATATTTAAATCAACAAGAAGGGAGAGTTTATACAGTTATGTAAGATGAAGCATTATGCGATATTGCCAAATTGCTTCAGCAAATGTTTAAAAGTCATAGCATATCGGTACTTCTTTGGCCTAGAAACTCGCCAAATTTCAATCTACTGAAATATTTGAAGTCTGATCAAAAATATTACATATTACGTAATACGTTCGATAAAAAGGGCCCATTGCTGTAGAAACCTAATCTTTATAATTTCACTTCTGTTAAAGTATACGAGGGCTGATCCCTTTACTCGGCTTCTGAGCCATTTATAAATTAAAACAATTATCTTCACGTCGCATTTTAACCAGCTATGTATATACTAACGCTAGACACTTACAAGTCTGAACCTGTTAAAGCGTGTCAACAGTAGACGCCCGAGGTCGTCAGAGTCACATATCAGTATCAAAATGGATCGTGTCGAATAACGAGCAGTAATTAAATACTTACGTTTAAAAGAGATGACCCCAACTCAAATTAATCAAGATTTGGTGGATACATTAGGAGAATCTGCAGTATCATATGCCATAGTTAAAAGGTGGTGTCGTGAGCTTAAATATGGTAGATTGTCGTGTACAGACGTACATAAAGGTGGAACGTCCACAACCGTCACTACCCAAGAAACTGTTAAAAAGGTCCATGATATCTCGTGCTTCAAGATCGACGTGTAACAATTAGACAAATAGTTAAAGATACTGGTCTCTCATACCATATGATATATAATATAATTATAACCGAATTGAACATGAAAAAATTGTCTGCAAGATGGCTACCACAAATGTTAACAGAAAAGACATTTGCAGTCGTCTTCTATCACGATATAGACACGATAAAGAACATTTTCTTGCAAGATTAGTGACAATGGATGAGTCCTGAGACCAAAATGCAGAATAAGGAGTGGATACATCGAGGTTCACCGCCGCCGAAAAAATTGAAGATGCAACCTTCAGCAGGAAGGTAATAGCATTACCGTATTTTGGTATGTTGAAGACGTAATTTTAGTAGATTTCCTGCGGAAGTGGGCCACAATTACAGGTGCTTATTATGCCAATTCAATTCCCAAATTGTGGGACTTGATAAAAGAAAAACGTCAGGAGAAGTTGCGCAAACGTGTTCTCTTGCAGCGGGATAACGCACCCAGTCACAGGTCCGCCATTGCAACACCTGAATAGCTCAAGCAAGCTTCGAATTAGTTGAGCATCCGCCGTATTCGCCAGATTTGGTCCCCAGCTATTACCGCCTGTTTCCAAAATTTAAGGAACACTTACGTGGTAAACGTCTGATAATGATATAAACCAGTGGTTTCCAGAGGTTGAATAATCTTTATAGAAATGCTAGAACGTAAATGGGAAAAATATGTTAACCTTAATGAACACTATGTTGAAAAATAAAAGTAGAATATTTGCCAATTTTTTATTGTGAGTGGCTCAAGGACATTATTAAATTAGATAACTTATACTATAATTTTATGCAATTGAAATTTTATTTAAACATGTTGGTAGGTAATGTTATGTAGGTATCACTCATATTAAAATATATGTGTGTGTTTCTTCTCAAAATTATTGAGAAAATGCCAAAAAATACCTGGTCACGTATGGAAAGCCAATGAAATGCTTTGTTAAAGCAATTATACTTTAGGAGACTGTTTCGCGTAATGCCAAAATCGTTTGTGACAGTTTATGTGTGTATTTTTGTTTAGCTGTGTACATATTTTAGAAGTAGCTTTTTACACAAAAGATGAATATTTTTAATAAACTCACTGACATGCTTCAAGTTTACTTTGGACGCAGAAGAATGTGTTAACTGTATCACAGTCGTTACCCTAACAGAAATGTACCTGACCATCAACAGTTTAGTAAACTCTAAAGTCGGTTACGTCGTACTGGGCTTGATATTGTACTCTCTGCTCAAGAAATGCCGGAGGCTTCTGCTCGCGAAATTGCATGCATTAATAGTTCCAAACCATTAAACAATAATAAACACCACGCAGCAGCATTAGTTATGTATTTGTTTTGTTTAAATAATAAAACAAATTTCAAAAGCCCAAAACTCTAAAACAGTACTAATTCAATTGCCAGGCACTGTAAATTTGACGAATATGTTTAAAAGATAAGCTTGCACATAATTTTTTTCTTCACTTTAAATATTTTGCCATCAGATTATTCTCTTTTGTTTTCTAAACTCATTTTTATCACTATTAAGTCAGCGGTTACCAGCGCTTCATTACCATACACACATATTTAAAATAACTGTTGGAAGACCTACTTTATGATGCGAATTAAATTCAGTGCTATTTCTAATCTGCATTTTTGTCAACATTCATTAATATTCATACAAACACCGTCATAAAACACATACATACATATTTATGTGTGGCCAATGATTATTTTAGCCTACAATTAACGTTTTACGTTAAAAATATTAGATCAGATATGTTAGATTAATAAATTCTGGAGGTCAGTCCCCCATCACAAAGTTTAAAGAACCCGTGATTTATTATTATTCAAGGTCCTAGTGTTTTTGCCATTATTTCCTTCTTCTTTCATTCTTACATTAAGTCTATCCTACCAATATGCTCGGTGCCAGCTATTTCTGTTTTTATTTCTGTTGCCACATCTACACGAGTTAAAACTATTGTATTTGGTCAGTGAACGATGTTAAGTAATTACCAGCATGTTACTGATTCAGCTTTTTCTTCTTTCGGAACGTTCTTCGTTGGTCGTTGACACGCGGTTTTCTCTAATATTAATGAAAACTTTTGCAAACATAAAATCTATATGTACGGTCTTGTGTGAAGGCTAAACTATAATGAGTAACGTGTGATCCGATTTTTTTTGTCTTAAGTAAATTGGCAAGTATCATTTATTACTTAAAAGATTTTTCTATTGTGAATAGTTTATTTTAACGTACAAAATCTCTTGGGTGTGACATAAGTTTTAGAGTCCACAAAATGAATACTATGTGTATGCTATAGTGCAACCAAGTAAATGTGACCCTGGGAAAATGTTTAACAGCTGTGTACAGTCCCGTTCTATGCTTCCGTGATTTTAGCGGGCGAATTTTATGTTTTGACTTGTTTCTGCGATTTCTCTGTTTTTATCATATTCAAATATTTTTTTTAACTAGCCGGTACTATCCTTGTGAATTCAAGGTAATGAATTTCTTAACTTTAACCACGAAATGTTTATGGAAATTGTGATTTGGGGGTATTAATTGTACAAGCGTTTACTGAAATTACTCTAGATTTGTGGCAAGTAGAGTGCAAGCATATTAAAAAAATTGAAAGGAGTATATTAAAAGAGGCAGACTGACCGAAGAGCATGAAGAATTTATTATACATTTAAATGAATCGGATTCTGAAATGGAGTGGTTGGAATCATATGTTCAATTATAATTTATTACATATATCTTATATTATAATAGAACCCTTTTATGTAAATAATAATTATAATTGTATTATACTAATTATATTTTATAACATGAATAAATAAAATAAAATTGAAAATCTGTATTTTTTTTTATCTTGAAATTTCGTGTTAGGTACATATACTCTTTCAGATTATAATTTACTATCACCCAGGTTCAAAACACACGTTTTATAGTGTACAATTAATTTGAATCTAGCGCGCTAAAATTCTTTCTGGAAATGTACGCAACATATCGACAGTAGTGATGGGTTGCTACGAAGCAAACTGCTATTTTGAAACTGCTATCGTTACTATCGTTAGCAGTTTGTAGCAGCTAACGAATATGAAAAGAAACTGCTACTTTTTGTAGCAGTTTTCCGACGTAAATATTTCTGACGTAGCAGCTCTAACGGAAAGTAATATTAAGCTAGCAATATTTTTTATGCAGCAGATTAGAACTATTTTAAGAACTATTTATAAACTATCGATTCAGAAACTTCTTTCAAAACCAAATAACAATCAATATTGAAAAAGACAGAAAATGTAACGTTTATTAGTTATTATGTAAGACAATAAGATATTAAAAAATAGCCGTATTTAATGAAAAATGCTTTATTTAAAGTATATAGTACGTATGTTGCTATATAGGAGAAACTGCTACAAAAAGTAGCAGTTTTTTTAAACTGCTAACGAAAAGTAGCAGTAGCAGTTTGTAGCTGCTAATGAAAAATAGCAGTTTTACACATCACTAATTGACAGTATTGCTTCATAGGTCATATTTGTTTAGTTGGACTATAGTATCTAGTATATCCTACTTGTAAAATTATTTGAAGTCATCACTATAGTTAAATCGGCGAACAGGTGCAGTAGCAATGTCGCACCGACGTCAAGTTCAAAAAGCCCAACTCACAGCGCATAACGATAAATAAATGTAGTTACTTGACATTAGACAGTTATAAAGAAATAGTTAGTTCTAACCTCACATTTGGACGTAGGAATTTGACACGTTTTCGTATATAAATACAATTATAATAAAGACTAAACAAACTAATGCAATGTACGAAATATGTATATATTATTGTCCAGGCACAGCAAGAAACAGTATATTTTAATTATTACATTCAAAATCAGAGAATATTCGTTTACTTACATTGAAAATAGGCATACCCTTAAAATTATTTTTTTATATGGATCATACGGCTATTTTTCGTATAATCAGAAGAAAAATCAGATGAAAACAATAAAATACAAGTTTTGTTAAATTTTAATGCAATGTACATCAATATTTTACCTTAAAATTCATATTACACTTCACACTATTGTTTTTTTTTTTGTCCAATTCAACGTAAAGAAAACCCCAGGTTTAGAAATTTTAATAAAATATAAGAAAACAATGATTTACAAAAAGAGTATATTCAATCAAACAGCTTCAAATCAGACGCACTCGTCTTCACTAAAATATGATGAAATGGAGTCATCACCTGTTATTACAATTAGTGATTCTACTTGGCAATCTATTAAATTATCGAGTTCCCACATGATTTTCTTTTCCACATCGATCACATGTTTTATTGCGTTGTATAATACCTGATCAGTTCAGATATTTCATATAATTCAAAATAAATATACTAAATTAATAACCTAAAAAATATATACAAAGAAATATTTCTTTGTGTACATAATCCGTGGTTTTCATTTTTTGCTAATCTTTTCACTGTTACAATTACAAGAAGAAATTAAATTCTAATATCACCATCTGAGCGTCTTACAAACATTATAATTTTTCGTGGCGTGATTCTGGTGCTGTTTTTGTAAAGTGTAATATGCAGTGTCAAATATTCTTCACCGGAAGGACTTTCTTCTAGTTCTTATTACAGATGTAACTATAGCAAGCGCCAAACAAGATGGCGAGAGGAGGGGATGCGCAGAAGCCGTTTTTATAAACGTCCACGTTATATATTTTACTCTAATAAATTATTAATTTATTAAGTGATAGATGTGTAGTTTACGCCACCTATGGTATCTTGCAAATTGATGTAAAACTAAATACAAGTTCTTCTAATCCTGCGCGAACTTACCCCTCCGCTCGCCAACTTATCTGGCGCTTGCTATACGTAGTTTAACTATCTTAAAAATCCCTTCTATTCCTTCTCCCTTATGATGAGATTGGGTAGGGGTTGTTAGTAGTGTTAGGAAAATAACGAGTATCATTTGTCACCTACATGAGTAGCTTTCTTACTCAGTTCTTAAGCTACACCCTTTGACGAACAGATTTATTCTTAAACATTTTCGTGCTTGGAGGGGTTTACGTTCGAAATGAACGATACCGCATGACAAAATTAACTACTTATCTCATTTCATGTACCATTGAGGGTAAGGTTGTGGTTATTTTATCATATTTAGATAGAACTTAGGTTCCATTCTTGTTAATAATTCATTGATGTTAAGCTGTTGGGGGATGCTAAGGCATGAATTATTATTATTACGGAGCAATTTTACAAAAAAAGAAACAAAAGTGGGGCAAATTTCTAGGTTGCCTTTTACTCCTTAACACATTACTACTTTTTTTCAATGAATTACTCTTTCGTCCATAAATAAAAAAATTGTTTATTCATTCATCGAAAATATGTCTTCGTCTATTCGGTCAATGTCACCTATTTCAAAACATAAAGCGAACTTCTTTCCATTTATTTATGTACGCAAACTGTAAATAGGATTCCCATTGCTTTGTCGATGTTCATGCATAACTTACTTTTGTATACATTCATTCATTTTAAACAAACCGTATGTAAACAAATACGATATGTATTCCGAGTTCCTTGCAGATAGGTAAAAAATACGCCTACCTATCTGCAAGGAACACGGAATACATATCAGCTGAGTGAGGAAGACCAGCGGTACTTAAAATTTATGTGTTTAAATTAATTTTTTCACAGTCTTTTAAAATTAAAAGTAACACAATTGCCATATATTTTAGTAGTATAACCTAATAATTAAATTAATGACACTTATTCTGAATAACCCTCTATTTAGAACTTTTATTGTATCAATCAAAAGTCTATGGTTTAGTGAAAAGCTTTTAGATTTAGATGTTTAGATTCGTATGTTCATTTCTATTGTTTGTTGAAATTGTTCACATTTAATATTATTTCCATTTAATGTGAAATTATGTTATCTCGATAATATTATTTTTTAATGTGAATAATATAAGTAAATTTTACGTAATTAGTTATGTTTTAAATTTATTTATATGCATGACGAGCTTCTCATAATACTTGCATATGCAATTTTTTATAAGTGAGAAAAATAGACACCAGTATATTCAGAAAATATTATTAATACAAAATTATTTAAAATAGTTTGATGTTATTATTTATAGATAGAGATATATAATCTTAACCCATTAGCTTCCCTGATCCCCAAATGGGGATTCACGAATTTTATTTTTTAACATACAAATTTTAAAATGTTATTATCTTTAGTGTAATGTATACTAACTGAACATGAATACTCTGTACTTTCTAGAAAAATTTTATATTTTAGTGTTGGTAACCCTGTAAGCATGTTATGCGCGTTATTTTATAACCTATACACAAAAGTTGATGGTCGAATATTTACATTATTTCTAATAATATTTTTTGTGCTTATTTGATTAATTTTGTGCCAGTTTTGTGAATTCAAGTAATAATACATTCCTTTAGTTGATATTAGAATAACAGGTGAGCAAATATAATATTTATTATAAAAAATATAGTACAAAACACCTTCATCCCCATTTGGGGATCATGGAATTTACTATGTAAAAAAATCATATGGAGAGCGTTATGTTAGTTTTATTCACAGTTGCTGTTTTTTTTTGTTCCAATTCAGTATGGGTTCTAGAAAATTCCTTACTATCGCAGAACTTGAAGACATATTGGAAGATGAATTTTTTGCTGATCTGGAACAAGAAGTCGATATACATAGTCGAACTGCCGCCCGATAATATCGATGTTATATCAGATTGCGAAGAATTTTACGATAATATTTTAGAAGACACTGTTCCACAAGACGTTTCTGGACGACTAGAAATCCATTCCAGCGCTCTGAATGATGATCAAGATCAAGCATCTACAGTAAAATCAAATGGTAAATTCTTGCCAAAAACTGTTCCACAAGACGTTCCTGGACAACTAGAAATCCATTCCAGCGCTCTGAATGTTGATCAAAATCAAGCATCTATAGTAAAATCAAAAGGTAAATTCTTGCCAAAAACTGTTCCACAAGACGTTCCTGGACAACTAGAAATCCATTCCAGCGCTCTGAATGTTGATCAAAATCAAGCATCTATAGTGAAATCAAAAGGTAAATTCTTGCCAAAAAGTGAGTGGATAAAGCAGGGCATAAATTTGACTAATACATCATTTGAAAGCAACAATGTATCTGAATTGAAATCACAGATTATTCAAAACTTGAAAGATAAATCACCGGTTCAGATATTTGAAGAACTTTTCGACGAAGATTTACTAAACCATATAGCTATCCAAAGTGTAAATTACGCTAGACAAAACAACAGACATAACTTTGAACTTTCCACAAATTGTCTTAAAAAGTTTATTGGAATTTTTTTGCTATCAGGGTACCATTCGTTGCCCCATGAGCAGTTATATTGGTCGGAGGATGAAGATATAAATTTTACTTGCGTTAGAAACTGCATGCCTAAGCACAGGTTTTTGGAAATAAAAAAAAACCTGCATTTTAACGACAATAGTCTCATCCACCAGCGATAAACAAGACAAACTATTTAAAATCCGTCCTTTGATAAACAAATTGAACACAAATTTCAAAAAGTTCGGTATATTTGCACAAAAACTTTCAATAGATGAGCAAATGGTGCGTTACTATGGCCACCATTACCTGAACCAGTTTATTAGGGGAAAACCAATAAGATTTAGATTCAAACAATGGGCTATGTGCTGCTCTAAATCTGGCTATTGTTTTCATATGGATATTTATGAAGGAAAGAGCCAAGAAGTACAACTTGTAAGTGGTGTTGGAGCTTCTGTGATAATGAAGATGACCTCCTTTTTGCAATATCCGTCAGAATATGAAATATTTTTCGATAACTTTTTCACCAGCTTTGATTTATTGTTGAAGTTGAGAGAACTAAATATAAAGGCGGCTGGAACAGTACGCTATAATAGAATGAACAAGTGTCCTTTGAAATCTGATAATATCATAAAAAAAGAGGAACGCGGGGCATATGATTATCGTTATGATGAAAAAAATAAAATATTTGCGTTGATTTGGAATGACAATAGCTGTGTTAAAATACTATCGAATTACTTAGGATTGCAACCTATAGAAAAAGTGAAAAGATATTGTAAGAAAGAAAAAAAAGAATGCCATGTCGATAGACCAAACATTGTCGGACAATACAATAAACATATGGGAGGGGTCGACAAGTTAGACTGGAATGTACAAAAGTATCGAATCAAATTTAGAGGTAAGAAATTGTATTTCCCTCTTCACAAATACGATTGACGTTGCGGTTGTTAACGCCCACGCTCTTTATACTGCAGTAAATGGAAGCATCCCATTATTAGATTTTAGACGCATTATTGCCAGAACTTATCTGAAGAAAGAATCATTATCCTATCCTAAATTTGCCGGAAGACCAAGTTCTAGTAAGGTGAGGAAAAGCCGCGTGCCTGACGATGTTAGATTTGATCCCATTGGACATGTTTTGGAGCGAACGATTGATGGAAAACAAAGAAAATGTGCCATATGTGACACAAACGTTCGCAAACAGTATAAAAAATGCAATATTGGACTGCATATGGAATGTTTTCCTAACTGGAATAAATTATAAATATTTTTCTTTAGTTTGAAATGTTGGTTCAGTTTTTTTTTAATTTTTGTAACGGCAAATGCCATGGGTCCCAAATGGGACTTAAATCTTTTTTTTTGAAAAATGGCGTATATTTATTTGCCAACGAATAAATTGACCTATTAAATTTACAAAAAATGTCGACTAATAAAAATTTGGAAGTTAATGGGTTAATGGCAATACTAAATTACGCTTAAATGTTGTATATATCACTTGGGCTTCTATAATTTCGAACAGTTTGTTAAGTGTATCGTCTTTCCTTACAGTCCTACGTTAGCCCATAGATTTTTTTCTTGTTTGACATAAAAATTTTGACACGGTTATTTTTTTTTATTTCGCAAATTTCTTCTAATACACTTATGATATAAATACCTCTTCAATTGCACAAGATTTCTATTCGGAATTCTGGTATTTCTTTCAAGGTTTCTTGACTTCGCAAACATTGACGTTTTACTTGACGTTTTATTAAATAATGGAAACAAATTACATTTTAAGCAATACACAAAGGAATAAGTTAAAATTTCGTCTTATAATAGGTCGCCTTGTATCTAATGAAATCAAAAATGAATATTTTTTATCGCAAAGTAGTAGCAATTTCAAGAAGCGCACTCGAGGAATGCGAAATATCGGTAGCAAACATCACAAGTCATTATAGTCAATAATAAAAGATAAGCGGTTGCCAACCCACACTTACACTCTTAAGTATACTCACACTTTGTTCTTTTGGTAAGTTTATAATATCTGTAGGTGTTTATATATTATTGGGCTGATCTTTTTATTTTCGTTTTTTATATTACTTTATTATTTATAGGAGTATATAGTACCAAGCGCTCTGGATACAATGAAATGTAATATTTGTTAATTTATTCGTATTGTTTTATATAAAATGTATAACATATAATATGGAACTAATTAAGAACGCATATAATCTATTTTGATTCTTCGCATTATAAGAAAGGCGATGTCAGTATATTATTTCTGCGAAAATTAATTCAGCATTATAATTTAGGTAAGACAAGAGAAACAGAAAAAAGGCGTCGGACAGAGAAGGCACTGTTTAATAAGAACGAGAAAGTCGCAAGTGTTTGCACGCTTTCACATCGGGCTCGTGTGGGTTCAATAGTTTCCAATCTACTCTCTACGTCGCCTCGACCAGACAAACGGTTCTTTCTCCTCTTACGTTACTTAGTTTCACATTACTGCTCCCTTCGATTCGAATGCTTAAAGATAATTTTTTCACTTTCTCATTTTTCATTTGTACAATTGCATGAAGAATTATTGAAAGATTGAAAGTATTATCAATATAGTTTGTATGTACCAAACGATATCTAGAAAACTGAAAATATAGGTTTGTCGTCAAAATATATTTATAAAATAACATGCCGTACCAATATTTTACATAATATATTATGCAATATTTACTTTCTTTTAATTTTCTTTATGCAAATTGTTCAATTAATTCAAATGAAGGTTTAGATAAAAAAATATGTAATACAGTTATACATAGAAAAGGTTTTAGTTTTATTTACAATATCCTTGCTCATGATTCGAAATCTGTGTATTATGACATTTCGATTGTGTAATTAATGTAATTATTATCACGAAATGAAAAAAGATAAGTTATAATAAAATTAACTTTGTACATTTAAGAATACAGCAGCAACGGAGAAGAAAAATTGAATTTATTTTGAGGAAAAGCCGGATGGAAAAAACACATAAAAAATAAAAAAAGTTTTACTAAAACAGAGGAAATTGAATCGAAATAAAATTAATTTACACAAAAATTAGCTGTGTTAAAACATCTATGAGAACATTAGCATCCAAAATTATAATAAAACAAACAAAAAATTGAGGATATACACACCTCCAATTCACGTTTGTGTTTGACGAAATGGAGGTAGTAAACCAAGACGAAAAATTATGGATAAGTAAAAGGAAAAAAATGCAATACTTGGAGGAATAAATGTATAAGTTGTATAAGAAAGGAAACGCAATGAAGAACTGTATAAATAATATATCCAAAGAAACTAAATTATCTGGGTAGTGAAAGCCCAGAGGGTCAAACGGTTATACTATGTTTTAAGTATGATTAAGAATATTCTAGACACCTTCACATCGAAAATAGTTGAGACTGATATTAAGTAAGTATGTAGATACGAGAACGATAATAAATTAGAAGAAGGCGGTTGAGAACGACCTCAGAGAGGTACAAGTTAGGAAGATAAAGAAAGCAAAAAAAGAGAGCCAACAAGTGTTAAAAATAAATTTAAATAGTCTTGGGCAACTATACCTGTAGTTCATATTTAAATGTAAATAGATAAAAATCAAGACACTTGATATCTTTTGCTATTTTTATTTATTAATTATTCAAATTAAATATAGTTAATTAAATACCATTAGGTATATGTATATAATTTAGTAATATAATATTAAGTATAAAATTCCCTTCTTAATTACTATAAAACTTCCTTAATTTGTGTTATATCTGCACTTAGAACATATTAACTGAATTAATTTTTTATAATCTAATTAAATATTTCAATGTTCAATCTATTCATATTTATTTATTTTTTCTTATGAAAACACAAAAAGAAGAACAAAAATGTAGATATTAGTGTATAAATCACTTTTATGACAGAAAAATTTTTCTGTGGCAGTTATTTACTAAGTGGGCCGTAGTTGGTTCCACAGGCGCAGAGGCTAGTACATATCTGCTCGTTTCCATTTATGCAGCATTGAGTTGCAGCTTCCGTGACCTATGTACAACCTATTTAATTGAGAGACCATTGCCGCCTACGTGGGAAGGTTACGCCCGGCAAAGCTTCTGATTACTAACTAAGTCGTTTAGTCAATTCGGCATTAGAGCGGCCTCATTGTAGTTAGGCATCGAAATAATAAAGTCAAATCACAATATCGCCAAATATCGCTTCTCTAATGTGTGGATTTTTTGCGTTACCCAAGATGTACCACGAGGAGGTAATCCACTCTTATACCTACTAACCGAAATAAAAGAGTTCAAAAAGAAGAAAAAAAAGTTAGAACAAAATTGTCATATTGAAATTTAATTAAAAAATTAAATCTTTTCAGTAAAAAGAAGGTAGAAAAAACAAAACCAGCAAATAAGTAAATTAATAAACTAATATATCTAGTTTAACCAACTCAATAAAGCTCGAAAAAATTATAGCTCAATAAGGTAGATAATTGATATAATCCAAAAATGTCACTGACAATCATCTCTAAAATTAAAGTTTCTCACCAGAACTCGGCGAAAAACCAAATTCACACCTAATCTGAAACACAACCAACAGCTAATCAAAGTTCCATTAATAAAAAACACCAAATCATGCATAATTATAATTTGGTATCCAAAACGCGGAGCACGTTAAAAAATGCCTTTAGGGCGGCAGGCTCGATTAATTCATATTAAAATTATAAATTAGATGTTTTCATAAAATCCAGAGTTCTTGTTTTAATAAAATCCAAATAAAAAATATTTATAGAGGCTGATTCTAAATATTATTACAAACACGGACTTTTCGTTATGGTATGGGTTGCTACTAATAAGCTGCACGTCTGGTCGACATTTATTACTAACAAGCGTTCTGGTTGGCCGGCTGCTGTGTGTGCTAATAATAATGAAATTATTCTATAATAAATAATTGTGGTGCTGATGAAGTATCATCAGGTCCAGGACGTGTACGATAATGGTTAATTAAATAAATATATTACAATTTACTAACTAAATAAAACACAGGAGCGTTGTCCTTAAAGTTTATATTTATTATTTACATAACTCGGTATATTTAAAAGTAATTGAATAAAAGTAATATATACACCAGGAGCGGTAAATAAGTAATTAAAAATTAATACAAAATATACTGACACGAACGTTAAATTGGGCAGTAAGTAATGTGAATTAGTATAAAATAACCTCTGTAGAGAACAATACAGAGTTACCTTTGAGTTGCGAAGATGGTCGGCCACGTGGTGCGTTATACACTCGGACAAGTATGGAAAGCGATGCTTGGCATACGGACGAAGTAATCAATTAATTAATATGGATTAGCTTAAAAGAATAATATATATTGAACAATACAGATTACCTTCTACTTGCGGAGATGTAAGGCCACGTGCATCATGGCCGGTACTTGAACAGCACGTAGGATAAGATGTGTATCTTACGATGGTTCTAAAGAGAAGGCTGAGAATTTGTGTAGATAGAACACTGGTGTGTCGGAAAAGGTTTGTGTTTATGACCTAAGTTGAGAGGGGACCGATATTTTCGATATCTTGACTAATAATTAATAAAAAGCGCGACCTGAAGAGGTATGCTATGGGTGACATAAATATTATTGAAATATCCCTTGTGAAACAAGCTTCCAAATGATATGAAACACAACACATAAAAGAAGATGTACATAATCAAAATAATAACAACTTAAGTTTAACATCGAAATGTATATAGAATTTCAGGGACCGTCAAAGGCTTGTTGACGGTTCAAAGCAGGTATATTTCGAGGATCTTCCGGTTAGGAATATATCATAACACCATAACATCATAACAAAAGAAATGCTTTCTCTTTGCAAACGAATATACAGGAAAATGCCTAAGTTAAGTTTAATATTTTAAAATGTGAGATATTTTTAGAAGAAATATTATTTAAAAATAAATTAAAATATTCTTATATATGCGAAGCGTAACAATATAAGCGACAAATTTTATGGTCTGATTCCTAGGATTATTATGATCATAAAAGTTTATGTGAATGTATGACTTAAAAGGCTTAGTTTTAAAATTACCGGATGTTTAATACTAAATTAAAAGTTCTTACAATACTAATACAACAAAAGGAAACTTATAAAAGTTGTTTGAAATGACCGCATTCAACTGCAACGCAGTGCATTGATGGTGAATGCGTTCAAGAATACTAGAGCTGTTTGGAATTGTCTCAAATGCAGCAATACTATTCATTTTTTATAGTATAACTAACAAGATTTAATATCACCCCTGTCTCTGCAAAAACATTAGTTTTGAAGGGAAAATATTTATTTGTCATTTTAACATTATTGTGTCAAAGTATTGTCAGAATTTTCTAAAATGAATTACACAAATGCTGAGTTTTGCAATATTTTGTTTACGGTCTCCGCTATCTCCAGACTTAAGTTCTCTAGATTTTTTGCTCTGGGGTCACCTTAAATCACCAGTTTATACGACTTCCATTGAAAATGTCGATGAACTGAGAAATCGTATTGTTGCAGCATTTAATACAATTCGAAACATCCCTAGTATTCTTGAATGTAGTCACCAATCAATGTAACAGAGAATAGCTTGCATTGCAGTTGAAGGCGATCATTTCCAACAATTTTTATAAGTTAATTTTGTTGTATTAGTACGTTTTGTTGTATGAACCTTTAAGTTACTATTAAATAGCTTGTAACTTTAAAACTAAGCTGTTTAAGACATATATTCATATAAACTTTTATGATTATCATAACCCTAGGAATCGGCCTATAGAATTTGTCGCATATATTTAGAATCAACCTATATAAGGCTTAACATATTAAAAGTTTTAGTTATTATTCTTCAATAGTTACGAAAATTGTTAATTCAACATCAACATTATTTAACTTGTTAGTTCCAAGTATTCTTTGACAATTTTCAAGAATGTTGTGACAATTATATCTGATTTTTTAAACACACTAAAATGCGTTGTCTGTTTCCTCCAAACTAATCTAATTCGTTAAAAAAAAATTAATTTCAATTTTTAGCTAGTATAGACTATTAAATTACTAGAACAAAGCTTAACAAAATTACTTCAAACACGAATGCTTTGCAAAGAAGTAATTTTTAAATTGCTTCTTCTATCTTAAATCACAAAATAAGAGGGGTGTTCTGAAAAATTTTGTTACAAAATATTTTTGGAGGCACTTATCCAAATAAGCAAAAAACTCTTCTTTTCGAAAGTCATCGAAATGTCGCTGAAAATAATCAACTTTGACGTCAAGAAATTACCCACGCATCATACATTTAATCAATGGTAACGGATTTTAATTTCTTAAAGACTTGATGAGGACAAGCTTCTGTATACCAATTGGCATTTAAAGTTTACGATGTTATCATAAATAAATTTTGTTGGCTTTTTCTTGTTTTCAAACATCTACAGCTGATCGCTGCTTTGTCTCGGCGTTATAATTGTATATCCATGATACATCTCACGTAATCATATTAAATGCCTTTTTAAAGATCCTCCGTCAAACTTTTTTAACTTAAGCCTACACCAATCCCGTACTCGTTTTTGTTCTTGGGATAGCGAATGTGAAATCCAGCGAATTGACAACTTCTTTACACGCGCAGATGATGGTATAAGATGATAAATACTGCAGGTAATACAATGCCTAGTTTTTCTTAATTCTCTCAAGACTGATATTTGGATTTTCCTTAATTAGCTTTTCTATGGCTGTAATATTTTCAACACAAACAAAGCAGGTTGTCCAGATCTTCGTTTTTAGTCTAGTGAACTACTTCTACGTATAAATTCACGAAACCAGTAACTAATCATCAAATCCACCACTAAATTTAGATGACTCTATGATGGTATTGCTTATTGAAAAACATTTTTACAACAATGAAAATTTTGTATCTCGATATACTTTAACATTAATATAGTGAAATTCCAAATGAAACTGTCAAAAGAATAGGTTACACACTGACGTAAACATTTTTGTTTTTCGTATGTATCCATGACCTGCTACTAACAATTATCAGCATATTATTATTATTGAAAAATTCTAAATTTAATTTGTTTATTTAATTTGTGTGGAAATATTCTAGTCTAATTACGCTATTAATAAATAAAATATAATGTAAATACATACTTGTATACTGTTGTATTCACATCTTCTACAAATATACATAGGTACATTGAATTTAAGAAGATTCCCCTTATGATAACCTATGGTTAACGTTACGTTTTAATATCCTCAACATGTTATTTTGTTAAAAATATTTGCATAAGTTTCATAAGAAATAGTATACAAAGTTTCTGTAATATTGTATTTCCTTCATAATAGTTTCATAGTCTGTATTATTCAATAAATAAAACCATAACTAACGAGACTTATTCTTCCATGGCTCTTTTTACACCTTCATTCCGTGGTCGTCCCCTGATTGTTCCTTTGTTGATTTGTTCCTGATTGCTTGCACACAATTATTTGTTTAGGCCTTCGATCTTCCGGCATTCTCATTAGGTGCCCAAACCAGCACAGATTGCGAATCTCGATCCTATCAATCGTCCTTTCCACTCCCATCTGTTGTCTTATTCTCTCATTCGAGATATGTTGGTACTTTGAAATTCTAGCACTGCGTCTAAGGTAGTCCAATTCAACTGCTTGCGGTCTTCGTTTTATCTCTGCGTCGAGTACCCATATCTCACATCCATAGCATAGGACCGTATCAACCATCGTTTGGCCAATGCGTTTCTTTATATTTTTGGAGATATTCTTATGCCATCACAGTCAATTTAGGCAGCCGATCGCCTTCCTGCTCTTTTGAATTTTGTTCTTAATTTCAGTATCCCTTATATCATTTCGATCCCCAACGCCCACTAGTATTTAAATTTATCAACTTGTCGAATTTGCACCTCCTCATCCATTAGAACTGTAAATTGTACACTGCTGTTGACTACTAAGTACTCGGTTTTTTGTAGGCTCACTTGGAGGCCCCACTTTTTATATTCACTATTAAGTCTTCTCAACATAAATTCAAAATCGTATGAATCTTACACAAGAAGCACTTTATCATCGTCGAAGTTAAGTGTGAGGAGATGTCTTTCATTAATTGGTATACCTATTGCTATTCAGCTTCTCTCAGCACTGCTTCCAAGTACAGGTTAAATAATATCGGCGACAAGCAACGCCCTTGACGAAGTCTTTTGTTATCAATATAGGTTTTGACTGTTGCTTTTCATTCCTTCTAAATGATATATTTCCACTGTATATTTCCTTAATCGTAGACAGCAAATCAGTATTCATATTAATCTGAATCAAGGCTTCCCAAAGTTTATTTTGTGGTACCGAATCGTAAGCTTTCTCTTATTTTACATACATGCGCTGAAGTCATGTTTTTAAGGTTAGGAAAATTGTAACCAATCTAATAAATATTGTAATAATATCTATTACAAAGCTTATTTTAGATATTATTACAATATTATTTAGATTGGTTACATTTTTCCTAACCTTAAAAACATGACTCCAGCGTATGTATGTAAAAAAAGAATAATGGCATATTTGAATGTTTCTTGACGTTTCTATTAATACTATTATTAATCGTATAATATAGTTGAGTGGGCGATTAAAATAGTAAGTAAAAACAATACATATCTGCGATGGAGTTCAATACAAGGCACTGGTTTGAAATTGGGTATATTTTTTTTAGTTGGGTAATTGCTAAACATAATAAAAATTGTTAAAATTAGAGTAGTCTAATTTATTAACTAGGTCATAGACTTAATAGCTAGGAATAGAAATAATGTGGGGTCGAATTATATGGCCCCCTATTGTCAGTCGATATACTTACAGCATTTGTAACTTTAACTTCTATTATATTACGAGTAGCATTCAAATATGAATTATAATTTAAATTCCACTTCACATGTAAGAAACAAGCATGAGTGTTATATGCACCAAATGATCCCCGGAATAAGCTACTAACTCAGTTCAGTAGTTGACTAGTTGAATTAAACCAAAGTGCGCTCGAGAGTCGAACAACGAATTTTTAAATTTCTCACAAATAAAGGCATGGGACTATCAGAAGTTTGTAAAAGGTTTAAAAAACTTGTAATGTAAAATGTTTGAAGGTGGCTTCAGGGAACGTCGTCATCCAAAAAACAAATTTCTGAAAACTATGAAAAAGTGTACGCACGTTGTATTCCGGGACTGTGGACGAACCACAAGCATACTCTTCAACATCATTCATTTACTAGTGGCATAATTTGAAGAAGATGGAGATGGCTTTCTGGCGTTTATTATGTTACTGATACCATTTTGTCCCTGAAACGAAAGAGCGTTAACGCATCCTTTG
This sequence comes from Melolontha melolontha, assembly GCA_935421215.2. Taxonomy (NCBI): domain Eukaryota; kingdom Metazoa; phylum Arthropoda; class Insecta; order Coleoptera; family Scarabaeidae; genus Melolontha; species Melolontha melolontha. The sequence goes on along the minus strand of OW285238.1, from coordinate 89,246,833 downwards.
CCTCCAAAAGCAAAAAGTAAAGTCAATTGTTTCGGTAGGGAAAATTATTACTAACTACTACGACTACATTCTTTCGGGATGTGATGGGAGTTTTACATATAGATTTCGTTACAAAACAACGAAGAATAACTAAAAGACTCAGTGAAGCCTGCCACACAGAACAAGCCTAAAAGGTCGATTTGTTATCATGTCGCTGTTCGTACGAAATGGCTACAATTCTAAAATTGACGTGACTGTTCTTCTTATCGGCCCTATAGTTCGAACTTTGCTTTCTCAGATTTCCACGTGTTAAAATAATTTCTACGGTGAAGAAACTTTCATTCTAATGAAGAAAAATTAGTATGTACTTCTACAGTTACTAGATTATTTATCGAGCAATAGGGAAGCTTCCTAAACGATATCGACATTGTATTCAAAACGATATAGTCTAGTTAAAAAATGATGCCATGCAATTTTGATTTCGTTTGTCAATTTTTCAATAGTTCTTAAATTATAATTTAAATTTGTACACTTTTCATATTTATATATATATAAATTCTCTAATGTGGTCTAGATTTTTACATTTTGTACATATTTAGTGTTAAAGTTTATGTATAACTATCGATTATTATGGAAGGCATAAAAGACGTTAAGAACAAAATAATTTATTGCTTCACTATTACATGGTTGCAATTTAAATCAACGTTAAATAGACAAAGCCATCAAGCTTGCTTGTATCTAATATTATAACAAGAGGTACAAATATCTCACACTACGGTATAGATTTTACGGGAGCGGATAAAATGTAAGCGCTTGTCCCGCTTACAAAGATTACCCGAAGACAATAAAACACCACAAAATAACACAAAAATTGTGCAATTGTGCAAATGTTTTTATATATTTTTGGGTCGCATCTTCAGATTTCATTTATCTCTTTTGTTGCTCAAATAGTCTATAATGTTTAGTAGCATTTGATTTGTATCGAAAGGTGCAATTTAGGTAAGCAGAAAGACATGTGAGAAATCCAAAGACAAAATGTTGCATTTCTGAACACGATCGTAGCCAGATGTAGTTTGTTAATTGCTCAATGGCATTATCTTATTCTCCCTATTTGGACAGTACAAAGAGCAAGAATATATCACACATGTCTTATTATGAGAACGCTTATTGAGTTGTGTATTTCACCACGTGGAGAGCACCAAATTGTTAAATAATTGTTTATTCCTGGCTAGTTGTAGCGTCCTAACAATAATTAAAGTGATTTAAAATAATAAAATAATAATGTGATGATAAGCATGAGGTCCGGGACGTGTGCTGAAATAAATGTGCATTAAATACAACTTAGTAAATAAAACAACAACGTTGGCCATAAAGTTTTATTTAATATTTACATCAAAGAAATTACGGTATAAAATATATTAAAGTAATTAAATGGAAGATATGTATACAAGGAACGACAAATAAGTACAAGATTGGGCAACTGGTATGACACATTTTGAATAGGTTGCTATGAAAAACCAAATAATGTGATATCAGTTAGTTTGATATTAAACTTCATGCCTATACATGCAATTTTGATTAGAATGGAGAAATTTCCAGTAAGCCAACGTACTTATGCAGTGAATCAGTTTGTTAGAAATGGTTCCGTTATCCAAGCTCAAATAAGTTTTCAGTGGGAATTTAATGTGTTTAAAGACATGGGAGAATTCCATCGCGGGAGACAATTTTAATTAAGGTAGGTGAATGATTTTAATGAAAGAGGAATTGTTGCATCAAAATTTAAAGGTGGTGTTACTATTGCGATCTGCGACAAAAACATTCATTTACTCTGAAAATCTCTAAAATAAGTCTTTGTAGGTTTCTTAAAAATGATTTACGTTCTCACCCCTATAAAATTCGGATTGTGTCTCTAAAGGAAGGCGATAGAGCACTTCGCATTGTCGGTACTGGTTATCGAAAAATCCTCACCAGTTACATCAAAAACCTTTACATAATCAGAAAGTGGCAGTATGGTGTGGAGTATCAATTTTTGGAATCATTGGACCATACTTTTTCGTGAAAAATAATCAAGCAGTTACCGTTAACTCACATCGTTACATACACATGCTACAAAATTTTTGGTTGGAGAACTACGAGGATTGGGGCAAGACAACGTATGGTTCCAGCAGAATGGTGCGACAGGTCATACAACGAGGCAGACTCTTTTTACTTTAAAGGAAATGTTTCCTAATAAACTTATATCAAAAAATGGGAAGATAAATTGGCCGCCAAGATCTTGTGATTTATCGGATCCCGATTTCTTTTTGTGGGACTTTTTAAAGAATAGGGCATATAAGAACTGACCACAAACTATTCAAGCATTGAAAGACAACGTTTTTCAAGAATATCAGGGTCGTAATGCTCAACTCCTGCTCAGGGTTATATAAATTTTCAAAATAGATTAAGGTTTTGTTTAGAAGCCAATGGCAGGTACTTAAAAGACATTATTTTGAAAAAGTAAAATTGCACATATTAAAGTTGTTATATATCGCAAGTTGGTATAATTTAGTCGTTTTTCAACAATTTTACAGCTTTATGAAAATGCGTCATACCAGGTGCCGAACCCTGTATTTAATAATAAATGCACACTCATTAGTAAGTTATTTCGTAAATTAATAGCTTGGTGAATGTAATTAAAATAATATCTGTATCGGACAATACAGAAGTTACCTTTGCATGATGTTGCTATCGGACATGTACTTCACTGTGTATGCGTGAACAAGCATTTGTAGTGAGATGTTCACCTAATGGTAGTTTGTATAAGAGAAAACTGGTGGTAGAGGGACAGTTTTATGATATAGTGTTACGTGTCCGTAACGCTCACCGCAACATCGTGTTATTTTGTAATAAAATTAATTATATCTTTAGTATATTTTGCTCCATTTCCAACGAACCTACCTGTATATGTATCGTTATTCGCTATTTGTCAATATATTTGATTTCTTTCAAGTTTTTTTCTTTTTTTCTCGTACCTCGGTACTTGCTTTTTTCAAAGGAAAAGTACGAAACTCGCTCTCTACACTCCGTCGTTAGTTGCCGATCTTGAAACGTGGTTACGTTTTCCCTCATCACTGGTATATATCAATGCCGCCTTAATGTAATTTTGTATAATTACGGCCCCTTGAGGGATTTGATTGATATTCAATACCAAAATTAATCGCTAATGCGATATCTCCATTGTAGGATTTTGGTGACACGTTGGGAAAAATAAAAGCACATTAACCAGCACCTAATTAATTTACACCGCCATCGAACACTTTCTTCGGTATGTAGCTGAGTTTCTTTTTTTGTTCTTTCGCTTATTTTGTTGTTTTATTTCTTTATTTAGATGGTTTAACCGACAGGCGAGAAAATACCACCTGATTCTCCACGCTCGAGACGCTTTCTTTGAAGGGAGAAAGGCATCCGAAACCGTCAAACACGACAGATAAGCTTTAGTTTTTTTTTCTTATCTAACCGTCATTGTTTTTTTTCCTCATCATTATCTATTTCTTTATCTTCAAAATCATTGTTAATTAACTTGTAGAAGCTTAAATAATTCCCAGGTGTTTTCAAACGAAATATCCCTGTGTCGGCCTGACCAGTTTTTTTGGGTCTTTTCTAAATTCTTTTTTTTTCAATCGCTTCACGAACGAATGTAAATTTTTTATATTAACCTACTTTTATTTGTGTATTTTATTTGATTCCTTTAGTTTTGTGCATTATATTTTTGCAAACTTACTTAAATTAAAAATTTCGTAGATTAAGATTGACTTATTTAATTTTTTTTTTAATTTTTGCAAACTTACTTAAATTAAAGATTTCGTAGATTAAATTTAAGATTGATTTATTTCAACGCATTGTTGAAATTTAAAAAAATTCGTTGTGAACCAACAAAAAGAAAGGAATACGTATTGGTTTTTTTTTAGGGCGAAAATAAGGCCATCAGCCGCTTTGTAGAAAATTTGATATATGTATATATTTATTTTTAAGACATTACACATTGTTCATAATTAATTTCTTTTTTTTACTTACCATATAAGTTCACCTTTTCAAGGTTTTGTTAAAATTTTCAATTTATATACCGGGCGTACCAATAAATAGGATTTGTTTGGTTGGAATCTACGCAGTTTCTTTTTCCTCTTTTCTCGATCCTCGAGAGCAGAGCAAGTTTCGGTCGGGGAACCGGCCTTCGGCCCAACGCGACTTGCCTTGTTCTTTTTATTATTTTGTTACCATTTTTCCGAGTTTGCGACGTCCAGCGGCATAAATTCGGTGGCGCCCTTATCCATCGATTTAGGTTTATTAACATACCTCTGGGTCTCCCCACCCCTGGGCTGAGGCAGCCTCAGAAGCCGGGTGGGCGGGCCGTTGGACGTTGGCAAGAACTGGCCGGGCCGGTGGCGGTTTCAGTCGCCCGTGACCGGGTCTGCTCCGGGGTTGATATAGTTTTTTTTTCTTTCCTTTCCTCGAATTTCTTTTTTTTCTTTTTTTTTTTAAGCACGAAGTTCAGGTTGTAGCAATAGTTTAAGGGCAACCAATTATATTGAAACTGTGAATGTCTAAATAATTAAGAATTAATTGGAGACGTGGACTAAAGGATTGTGATGTCGATGAAATTAAATCATTAAAATATTCCTTGCGAAAGATACTTTAAAATGATACCTTACAATAGTGATTCAAATGTAGTTATAATTATGTCAATTTTCGGTAGATAATTTCGCGGAAGGCTTTTATGGCAAAAGGAAGGTTTTCTCTTGAACATAAGAATAACCAAATATGGCACAAAATGGCTAAATAGTTTTTAATATTTTAAATTCGATATTATATTTGTAAATAATATAATTTAAAAATAGAATTAAAAACATTCTTAATATATGCGAAATGTAACGGTCTAAAAAAATAAATTTAGGAAAACGATGGTAGTATTAAAAGAAAACAATTTTTAATTGTTTTAATGGCATGGCTGAAAGAATTAAGCTAGCACTGAAGCCAAAGATTGTAGTACAAAACATTAAGTGTGTAGGTGTGCATGTATATACATATTGTGCCTTTAAAAGCTTTCCTCATTAGAGATGGCCATGCTCATTCAAAATTATGCATTTGTGATAGATTACGTGCATTGTCACCAACCATTATCAAAAAGTATGGCCGTCACTAATGAGGAAAATTTTTGAAGGCACATTATTTGTCCATTATTTTAAATAAATTTTTATAATGAAAGTTTTATACTCGTAATAAGTAACAAGTGATTTTCTACTATACTGTAGTATAAAACTAGATATGTGTATGTAGCCCATCGAGAATTAATTAAATTATCTATTTTTATGAGCTGGCTGAGCATAAAATCAGAAAAAGCTATCTGAACCCAAAAAGGGTTTTATATAATACAATAATAGTATGTCGTTAACAACTTGATGTGAAAAGAATTATATCAAAATATCCAAGTCAAAAAGTCGAGGATGCTACTTATGAAAAAATTAAGTATTGAGACTCTTTATGTTTTTAAAGGTTAATATAAAATAAGACATAATATGTATATTGAGCCACAAGCTTCATGCGTATGAAGCATAAACACCGTTTAAATTGTATTTCTATAGAAAAACCAAACGCACTCTTAAACTCCTACAGATAAGTAAAATAAATCTGCCAGGAACAAATTTCAAACAAACCTATTCTGACAAGAACACGTTCTCTAGTTGAATTTAATTTTCATCTGCGCGCGTTCTCTAACGCGATAATTCATCATTTTCGGCATCGTATTGCTGGTCTGGCGGTCGACACATCGGCCTGAGCACAATCGACCACGAAATTGATAGCCTGTCGCGTTTCGACAGGCCATTCGACGAGCTTTCGAATTTGGAAACCGATCCTCGATGTGTGTGTGTGTAACATAAGTTGGCCCCAATAATACGGGAGCCGGTGTGGGCGCACGGACCATGTGATTTATATACGGATAAAGTTACTAAACGTTAAACTAGAGATCGTAAAATATTAATTACGTCGATTGGACACGCAGAAAAGTGGCAGCACCGATAAAGCTACAATAACTGAATCTCTAGCATCAAAGTTGATCTACTTGTCTACTTGTGTATGGGATGGCCAAGTTAAAGGTTTTGTGATACGGTTGGTCTTTAATTAGTTCAATTAGTATATATATAAATTAAATAATATGTAAGACGAAGTAGTCAGTGCATGATGGGCCAGGTAGACGCATTTTTTCTTTATTAGTGCATATAATACATCATTCTTTTAATTAGGCGTGTATTGTGCTTAAAAGTAAAAATTATTTGTTATATATCTAAACAAAAATAGTTATCATTTTAAAGTGCAGACGTAGCCAATAACTGCAATACTTTTCAACAATAATAATTCATTTATAAAATTGTTATCATTATAAAACAATATATCATGTGATATTAAATATACTACACTACGTAATAATTTTATTTTAACATCACTTTTAACAGGTAACAACTGTGTTACAAGTATTTCTGGATAATAAGTAATAATGATAAGATGTCGTATGCGAGGGATATTTGGCGGGAACATGACTTTTAAATGAAAAACTATATTTTGTATAAAAAATGTTCTTTTTTATATATAACGTGTGTATAAATTGTCGCAAAAGCTCCATGCAGCGACATTTTTCGTTCGGTTCTGAATATAAAATCTTAATGTTACAATGTCGTATCATGCTACGCTTGTTTTCACGGGGTTCTTGAAGTTGAGACTTTTAGTGCGTAATTAGGGTTTACTCTTCGATATCTGTTGATAGAGATAGCTGCAATTTAGTTTAAAGAACAATTTTTGCTAGTATTATTTCGTAAACGTTTTTTCTTTGATATAAAAGTTTATTTTTAACATGGCTTTATTAACATATTTTCACGAAAAACACACTTGACAACGTTGTAGAATAATGAGTTTGTATTTCAAAGTGATTTGGATCAAAATCATTACTGTCAAATTTTGACATTTACAAATTTACGAAACATGATACGATAGTTCTCGTAAAGTGCAGACGTTTAGATTTGTGAAAGAAAAACATGTAGAGACCGTGGAGTACCGATGAAGATTCAGTAAATAATGTATTCGCGGGTAGTATTATTTCGCAAAGTGAAAGTACCGATACGATAGAAGACGTATGGAGTATGTAGAAAATGTAAGTTTATATGTATATAGACATATATTATATATCGAACATTAATCTTCTTATAATACACTTTTAATAGGAGGGCCACTGCTAAAATTCGCGGAAAATTGTGAAATAAAACAAATTGCGCTACGTAAATCGCTTTAGTGTTTCTGAAAATACTGCCTTTTAAGATGTATACACTTTTGCATCCTATAAAACCAATCTGCAAAACACTTTTTCCATTCTGAGCGAAGTATCTCCAAAACCACTGATTTAAATTCTTCAACAGCATCTTCAGGCGATGAAAACCGCCTTCCACGCATTTTATTTTTAACGTTGTTTTTCTGACTTCATCGATAACTTCCGGCAAACAAATTGACGTATACCAGTCAGCATTAACTGTTTTCCCGAAGAAACAAGCAATGATTCCTTTCGAAACGCTTTGTGACCGCACCACTTTTGTTGGTTTAGGTTCATTTTGAAACACCCATACAGTCGATTGATGTTTAGTTTGAGGCTCATACGAATATATCCAGGATTCGTCACCTGTTTCAATGTTATATACAGAAATTGAATGACCACAATCAAATTTTTTTAACATTTCTTGCACCACCACACGTGCCTGTTTTTGCTCTCTTCTAAATTTTGAGGGATCCAACGACTGAAAAGCTTCCCGACATGTAAATGATCATGCAAAATCGTATGTCGCAATGCCTAAGGACGCCTCTATCTCACTGTATGTCACATGTCGATCTGATGAAATTATTTCACGCACAGCATCGATATTTTTCGCAACAGAGGTGCATGGATGCCCTTCAGGAAGCCCGTCACCAAACGTTGGTCTTCACGCTTGAATTCTGCGAACCATTTGTAAATCATAATTTTGGGTGGTGCTTCCTTCCCAAATACTGAACTAAGCTTTTCCACACATTTCTTTGGTGTCAAACAGTATCGAAAATCGTAAAAATCATCACTCGAAAATCACTATTCAAAATTTACATTTTTGTTAAATTCTGTTGAGACAAAACTGTTCGGTTTTAAATCGAACTATCAACTGAATTATAGGTTAAAAATGTCAAATTTTACGAATATGATAATTGTGAAATGCTGGCAATTCAATCAATACTTGATTACACGAATTTTAGCAGTATCCCTCGTATAATAATTTTCTGTGAATACGTCCCTGTTAACCACCCGTGCTCGAAAGGAAAAAGATCGAGTGGTATTAAGTCAGGTCGTTAGAAATATGAACAGACCCTCACGCCCGTGGAGCGACTTAAGATATTTGACTATCGGCATTCACCTTAAACCAGAAAGAAAATCACAAGAACCTTCTTGGATAGCAAGCCCTAGACTCGATCTCGGCACCTGCGGTACTAAATTAGTGACTTTTCAACTTATCACTTCACTATTGACCGGTTGTCATAAACACTAACTCACACTCGCTTATTCATCTTTATATATTATATTAAATACAGTAAAAACGCGCTTACTGCGAATATATAGCAATAAGGAAATATAGTGGGGATGTAAGTTGGTTGGTCGCAAGATAGGTCGGCTGTCACGTACACTTATGTCAGTTGTGTTATTTTTAATTCTGTCATATTGATTAATCGCGCCCTACTTAGTTCTCCTATCGTAAAATTCGAATCACATAATTTTGTATATTCGCAATAAGCGCGTTTTTACTGTATATGATATTTTTATCATTTCGTTTATGAGTGCTCCAAATTTTTAGAAATTGAAAAGAGGTTGTAGTATATGAATGATTTTATAAAAAATAGGAATTTTTTTAACACTTCATTAAATCTACATAGCTATAATCAGAATTTATTGATTTAATTTGATTTAGTTCTTAAATTTGAACGTGTTTTAATAAAATCTAACATTAAACTAAAACTTTATCTATGGGCGCACATGAACATTTGTACAAGTAATCTATTTTGATGTCATATAAATTTTTTAACAATCGCGTAAATTGTATCCAATGAATTTTAAATTTACCACTGAAAATACATAATCTACTAAGGCAATTACAAAGCTGCTATTTTTCTCGAGATAATTTATTTGCTGGTTGTCTGGTGTTTTCCTCTCTCTTTTAGCTTTCATAATAATATATACTAAGAATGTAAAATCAATAAGTCAAAACTCGAAGAAAAATTGTTGTATGTATTACTTATAACGGCTGAAAACTACCACTAATTATTTCCAAAACGATAAGTTTAAACGCAAACAGTAGTTTAAATAATGAAAATCTATCGCGTAAACTTAAGAAATCAAATTCTTGTTTATGGTAACGTCATATACGAGTATAATATTTAATGACTTGCGTTAAACACTTCAAATTTCATCCACGGTAATGCCATAATACGGTGACCATACTATATTCCCATACTCTAAAAAGCTCCGAATGTAACTCTGATAGAACAGTTTCAAAGGATCATTAGTGTTACGCTCGAAAATCATTTTAAGACCATACGGTAATTTATTTTGAAGTTATTTCATTATTTTCCTACGTTTATCTATTCAGTCCTTTCATATTTCACCTTTTTCGTGTATTAATATTTTATTGATTTTTGTTGTAAATTAACTAACGCTTGGGCATCTTTAAACCTCGATATTTTCTTAAAATTTATTCTTGTTCTAATAATTTGGCCGACTCTATATATATTTCCGGTATATGTTTCATACACGTCGGAGAGTCCGACATCTTGTTATTTTAAATGGTTAGTCACGTTGTAGTTTATATCTGTTTGTAAATCAGATTTTGTTTCTTTAATTCATTACTTAAAATGTAGAAATTCTTTTAGAATTTCGTGAGCCTTTTCTAGAGCTTATTTGTCTAGTTATCTCTGTTAATTTACTTTTATTGGTGTAATTATTTTCTCTCGCTCGTAGCGCCATCTCACAACATTTGATTTATTTAGCTTTTGGCAGATTTCTAGACATTCGTTTGGTCTATTTTATCGATTTTCACCGTAAATTATGGAGTTATAATTAACCCCACGTCGCTTTTTGGCCTTGCTGTACACTCTGGCACCTGTTTATGTTTTATTGTAAATTAAATTCCCTTCTTTTCAAATTACCAGTTTTCCGTTCTTGTATATGACGTATTTCCGGCTTGTTCACTACTTTTACCTAGATCGGCGGGCACTTGCCCTTAAGTCTTAGTAGCGCTAACTTGTGTTCTATTATAGTGTGGTCTTATATATCTGCGGATTTAATTTTTATTGGAGCTATCTACCCAGGTTTCAAGTACTTATAACCGTTTATTATACTTTGAGATTTTATCGTGTGAAATACCACGTGGTAGCCATTTATCGTTTTGGATCTTAATTTTGGATTGGCAGCGAAGATTAGCGAACTTTAGTAGGAGTCCCGTGTTGGGTTACTTAAACCTCATACGGCGGAGCATCTGATATCTTCAGAACTTCCTGACCGAAGAAATCTTTCCGTCTAGACAGCATCACCAAGATGACGGCTGTTCCCTGCTGATACAATTCAGAGTTCGACATTTCCGAATTACTTCCGTGAGGGCTATCACGAGGAGATAATTCAGGAAATCTGGGCATTAAATTTGTTAAAGCTAAGTAGTTGCTGATGTAGTTTTCTTAACTAAAGTGGGTATTAATCAGCCCCGAATTATCCTTTTCTAGATTTTTTTTTTTGAGATTTGTTTGTTAGATTATTTAAACTTTAGTGGGCACTAGAGAGGAGCTTTACCCTTCTCTGTGCAACCTTTGATATTTTAAACGCTAACTGTAGTCAGTTACCGGGCTTCACCCACCTACCTTGTCCGAAAGGCATTAAACGCCTGACTTCTTTCACACTTAATCTGTTAGTTAATTAATTTACTGGTTGTCTGGCTTCTCCAGCAGCCTGTAGTTTTGTTGATTTAAAACACGAGGCTTAGAACCTTCAGTCGAGCCTTCGAATCTAATTTGGGGTTACGTCAAGATCTAGTTATCCTATATTTTATTCTGTAAATTTTATTATAAAGAACCACTGTTATGAATTCCTAATTTGTGTTCTAAATTTTAATGTCTTGATTATTTAACGTACATTTAACTTAATCTTTCATCATTTTATCACCTGTGTATACAGGGTGATGTTAACTTAACAGGTGTTCCTGTTTATTAAAACTCTAGATTACGCCTGGAGCATTGCTGGGGCGATACCCATTAATTTTGTAAGGTGGCATATTAACTTTTGTACCTTGTGGCTAATTATTTTGCGTAAAAGTTTTTCACATTGATTAATGCCACCTCGAATTGATATCACTTAATGAATTAATTACAGTGAGGTAAATCCTCGCCTTATTTTGTATTATATCCAGATTTCTTTTAAAACATTTTCATTCTGTTTATAAAATTTAAAGCTCCTACTTACTTTTTCTTGATTGTTTTGATTTTACATAAATCTTTAATTACTGTTTTGGATCTCTAGTTATAGATTATTTCATATAAATCTTTTTCTTATTTTTAAGCTTGGTAAATAACCTTTTTTTTTATTTATGTAGTAGTGGCAAACTTAGTACTATTTAGCCGCACCTTTGTTTAGTTTTGACCTGCGATAACAGATGTGATATTAGAACTACCTTTTTGGGATAAAATCTTGTTATTGTTGAAAACTGTGTTTTGTTTGATTTCCTTTCCTACTTGTGTTGAGATAAGCAAAGACTTTCGTATATAGCAGCAGCGAGTAATAGGGGGGGGGGCTAACTCTCTTGTGTCTGGTGCTACCTGTGTTCCACCCGCTTCCGAATATACGGGGTGAACCTTGCAGGTGTTATATTCGGTGGCGCCACCATAACAGCAAGCGACCTTCGGGACTCGTGCGCTCTTCGAATCTATTGAGCTGGCCGGCAGGGTGTGTTCGACGGAACGTTCACCTTCAGGTGGGTCAGATCGCGAGAGGAAGGTTTTGCAGAACAACTTGCAACCTCCTTGTTATTTGCCTGTTGTTGTATTTTGGTCGCGTTGTGGTAGCAGTAGATTTAAATAACTTTGTATTACGATTCAGGATCGCCAGATATTTTCTAGATCTCACAAATATATTCCTTAAATGTCAGTGAGTTATCAAGACACTTACCAAGGCCTTTAAATAAATTCACTCTTTCTAATTGATAATTATAATCAAAATGGATTTTCTAGAGAAAGACAAAGTCCTGCACTTGTTAATGTTTAATTTCGAACAATTTCTTTCACACAAGTTACGTATAATACATACCTAAATCATTCTGAATGTGTTCACCATTCTGAAAATTTCTAATTTTAGAGAAAATTTTTAAATCATCTGCATATAGTAAACATTTTAATTCAAGTAAAGATAATAATACACCAATATACAACAGAAACAGTATTCATTCAACAAAATTTGTACGATTTGTCAGACAACTTCACTTAATATCGATAGAATTTGAATTAATATTATTTACTTTACCTATTAACAAATAATGAGGAAGTTTGTCGAAGAATTTAGGTATATCGTTATAAACAACGTAATTTTTGGCAAAACAAATCTATAAATTGTTGATGACTATTATATAATTATATTTTTAATCCAAGCAATAGAATTGCGTTAAATATCGAAGAGAAATTAAAGTGTTTATATCAAAAGATTGTGAAACGTAAATTACAAATCTTTTTATAACATTCTAATCGTGTGACTGGTCCAATTATGTATATCTAATTAGTCAATAGACGCTTGTTTTCTATATAGTATCGACACGGCATATTAACATGAAGTCTGCAAAACTTGTGTGAAAACAATTTATCTCTATCAAATATAAACCGTAAATCTGAGTAACGTGTTTGAGTGACGGCTTGCCGGGAATTGTTAAAAGTGAAATGTGGCTTAGTCTGCCACCGCACTGTTGTTTATACAGGTGTTCCAAATTACAATAATTTCGAAACCTTAATTGGCAGGAATGATCGCCGCCGCATAAGAACGCACTTCAAGGCGTACACGCGCGTATATAATTGTCGGTTTGGGGTCCACAATACCAGAGGATATTTAACGGGCTCCCCGTCACCATTATTCTAACCTTAATTATCGACCTTAGGTATCGAAACGATCGCCGCACGAAATGGTGTAGTCAAAAAATATAACCTTGTGAACGAAACAAATGGTAAATAGGAAATTATTACATGGCTAATTTCGTACATCTTTTTGATTACTATGTTAGTTATTGACTTGGTTAATTTCGAAATATTTTGATCATATTATTATATTCAGTTATAATAATGTCTCCTGGAAGACAATTCGTATTTTTTTGCCTTTTCCTTTTTGGCTTTTGAGAAAAATATGTCAATTTACATAGTCCTGAAAAATATCTATCATAGGAATAATCGCATTTATATACCTATCTATATATACCATGTGGACGCGTGCGTCTGCACTATAGCGATACCTGTAGTGTAAGCAAAACACACAGAGGTGTCCGTGTGTTAGAACGGTAAAGAAGTAGACGCAATGTTCTACTGGATTACAACAGATTTAGTATTTCGCATATCCCTCAGTATGACTCGTGTCAGTATGACACGAGTCATACTGACATTTGTTGGACGAATGCAATTGTTGGAAACATACATACTAGGTGGCGCGAAAAGTATTACCCTCTTTTTCATTTGGCGGTTAATATAATTATTTTGTTTTTACATTTGACAGGTGACAGTTAAAATTTATTATATTTCAAAATGGAGAGGTATACGCTAGCAGAACGCGGAAAAATGGTTTCAATGTTTTTTGCGGAATAATTCATCAATGGTTTTAACTCAACGTGAATTTCGGAACAAATATCGGATGCGCGTGGCGCCTACTGCTGAAACAATTCGACGTCTGGTAGCTCGACTTGAAGAGACTGGATTAACCCGAGATCGGAAATCAACTGGACGGCCTCAAACAAGCCGGTCACTTGAGAACATCCAAGCTGTGAGGGATAGTGTCGAGGAGGAGTCATCAGCATGGATGCGAAAGCGCGCAACACAATTGGCCATTTCTCGGCGGTCCCTTCAAAGAATTTTGACCAAAGATTTGAAGATGTTTCCGTACAAAATTCAGATGGTTCAACATCTAGTACCAGCCGACCACCAAACCCATGTGGCGTATAGTCAGAGGTGGTTGTAGCTGAATAACGAAATGCCTGATTTTTTCGAAAAATTGGTGATAAGAGACGAGGCGCATTTCCTCAATTTGGACATGTAAACAAACAAAATACCCGGTTGTAACCGTCACTAGCGAACGGTACCCGACCATGTTGAACGAGTTCTTAATACTGAAACTGGATTAGTTGGAGTTGGAAGATATGTGGTTCCAGTAAGACGGTGCCACCGGCCACACAGCGCGCGACACCGTGGAGATTTTGAGGAACACTTTTCCAGGCCATTTGTTTTCTCGATTAGAGGATTTTGGTTGGCCAGCAAGAGCGCCCGATCTAACGGTCCCAGACTACTTTCTGTGGTGTTACTTAACGAGTTACTTAACGTCCCTTGGCCAGTACTTGAACAGCACAGCGTGTAAGATGTTTAACTTACGAAGGTTCTAAAGAGAAGCCTGATTCGTATCGAAGTAACACTGGTCTGTAGGGAAAGGTTTTGTGTTTTATTGCTTAAAAGAGGGTTCGAGGTTGTCGATATCTTGACTAATAATTAATCTGAAGAGTTGTGCTATCGATGACATAAATATTATTAAAATATCCCTTGTGAGTCAACCTTTCAAATGATATGAGACATCATAAGAGATGTACGTAATTAAATTAATACAATTTAATTTAAAATGAAATATATATATAAATTTCAAAGTGAACGTTATAGGCTTGACCGAGGCTGATAGAAGACCAAGTGTCTGTCGTCTCGAGCGAACAAGAGAAACGCTTTCTCTTTGCACACGAATATGTACACAGAAAAATGTCTAAGTGAAGTTTAATATTTTAAAATGACAGATATTTAAAGAAGTAAATATAATTTAAAAATAGAATTAAATATTCGTATATGTGCGAAGCGTAACAATAAGTGTAATGCATAGACATTTTTTCAAATTTCTAAGTAAAATGTCTTCACGAAAAAACCTTTAGAGCTCATTGATTTAAAAAATACTCATAAATTCAATTAGAATTAACAAGGTGCTTTTAATAGAAGATAATAAACCAAGTAACTTAATAAAATAGCTTTAATATGTTTATTGATTTTGACTGTTATATTGAAAGTAAGAAATTCTTTACTATAATTAAATTTCTTCTCTATATTTTAAAAATCTCAATTCTTAATTACTTAATGGACTTAAACAATACGAATGTGTTCTGCCAGACATGCATGTCAACGCCAACCAGAAAAAAGAGAACCGACATTAACAGGCGTTTTATTGATGTTAAGCCGTTAGTTGAAACCTCCTCAGCCATTCAACAGCGCGTATTGTGAACTGTCGGACGTTTGCAAGTCATGCTGAGATTGAAAATTTTAATTGCGATTCGGGACTGAGGAGGCATTCCGCGCAATTGACCGATCGAAACATGGGGATTTTCGCCAAAATAATCAAGTTTAATGAGACAGCTACCTCGCGGTTGTTAGGTCTTTACCAAAGGTCGTTGTACGTACATTTTTATTCCCACTAAACGGCTATTTTTTGCTTTTTTTTTCTATTTACTAAATCATAAAATTAAAGTTCACGGACAAAAATCGGTGCATGTATATGACGTTTATTATTAGCTTAGCAAGTCAGAAGGAATGAAATATAGCCGCGCATTTACTTCAGGATATAAATCAATGCGATAATATCTTCATTCTGCAGCTTTGCATTAAATTATTCCGCTTTGGTTTTACAAGCGGAATAATGGATTTAAATTACGTTTAATTGAAATGTTATTATAGAAGTTATTTAGCTGTTTGTTACTTATTAAATATTGTAATCAAATTCTAAACAATAATACTGTAAGTTTATAAGCAAAATGATTAAGAATTATACTATATTCTGAGATTATAAATGAGATAATTTTAGTTTTATTTATGTTTAGCAAACTAGAATTTTTGAAAAGCGATATTGGCTAAAGGTAAGATCCTTCCAACAGACCGTAAAATTGATAAAACTTTAGAAATCATTAAAGGACCTCAAAGGAACTAATTTACCATATAAACTAAGGGTTGGAAACGTACCCTTAGGTCAAATAAAAAATTTAAAAAAACTGACCTTACATTTTATATATTTTGAATACGTCCAGAACACGTTAAATACATGATAATCGTGTAAATTGTGTGTGCTACTGTTCAAATAAAATATCGCTTTAAACTATTTATGCTATACCAATCTTCCTTTTGTTTAAATAATCTCGTAAAACGATGTTAAAAATTGTTATTTTTAGGGTCCATTTTCGCATAAAAATTGACATTATCATAAACGTTAGCTATTTCAGACCGCCAACTTAAACATCTACTAATAAATATTACTGTTATGATATCTATCTATATTAATTATTTTTTTATCTACGTCAATTGTAAAAAAAACCTAGGGCCAGAGGCCACGAGTGAACCAAAGCAAAAGCAACGCCATGAACAGTAAACCTGCTTCCAAAACGCCCAAACAGAGGGGGGACAGTGACTTGCGATCGCTATTTTAAAAATTTACTTGAAATGGATACATAAAAATATTAATAGTAGAACTTTGTGTTTTTAAGTTGGCAGTCTGAAATAGCTAACGTTTATGATAATGTCAATTTTTATGCGAAAATGGACCCTAAAAATAACACTATTTAACATCGTTTTACGAGATTATTTAAACAAAACGAAGATTGGTATAGCATAAATAGTTTAAAGCGATATTTTATTTGAACAGTAGCACACACAATTTACACGATTATCCTGGATTTGACGTGTTCTGGACGTATTAAAAATATACAAAATGTAAGGTTTTTTTTTTAATTTTTTATTTGTCCTAAGGGTACGTTTCCAACCCTTAGTTTATATGGTAAATTAGTTTCTTTGAGGTCCTTTAATGATTTCTAAAGTTTTATAAATTTTACGGTCTGTTGCTCTTTAGCCGCGATATTAAATCATATAAAATAGAAATAAAACTAATGGTTAAAATCTTCACTTTTTAATACGTAATCATAAAACAAAAATTGTTTCGCCAGCACAGTGACTTCATCAGGTGCTTACAGCTAAAGAGCACGTTACAAACTTCCGTTTGTAACGTGCTCGTTTTAAGATTACGTATTAAAAATTGAAGATTTTAACCATTAGTTTTATTTCTATTTTAAATTATGGACCTTCATCAAGTAAAAGCCGAACCAATTCAATTAAATCATGTATTTTACAGATCGGTCATTTGTGTTTTAAATACTGGGAAAATATTAAGTAAGTCATTAGTCCAACTAGTTAAACATGATTTTTTGTTTTAAATAAGTAATATTGAGTGTACTATCTCCACTGAACTCTCTAACGAGCCAAGATAATTTGCTACAAATTTCGTTTTACTTTAAAACCTAGTTATCTATAATCTGTTTGCATCTTAGAGAACAGTACAGCGTTTATGGGAATGCCGTATAGATTTATTTATTTAATGTATGGCTTACATGGATTGATAATATATATCTACACAGAGCAGAGTTAAATGTTAAAGTCAAGGCCATTAATCCAGTCCAACAGGGAGTCAGTGGCTTCAAAGAAGTCACTCATCCCACCTTCATACGCTCTAAGGGGACACTCAGCTGTAACATAGTGAATAGTCTGGCGAGATTCTCCGCATTTGCAAGGCGATGTCTCAGTCAGTCCCCATTTGTGAACTGAGTCAGGACAGATGCCGTGGGACGTTCTTATTTTATTAAAGTCTTTCATTCGTGGCGAGCCAGCCCCATTCCTGGAAATGGTACCGTAGGATCGGTGATATGGATCGCTTGAGCGAGTTTCAAGGCTTCACAATATTCTCTCTATCTATCATTTGCGTTGAAATTTTATGCTATAAGTTGTTCCGCTAGCAGTAGTAGAGGAGATCTAGACTTCAGCCTCGACAGGCCAGCATCAGACAGGTTTGGCATTCGTTAGGCATCATTATATGATATTTGTGATAGTGCAGATAACCAAAACATAAATTACAATATTGTCAAAATATACCTTTAAGTTATAATAAAAGTACAATTAAGATTCAAAAATCATTGATTGTACTAAAATTATAGGTACGATAGATATCTTACTTCAATAAACTTCCCCTCGTCCCCTTTTTCTTAAAACAAGATTCACATTGCCCTAGAATAACATAAATAATCATTCATTAAATGCTACTACGAAATACATACTTACATTTAAAGAAGTCAATAGTCTCTGACTCGTTGTAAAAACTACTGTTTTTACAATGAGAAAGAATCGATTTCAACACGTCAAAAATAACAGATAATGACTTTTGATAAGAAGAAAACACACAGGTCAACACAATTTTTGCTGAATGAAAACTATTGATATTTTCTGATTCCTTACCTGATTGATATAAGCTCTCAAACCAGCCCTAGTTTTGTTTCATCAGGCTACATTTGTTCAGAAATCGCTGTCATAGAAATTAACAGTTTTAATAATACTAAGTCTAAAAATGTTTACCCGGATATATATATGTAATATGAATACTCTAAATTTTCCTCTATCGTTTATGTTTTCATACAAAATCCAATCAAATGTAATAATGTACTTATGTTTTCAATGAAAAATTACAAATACATATATTAAATACATAAAGCTAATATAAAACTATTTCTGCAGATGTAATAATTATTAATTTCTACAATTTCTACTCATTTTCGGCGAAAAGAAAACTTTTTTAACATTTTGGATAAAACGTTTTAAAAATTTATTGCAAATATACTTTGATTGTGAAAGGGAATATTTAAAAGAATTATCAAATAAACGTGTTTTGTCAAAAAAATTGTGTATTACTTTACTAGGTAGAACATAAATGGAATAGCCATTGTATAGTAAGTTGTAGTCTTGTTTATCATTTGTTATTAAACCTGACAACAACAAAACAAAGGGAAAACGACATTATGTATGTTACATCTTGTACATATAACAATCCAAACAAATATATATTTTCTCTGCACAAACAAAATTTCTGCTGATTGAATTCAATTGAATGCTCTATTGTGTTGCGATATATCAATATTCGAACACGTAATCTGAATTGAATGATTCTACTGTTTCTTAGATTAGGAGTCGGAATATTAATATATGACAACACAATGGAGCAGTATTTTACAGAAATTTATTTGTGAGAAAAAACGCACATTTATCCAAATTGCTATATGTACAGATAGGAATATCTCTTTCAGCCATTTCTTACAAACTAAAATTTAACTGACACATAATTATCAGGAACAAAATAATAAGCGGATATAACTGAAGCTTGGAGTATTTTCATGCGAGAGATGGTAGAATCTAAAAGCGACTTTAACATTACATTACAAGCGGCTTCTTTCGCATTTGCGCTTATAGAGACCTCCCTCCCTTACATATTATAATAATGAAGCATGAAAATAGAAAACACAGCATTTTCTTCGGTATAGTAATTTTGAAAAGTATAAAGCGAATGCAAAAATCCGCAAATACAAGACTAAACAAAAATATGGCAAAAATGAATTATGAAAATATCCGAATCACATAAGAATCGCTGAAGATAGAATCACATAGAAAACAATAACTCAAATAGATACTTAACAGTTGAGTCCTGATAATTAGAGAACGGACATTCTTACCACATGACTATATTGTTATTGTTTTCGCGGCGAGAGCAGGTGTCCGAGAGTCAAACACAAAATCTTCATTGTATTACCCCGGGATGTTCTGAGCGAAGTTTATAAACATTTTCAAGAAGTTTATAAACATTTCCAATTGCCGATTGCGTCTAATGGAATATTTTCTCCGAATACAATAGCGGGCTTGTGCATTGTTAACGCTGCGGACCAGATGGCCGGGTAAGTCTAACAAATACTTCATTGAATTACGCCGAGTCATGTGGTAAGAATGTCCGTTCCCTCTAATAATACACGTAAACGATGAAGAAGTGTAAGAATTGCATGTATTAAATAACATTGACGCGTATAGTCCGAATAAACGTTTTTCCGATCGAATTCCAGGGTAGCACTTTTCAAAAAAATACTTATCTGGTATATATTCCTGGAACGTTAAAAAAAAAGTGTTAACCCAAATATTTATCACAATGAAAAATAGTATTTATAAATTAATGAACACGAATAGAATTTTCAAAACTTATCTTAAAATCAACACCTTAATTGTGTTTGTAGTACTATAAAGTTATAAACTAAATAAGTTTATGAATATTCTGCATGTTTACAATCTATTTATATCAATACTGGCACGAGAGTTTGAGCAAAAAAGAAGCAAATACTGCATTCTTAGCAAGTCTTCTGTTTTGATATACGTGTGCGGCCATTCGGCAAATAATGTTTTGCGCATAGAACAAGAATTTCCTATTCTAAAGCGGACGTTTCTCTATTGAGAGAAACGATACTACTACGAATTCAAAGATATTTTGCCGTCTTATATTTAAAATTAAGCCTTGCAGTTCTTTAAAAGTGTGTCTTAATATACCTTATTCAATTCAATACCAGTGGCGGTTTCTGCTATGGTTTGCAAGTTTGCGCAACCACCAAAACTAATAGATTTAATTTAATGAAAAAAAGCGTAATTCTACATTTTTTAAATTAAAAATTTGTACTACCTCACAGAATAAATGAACTATTATAAATTACTTATAATAGGTATATCTAATTGGATATGAATACGTTAAATAAATGAGAGAATAACACACTTGGTTTGCAGACTCATTGCAATCCACGAACGTATATATCCCTATACGGCTGACGAACTTTGTCGAACGTCTTTCGGGTATATCTCCATAAACGACAATAGTGTTGCAGCAGCAGTGCAACCAAAACATTAGACATATTTCTTGCTTACGGTGCAACGGTATAAAAGCGAATAAAAAAGTTGTATTTGTGTGTTTAAAAGTGTTTATGCTCTTTATTTTTAAATAATAATGAATTCAGTGCAGAGTTTAATAGTGGATCCGTTCTATAAAAGAACGTACGCCGAAAAAATTGAAATAAAGCGGTTGGGCAGACCTGTTCCGAATTTAAATCTGAAACAAACGATTTCCAGTAAGACGCGAACTTTTAATAGACTATTTAATAAGGATATTTATAATAAACATTTGTGGATTTGCGGTTGTAGTATAAAAAATGCATTATTCTGCTTTCCTTGCTTACTATTTGAAGGTGAAGAATTATGGACGAAAATGGGTTTAACTGATTTAAATCATTCAAGCGATCGAATTAAAAAACACAGTATATCACAAAGGCATATGAAAAATGTAGTTCAATTATCGCTTTTTGGGAATGTGGATATTGCTGCTCAGATGGATAGTGCATATCGAAGAAATATAGCATTGCACAACGAGAAAGTTAAGTACAATCGATATGTAGTGAACATTATAATTAATTGTGTAAGTATTTGTGGAGCTATTGAACTTGCTTTCTCAAGAAAGATAAATTTGCGACTGCGAAAGATCGTCGCATGGATTTTTTGCTTCAATAAAATCAGGATCAGAATCAGTGAGTTTTAAAAGCCTTTTTTCTTCTTTATATGTACCTTAGCAAAATTACTTTTAATAAAACATACTTAGTGACCTACCTTGTTTACCTACTGTAAAAAGTATTAGTATTCACTAAATTTGCAACCCCCACATTTTTGATGCACGAGCCGCCGCTGTTCAATACAAATATTTAAATATATTCATATTTATTATGAAAATTGAATCTATTAATTTTCAACGACATTTAAAGTGGTGGATAAAGTTATAAAATACACGTAAATATGCGTAATTTCTAAAAGTCCTTTAGTACTAATGATGCTCATTTTTAACGCGTTGGGTGTCTTAAAACTGGGTGGTATAGTTCTATATAGTTCTGCCAAAAGTTTTGTTATGAATATCAAAACGAGTTTTTAAATCACAAAAATATCGGGTTTGCCGGAAAGTTCGTGCCGATTATATTATATATTATTTTTTATCTGAAAGATTTTTTATGTCGACCAAAGAGGAATTAAGGGCCATTAAGGTAATTTTGTAATGAGCTAAATCGGTGAGACCGATGAAAATTTGTATTTCTAAAAATTTTTTAATTTTATTTATATAATTGGAAACAAAAGGGTGGTCATCTGCAAAATACGAAATACATATTTATTTGCTGATTTTGTAGTTCAAGTTGAGTAAAGGAGTATTAATATTAACTAGCAATACTTTCTCAAGGTTCTCTACTGTAAAATTTGTTCTTTTTGAATGAAATGCATTCTTGTAGATAGAAAACATATTTTCTACATCGTAACTGGTTATAGGTCCATACTGGAAATATTCTTTTATTTCAGCATATTTAGCAGTTTGATTTTGAAGTATTGTCTCCATACACAATTGCCGCAATATTATTAAATCTGTATTTATATTAAACTATGTCTAACTTTTGCCGAAGGCCACATCGAAGTCACTTGGAATATTTTTCAAATTATTAATAGACACATCTAATGTGATTAGTCCATCATTTAATTTGAAATTTTGATTTTTAAAATAAATGATTGGTTTTGGCAATTTTCTAAAGTGTTCCTGAAGAAAGTACAACTGAGAATTTGTATTAACTCCTTGCACTCAGAAATACAAAATTTTGTAAAATATCGAAATTCAGGCAATTTTGATGGTAGTTTTTCCCTGTAAAGAGGGACTCTCAATGGTGCTTTTCTGAAAACTTTTTTTAAAAGCGTATGCAAGTCTACCAACTTCCGGAAAGGTGTCTCTCAGGAAACATATCCTAATATGCTGCATATTACTTGTGTAACACATGCTCTCCACAGAATCTGTGAATATATCAGACACCTTTCCGGTTGATTTTAATACAACAAAATGAAAATAATCTTAGAATCATACTAAGAGACAAACCCATACTCTCTCAAGAGATTATTATAACAAAAGTTATGTGGGAAAAATATTTTGTGTTCGCGATAATATCCAGTCTTAAGCATTTTCTTTTGGAACCTTTCAACCATATTTCCGTAGTAGAAGTGGCCTGGATTCCATATAATTGAACAGTATTCCAGCTTGGAACGGACATATGCATTATATGTTATAACCAAGGCCTTATTACTTAACTGTCTCATGTTTCCAGACCAAACAACCTAGGGTTTTAGATTCCTGTCCACATATATCCCAAAATATGGTCATTAAACGTTAACTTTGAATCAAACAGCACTCTTAGATCTTTAAAATTTTCACAACGCTCAATGGGAGTTCTATGCAAATTGTAATTGTGTAGAATCATATTTTGTTTCGTAATAAAGGTCATAAACCCTGCATTTCGCAATGTTCAGCGATAAATAATTTTCGTCACACCATTTACAAATCGAGAGGTAATGTTTCTTGATTTTAATTATCCGGGTTAGTAGCAAAAACCGGTTAAGAAATGAGGAACCAGTTGATCTGCGCAGCGTAATAGTTTCCTTAAAGTAATTAGTGAAAATATATGCCATTTCATTACATGCCACGTCCAAATCCTGTATGACAACTTGTATGACAACTGTTTGGAACAAAAATGAAATCCAAGCATCTCTTGTTACAATCCTTCACATGATTTATTTGAATAGCTGCGGAAGAATTAATAAAATTATTTAAAGAAATAGAATGAAGATCATTCAGTTGATGAAAGTGTGGTACATTAAAATCACCCGCAAAAATAAAAACATCCTCAAACAAAGATAGCAATTCTAATTTATGAAATATATGGTCATATACACAAACTGGCGTTGATTGGGGAGGGGGGGGGGGGTAAGCAAGCAACAAAGTGTAAATAGTAACTCTACGAATATACAGCTTAACACAAATTAAATCAATATTATAATGAGATGAGTCAATATAATCTTCGATGTGAACTTGGCTACACTGATGCTCAGATCTATCCGCAATGAACATGCCTCCACCTGGTCCTATTCTTCTATCCACTCGGAAAATCATATATTCACCAGGGAACGATTCACTGTTTATCAAGGGCGAACTACCCCAAGTTTCGGTTAATACTATAACATCAATACTGCCATGACATAAAAGGTTGTTGCAAAAATCAAAGGTTTTAGTATTCAATCCTCGCATATTTTGGTAATAGAAGTTGAAAGTTATATAAAACTTCAAATACAAATTAGTTAAGTGTAGGTTTAAAAGTTAAAATAATATCGTAATAACATACAAATAGAATTCTCCAAATTATGGTAGATAAAATTAGGTGCTATGTTTAATTTCTGTTACCTTAAAAAGATTCCTAGAAAAACTAGCACCTAGAAAATATATTGAATGCCAATTGCTATACCGGGAGTCCTACTGTTAAGAAAATTCATCTAGGCACAACAGCTGAGCTCAAATCACTTGCCGCATTAGAGGCCTAACGGATCGCAACAATAACTATGATAAACGCGCTAATTATTATTATTAAAAGGCGTCCGTGTATACAGATGCGGACACATGCTGTTACCACGACGATGATGGAAGAGTTGTGTGCGTGTCGGTCCCAGCAGTTGCTTAATAAACTACCCGCAGTTGCTAGCGGTCAAACATACTTGGACACCGAACGTGTCGAGAAATTTACAAAGATTCTCGGTCCGATGCGCGTTAAAGCTTTTAAATGTATGCTTTTTTTCTTGTTTTATTAATACACGATGTGTAATTTATCTTCTCATTGCTTTTTGTGTCTATTGCGTGTTGGTATTTAATTTCGTTACGCATATACAACATTTTAAACATTAAAAATAGTTTTTCTGAATTTTAGATATGTTAACTAAAGACTTTTGTATTTTTCCTAACAGATAATGAATTCACTTAAAATGAAAATACTGTTTTAACGTTTACACATCTGTTCGTCAAACTACATATGATTCTGTTATTAGTTGGTAGGGAAAGCGATGATGACTTCTTCCCCGTTATGCGGTACACATCCTAGTGAAAGTCCTTCCACTGTCACTACAGTTTTTAAATAATTATGTTTTCACATACCAATTTAATTTATTTATTCTCATGGTATGGAAAGAGCTACCGAAAAACTGCACTAAATATCACAAATTAATGCTATCGATAATTTTATTATATGAATTTAAAAGAGCAAACTATTGTCAGAAAAAACTAATCGCCATATTATTTGGAGAGAAATACTGATTGTACCAAAAAACGTAAAAATACGCAATATTACGTCGTTGAGATTAATAGGCCCTTTTAAACAAAAGCGCTTAAAAGAAACTTGACTGTCTTTCTGATTCGTGTAAAATACTAATCAATGATTGCATTGCCTCATAAATTTGTTTTATATGTTTTCACATGCGTAGAAAGTTTGAAATTTTTGTATCCTAGCTAGGTAGTAACGAAAGCTTAATTCCGGACACTTATTGGCTCAACATCGTTAGGAAGACATCAACTTTTCAGCTGATTTTGAGGGAAAACCCAAGATCATCTAATGATTGTAAACCTGATGCCTCGAAAAACTTTTGCGTCGTGTAAGCTC
Source organism: Melolontha melolontha (assembly GCA_935421215.2). Classification (NCBI taxonomy): domain Eukaryota; kingdom Metazoa; phylum Arthropoda; class Insecta; order Coleoptera; family Scarabaeidae; genus Melolontha; species Melolontha melolontha. The sequence goes on along the minus strand of OW285238.1, from coordinate 89,221,124 downwards.
TATTTACTGAAGCTTTGTCTTATTCACGAAACCATGTAAGTGTTCTTGAGCAAGAACGAGATTCTCTTAAATCTTCTGAAACTTGACATTTTTTCAGTGTATTGCTTAGCCGTAACAGTTAATATTAAGCATTATTTACCAATAATTCCACGACTTATGAAAAATTCGATGATATATTATTTTTATCAGATAGCGTCCGTTTTACCATTATTGGATCTTTTTCCTTTTCATACATCTAAAATCCTTTTCTGAATTTTGTGATACAATACGAGGGATTACTTTTAGTATTGCATATAGCCTCATAGAGGACACCAATAATAAAACGTCAGGGATCAAAATTAATTTAATTATTTCTTTAACCTTAATCTAAAGTTTCATCAAGATACGGCAAGTGATTTAGTCATAGTGAATTTTTAAAGTTTATAAGTTAGCGGAAAAATGGAATTGAGCTGAGAAAATTTTCGCGCAATAATTTTTTACTTTCGGGGAGGATTAACTCAACATCGTCCTGCTGAGTTGGTTTCTATTTTTGAAAATGAAGCACCACATCAATCGACAATTGAACGTTGGTTCTGTGAATTCCAACGTGGACGCACCTGTATCAGCAACGATCCCAGGCCAGGTTCGCCAAGAACAGTAGTCACCCAGAAAAACATCGATGCCTTGTGCCGCCTTATTAAGGAAGATAGACATGTGACATGTGAAATTGGGACAGCCATGGGTATTTCAAAGACTTCAATTCAAACGATGCTACATGATGAACTGGGTGCGAGAATGTTAGTTTCCCGTTGGATTCCGCATCTTTTAACCGGAGAGCAAAAGTCGGCCCGCGTTAATTGGTGCCTAAAAACTTTGAGTCGGTTCAATAACAGAAAATCAAAAAGCGTCTATAGCATCGTGAGTGGCAATGAATCGTGGATTTATTCCTATGAACTCAAATATAAACGTCAGTTCGCTGTTGGGGTGTTTCAAGATGAAGAGAATCCGACAATAGTTATTCGTTTGCGAAGTGTGTCGAAAAAGATGGTCGCAACGTTTGTCTCAAAATCAGGTCATGTAGTTAGAATTCCTTTGCAAGATCGAAGAACGGTAAATACGGATTGGTACACAACCGTTTGTTTGCCAGAAATAATCTCCGTGCTCCGAGAAACCATCCCACAACAGCGAATCATCCTACATTATGACAATGCGAATTCGCAACTGAGTTTTTGGAGCAGCAAAATATCGAATTATTAGATCATTCTGCGTTAAGTCAACGATTTTTGTACAGTCCCAAAGATCAAGAATAGAATGCGTGGTTGGCGATTTCGGTCGCCGTCAGAAGCAGTAGATGCCTTCAAAACGGCAAGTTTGACTGTCTTAATTAAAGACTGGAATAACTGCTTTAACAATTGGTTTGAACGAATGCAGAAGTACATACATCAATTTTTGTAGAAAATATTTTGAAATGCACTATTTGATTTTATGGTTATATGAAGACTAAAAAGACATCCCTCGTATAATAATGAAGCCATATTTCGTCATCCGTAACTACGGATTTTAAAGTGGTGGATTTGGATCTTGTACGTTCAAATGGATTTAAATACAGTTTTGTATAGCTGCGCTTATTTATCAATGGCCAATTGAGATTTGTGCCCAATTAACTAGAACATTTACCTTAGTTTTAAGTCTAGTTATGTTCGCTTGGTGAAAATATGTTTTACCACCATCTTCGGTCAAGAAGTATATATTCTACAGGATTTGGTTGCTGCAAGTGACAACCAGGCAGTTTTACTTTTGAACAGGTGTCTTTGCATATTGTGAAGATTATGTATTTATTTATTCGCTATTTTATAAGTTAATCCTGGATTTTTTTCAAATTGTTCTGCATATGCTGCGATACTATAGTTAGATTTGACTAAGATATTGTCACCACAGTTTCGTCGGTGAAAGTAGTACTGTTGTATATTTTAACGTTGGTAAGTCGAATGTATGTATATAATATATAAAATGTAAAAGATGGGTCCTAGAATACTTCCCTGTGGCACACCGGATAGGATCATAGGGAATTATTTGTTAAGATAAATATAAGAGCAATAATAATGATAGGGAGAGTTGATTTTTAATTTGTGGCGTAGTTCTTTCGTACTATACTTTATCTAAAGTTGGGCTGATGTCCAGAGATGCGGCAGAGAGAAAGCGTTTTATTTCGAAGTCTCGATTGATTTGTTGAGTATTTAATGTACTATGTTGGTATTGCAATACGAATTGGATTTTTAAGGATTAACTTTCAAGGACTTTTCAAAAATGTTAGATAGAATAGGTAGTATACTACTAGCTTAAATATAATTTTACATCAGTTTTTTTCCGTGCAATTACAATTTCTAATATTTTCTACTGATAACAAAGTGCTTAATTCTAAAATCACATTAAAATCTAAACTACGAATTTCAAGCATTTATCAGTTGTTTCTTAAAGTACTTTTCCCGTAATTCACTGATTACCTTTTCTAATTTCGTAAAATTGAATGGGAAAGTCCATTTGAAAGGGAGTACTGTGCAGCATTAGATATTTTCTAAAAAATCCACTCCGCTGCTACTCTATTGGAATACATACTACGCCTAGAAAATTTTCTTAGGTTGTATTCTTCTAGCTAACATTGAAAGAAAACTGGACTAAGCGATTTGATATGTTCCGCTTTATTTACGCGTTCGATATCATTATCCTTTTAACTTAACATATTCACTAGTTCAATATAAGCATGTCTTAATTTATTTATAATGCAATCGTTAACGCATAATTTAATGACCTATTATAATAATTAGGGTTAACGCTTTCGTTAACATATTACGAAAGCTCACACATTAACACGAAATTACAGTAATTAGCATAGATTTCCATTTCTAATCCTCTCAAAACTATTTCAATTAAGCTAACTGAACATATATATACATATATATATATATATATATATATATATATATATATATATATATACATGAGAACATCTGTATACTGTAGCAAATGCAATCCGCTGCGACCTCTCGAAATAATCACCGTACGACCACATGTCAAATTACAAGGCTGCAATTATCAAGATGTGTGCGATACAACGTGCGGCTGGCATCACTTGATATTTAATTATACACAACGTAAGTTTCGATTCCAGAGCCAATTACCGAGTTATTAAGGTATTAAGTGTTACATAAGAACACTATGAAGAGAGTGTGCCGTGCACTAGCATGAGCGTTCGATTTTTGCGAATATGCAGACGTCAGTTATTACCTAACATAGTTAAACACGTAACAACAAACACTTCAAAAGCGCGTAAGCAATAAATTCAAGGCATTCTTAATTTCCTGAATTTCTTAGATTACCGCGAACTCTGAATCAGGAAGTGTTTATTAAATAAGCTAGGATGCGATTATTGAAACGAGAAAGAGAGTAAGAAAAACGCAATGTTCATTTGCATAGTAGGAAATAAGTTTTCTATGGAACGTATCTAGTACCTGCTTTTCTCTATACTTTCAAACGAAAGGTGTTCAGATTAATGAGGAACATAATTGCATCATGGATATAACTAAAACTGGGAATTATGTGCAAAAATATGTAAAGTTTAAGTAATAGCAACACAACTAAATTTTGTCAAAATATTAAATAATGTCAATATAAATTTAGAAATACCACAAATATGTACTAGGATTATCAATATTTTATTCGAAATTTTACAAAATACGTGTATAATAATAAGAATAAGTAAGCTAAACAACGTAACTCTTTGCATTTATATTTGCCTTTGTATAGTATTGTAAACTTTTTCAATTAAATGCTTTTCTAAATTCTCAACTAAAAATGATTTTCTGCGATTCGGCAATAATAGCTTGTATGCTGAAAAGCTTCGCTCGACGTCAACAGATGAATTGGCGCATACTTATATTTGCAGATCATTGATGGACTCATCTCAATAGTGTCACCATAGTTTCCTTGCAACACACTGGATATTCTACTAAGCTGATTAAAAGCCTCGTTTGTCCCTAGAACTTGTGTTAATTTAATTTTGAACCGCTCTCCTATGGTACTTCTCAGATTATAAATTTTATTCTTGAAACTTTGAATCATTCTATCGATTCACTGAGTTCAACACCTTGAGTTTCAAATTTTCGTAGTGTTTTACTAATAAAACCATAGTTTGCTTTAATAAAAGCTAACTCTTGGCGCATTTGCGGTTTATTTAGTATACCTTAGCAATCTGCAATTGCTATCATCGTTTGAAAAAGGGAGAATGAATTCTCTTATCTGTTCAAAGGTACCTGCATAAAATACAGCGGCATCAAGCCACGTACCCCATCTTGTTATTATGGGTTGTAGTGGCAGTGCCAGACAAGGTAACTTATCTTTGTATGCTTGAATCCTCAGCGGTGCTTTAATAGATACGATTTTTGTCAAATTGATCAATGAATTAATATCTGGAAATGTGTAACGCATTTCTTCTGTTACTCTATTAACAGCATGGGTCAAATATGTTACGTGCATAAGATTCGTGTAAAAAATCTTCAAATTCTGTACTGATTTCACCATATACGTCGCAGCATCCGATAACATCAGTAATACCTTGACACTAGGAACGGCATTCGGCAAATAAAACCTCGTTAAACTATCCTTTACAAATCTTGTTGTAGTTAAGTTGTTTTCTCCAATTCTTCTGTACCAATTAAAAAGGATTGACCGTAGCAATTTTCATTTAAAATGCCAATCAATAAGTTGGCAAACTATAGCGTCCACAACTGTCTGTTGTCAGATCGACTACGAAATAAATATAATTTTATATAGTTTATAGATTAATATACTTTTTTCTTGTAGTTGAGTTCCTAAAAGTGTATACAAATTTATAACTCCTTACCTAGTTAGTTAAAACTATCCCCAAATCCTTTATTTACTTTCACTGAAAACTTAAGATTCTAGGACCGCTGAGAGTGTCTACGGTATGTGTATGTGTTGCATGTCTTTGTTACTACACCTTCTCGGGAGTAAAAATATTGATCCCGAAAAGCAACTTGATCCGCAAACGGGACCCTTACTCTCGCCACTGATGCCCTTACTACTTGCGCCATTTGAAAGTAAAATAAGTTGATAGTGACATATAACATAAACGATTTATTTCTCAGTGGCAACCTCTTGTTTTAAATAATTAAAATGTATAATAAATAAACCTGGACAAACGAAAGGATGTACGACACGACATTATTCTATCTAACTTGTTAATCAAACATAATTTTTTGAAAGAGAAAATGGTATAGGAAATTAAAACCAAGCTGGATCGTTATAATGAGCCTGCTCCGTCATTTAGAACTGTTTAAGGTTTAGCAATTTTTGAAGAAGCCATATGAGTATAAATGACGTGTTCTGGACGACAAATCGGAATCAGGACTAGAGAGAATATTAAGAAAATTTATAATATGATGATAGACGATGGAAAAATGAAAATACGTGAATTTTCACGTTTTCTACCACGTTTACTCACAAGTGAACACAAACGTGAGCGAGTAAACTTTGTAGGCATAATTCTAGGCTATTTCGTGAATTTTTGCGTCAATTTAATACAGTACGTGCAACTTGGATACGTTACCAACCCGAACAATAGTAATTTTAATAATAATAATAATAATAATTCATGTCTTAACATCCACCAACAGCTTAACGCCAATTACAGATGGCACTGTCAGGTCATGATTTATTATTACTCCCGCACCTGAAGCTAAGGAACAGGCAGAACAATGAATTACAGTCCAAAATTTACTCCAAAGAAAGCAAAGCCAGTTTCATCATCTGAAAAAATTATGGTCACTGTTTTTTTAAATGTTCGCCGGTATTATCTTTATTACCGTGAAATGAAAGAAGAACCACGTTTTCTTCGTGAAAAGGTCTTTTTTTTATCAAGACATCGCCCTAGCTCAGATTATCAAATAATATGTTTTGAATGTTTTGAAGACTTATTAAATCGCACTGTATGAATGAATTAAAAAAACATAACATCGTCAAACACAGTGTTGCAGACTTGAGTGGAGAAAAGTTTTGCATGGACTTATTGAATCCCCTCATTATTTATTATCATTTGGTTTGTCATAATTTTTGTTTTTCCTTTATAGCTTGTAGGACTGTTGAATTTCCAACTCTGTTTAGCAAATCTAAGAATCCTAGTTTTCGTCTAGTTTTGAGATAAATATTTTGAATGAGTAAATTAGCTCTTTAAGTTTTTATAAAAATTTAGATTTTGCATTTAACTTGAAAACTGCACCAGAAAGAATAAGGTTTTACATTTAAAGACCTGCGAAACTAGAACAGTTATTCTTATCCACCCAAATGCAGTTATCATTTCGCGTTGCATAACAGAGATAAAAAATTAAAAAATTGGTTCTAAATATTTGTAATTCAAAATAATCTACTCCCATATAAATTATAAATTTATCTATAAAAATTAAACCTCTCAACGCCTAATATATTGATGCTATTGATGTGTATGCTACAAATGTAATAAACAGAGACCGGACACATCGGGTTGAAATGACGTCGTCATTACGACAGACGATATAAATAGTCTACAACATCTGTAAGTACATCACGCAGGTATTGATCTGGCTAGCTCGCACATTTGTTTTCATCGAGAATTGCGATGTTTATTGTTGGATATTTAGAGTTAAATTTCTGTTTTCATGGACGTAGATAGAAGCGTGTGGAGTTTTTTAATAATTTAGTTTATGTAGATTATATTTCGCATGATCCCCTTATCCCCTTAATTTTCTTATATTGTTATAGAGTTCTTTACTATTACCTATTTAGGCTTTTGTGCCTCATCCGCTATATTTTCAATGTAACGCCTTTTATCTTTTTTTATGTATTTTTTAAGTTCTTTGGCTAGAATTTTATATTTTGCTTGTATTTCTTTTTTCTTTGTTTTATCTTGTGTGTTTAGTGTTTGCCTCTTTATTTCACGTCTCTCAGCAATTTTTTTCCACATTATTTCACTCATCCTATCTTTCTTACAATTTTCCCTAATTCCTATTATTTCCCTACCCGTACTTCTAAATGCCTCCTTACATTGGTTCCATATAGATGGGATTGATTTCGTATAGTCTATACTTTTACTTAATAGCATGGTAGTATAATTATATCTGGTTTCATCACTTTTTAACTTCTTAATATCTACTTTTACTCGATTTGTGGTAACAACATGTTTCCGTTTTTGCATACGAAACGTGGTTCTTAGCAATTAGTAGGTAATGGTCCGATCCTATATCCGGTCCTCTTCTACTACGGGTATCGATCATCATTTCACTCCATTTTTGACTCATACATATATGGTCTATGTGATTTTCTGTTTTGCCGCCTGGAGAGGTCCATGTAATCTTCTGACAGCTTCTGTGTTTAAATAACGTGCCTCCTATTTTTAGTCCATACATACCACATATTTCTATAAAAAGTCCCCAATTTTAATTTCTCTCTCCTATTCCATTTTTTCCCATTATATTTTCTATATCTTTATTATCAGTTCCAACTTTTGCATTGAAATCCCTCATCAGAATTATATCTTCTTTCCTTATCTGGCTTATTTCACGGCTTAATTTATTATTAAATTTTTCTTTTTCTTCATATTCTGAGATATCTGTAGGTGCATAGCATTGCACAAGTGACAAAATTTTCCCCGCTAATCTTAATCTAGCCATAATAAACCTATCGTCTATAGGTTTCCACTCTATTAAAGCTTTAGTAGCCTGCTTGTTCATAATAATTGCAACTCCATTTTTATGTTCTTTTGTTAACGTTTCTTTGCCTGAGTAGATAACTAAATGATTTCCATTTTTCATTTCTCCCTGTCCGTTCCATCTAGCTTCACTTTTTCCTAAAATCCCTATTGAAGATCTCCCCATTTCATCAATAATCTGTTCTAATTTTCCAGCCTGATACATAGTTCGTACATTCCAGTTTCCTATTTTTACTATTTCCTGTTTTTGCCTATCCTTATCTACTCTATATGTTTTACTACTCGAATTTTCGTTGCCAAAGTCTGCTTCGCATCTACCATAGCCTTTTTATTATCTAGTTTTTTGTCTTTACATTATCATTAGGTAGTATTAATTTATTTTTATCTGTATCCCATGTCCATGTTTTCCCGTTTATAATCAATTGTTTATATTCTTATTTGACCTGGTTTCCTTTTCCTCTCTCTTCGTTAGCCACATTGCGTATTTCTCTTTCGATTTCTCTTTCAGTCTCCGTATTATCATTGTTTATAAAAAAACATCATATCGTTGAGTACATACTTTCAATTTATGTTTATTCTTCATAATTTGTATTTTATCAGTAAAGCTTTCCATCTCTAGTAAACATATTTCCTTTCCGATTTTTTCTGCCCTTCTGATTTAAACTTCCAAATGCAAGTGTTGTTTGATAAAATTGAACATATCATTTTTCAATGCTTCCCCATCCGTTTCCTCGATCATTATTCCTGTTAATATTACATTATTCTTGAGTTCTTTTTTATCCATTCTCTCTAGTCTATAAGACAAATTTTTTACTTGCTTTTTCATTTCTGTATTTGCTTCTTTTAGTTGGTTATTTTCTTTGCTGAATAATTCAATCTGTTCTTTATATTGTTTTTGATCGATCCTTATTTGCTTAACTTCCGATAGCAAGTCTTCCATCATATTCATATTTTTCTTATATATTATCATTAGTTGGCTAATTTATCCTCTCTGTTATCTTGCTCGCCCTTCCTGGGTGTCGTTGGTGTTTTCTTGCTAGTTTTAAGTAACGTATAGCCCTCCCTTTCTCTCTTCCTACTAAAGTCGTCCGTTAAATAATCATCTGAATCCATTTCGTTTTATAATTCTTAAGAACTACAAATTTATAAATTCACTTAAACCGGCTCTGTATTTTCTTTACACTTTACACACTGATACGTCAATACAAAAACCGGCCGTTTCTTTTGTTTCTAAGCTAATGTTTTGCTGCACCACGCAAAAAGTGAGACCCCAGTCGACCTGTAGAAAGCCTGGCTTTTATCGGTAATTTAATTTTCAGAGGTTATTCTTATATATTTAAACTATAAAACTTAGTTCTATATATTACTGCCGCTAATAACACTTTAACTACTCTTTCCACCACTAAATGTTAATTACTTACTCATATTCACTCGAATATTTCATTTAATACGGATCTCATAAACACATGCACACTTCTGTACTTACCAGCCAAAAAATATCATAATTATACGATTTAATAAAAATAAATAACGTCAATGTATGAAATGAATTGACCAATAATGATTAGCAATTAAGTTAACTAAGATTCTTAATCCAAGAATTGCATAAATAATTTATCAAAGATCTTTACTAAATCTCACATCGAGATGGATAGACACTGTATATGCAATAATTAATTTATGTTTAACACACAATTATTATTTAACTGCGTAAATTTCAATTTACGAAAAATTTGTACAAACTAAACCTATAAAGATTAGTCCACACTGTATATGTCAAAAATATATTAATTATAGTACAAAATGAGCGGTTCATTAATTTCAGTTATATTAATATAAAAAAACTCCACAAATTAGGTTTCCATCCCGTATAGGTAGAAACGATTATTAGGTACAAAAAAAAATTAAATAAAGTGCTATGAGTTAGTTTCTTGTTTTCATAGTTTTAACTGTTAATTACATCGTAATTTTTGTGATAGATCTTGTTTAATATCGTTTGATTGAATCTATTTCTCCCAATTCTTTCGACGTAAGTGTGCATTGAATTTCGCTCAGTTTCAATAAGTTACGCATACATTTTTAGTTTCATTTATTTAGATCTAGAGCATTGTTTAAGTTACTTTTTCAGATATGATATGGAAGAACGTCGAGAACGGCATCGTAAAACAATGGCGAGTTGGATTGACGGTCATACTGATTGTATGTCCATTGTCAGTGATTCCGAAATTTATTGCAAAATTTGTAAAATATCGTTAAAAAATTCCATGAAATCGCACATACGTCACTTAGCATCGCAAACACATGCATAAAAATTGAAACCCTTGGAATCTGACAATCTTAACGAAGAACTCTGTGAAACTTTTATGGTGGCTAATATTCCATTAAATAAACTTAACAATCCCACTTTAAAAATATTTCTCCAAAAATATACTGGTCGAAATGTTCCTGATGAAGCCACCTTACGCAAATATGTTTCTAGGTGCTACACGAAAGCAGTAGAACGCATTGGAAGCCATCTTTCAAATCAGTATCTCTGGATTAAGTGCCGACGAAACTGTCGATATATTAGGACGCTGTCTGGTAAATGTTGTAGCTGGTGTACTACATCCAACTATTCCATATAACGCATATGTAATAGTAACAAAAGTTATAAATACAGTTGATGCGAAAACAGTTGCTAAAACCATTTACTAGAATATGCACCAAATACATCATTCGGACGACAGATACAAAGAAAAAATACTTTTATTTGTCAGTGTAGGTGTTGCATATAAGTTAAAAACAGGCAGACTATTGAAGAAAACATATCCTAATATGCTGCATATTACTTGTGTAGCACATGCTCTCCACATAATCTGTGAATATATCAGAGACACCTTTCCCGAAGTTGATAGACTTGTAACCGCTTTTAAAAAAGTTTTCAGAAAAGCACCATTGAGAGTAGCTTTTACAGGAAAAAACTTACATCTTTGTCACTGCCTCCCTCTCCAGTAATAACTAGAAAGGAGACATGGTTGGAAGCTACTAGTTTTTATAGAGAATTTCGATTGTTTATAAAATTTCGTTGAATGCTTAAATGACGATGCTCGGAGTATTTCTGAGTGCAAGGAACTACCACAAGTTCCACATTTAAAAAATAAGTTGTACTTTCTTCAGGAACACTTTGGAAATTTGCCAAAAATTAGTCACTTATTTTGAAAATCAAAATCTCAACTTAAGTGATAGATTAACAACATTAGATGTGGCTATTAATAATTTAAAAAATATTCCAAGTGGCTTCGGATGTGGCCTTCGGCAAGAGTTAGACACAGTTTTTAATAGAAATCCAGATTTAATAACATTGCGGCAATTGTGTATGGGGACAATGCCACAACATCTAAACTGCAAAATACGCGGAAATAAAAGAATATTTCCAGTATGCACCTATAACCAGTTACGATGTAGAAAGGACGTTTTCTATTTACAAGGATGTATTTCATTCAAAGAGAATAAATTTTACAGAAGAGAACCTTGAGAAAGTATTGCTAGTAAATATTAATACTCCTTTACTCAACTTGAACTACAAAATGAACAAATAAAAATGTATTTCGTATTTTGTAGCCGTATATATACCTTTTTTGTTATTATAAGTATTATTATATAAATAAAATTAGAAACTTTAAAAATACAAATGTTCAATAGTACGCTCGTAGGCGATGAGTTATCAACCTCTCGTGTCCGGTCTCTAGTAATAAAGGCTTTAGGTTATAAAAAATTAAGAACATTTTACCATCAATTCTAATAATAATACTTTTTTTTTTAAACAAGGAAGCAAATGTTTTTAAAACTTAGTCATTACAAATACCATAAAAAGAATAGCACAAAGGTGGCAATAATTAAGTAATATTCACAAAACACATTAAAATTTTGGAAAGATAAAATTTAAATAAAAACAAGCGTTAATGTAATAAATAGCAACAAATTGTTAACAAATATAATTAAATATAAAAATATATATAAAAACTAAAACTTAATATAGATGGTTGAATAAAAAAAGTAAAAGGACAGGCCTACCACCAGAGTTTAAAAAAGTAATCTAGACCATAAAGTGTTGTTTAGATTAGCATGTTTTTCTTTTTGCTTTAAAAGAACGTATTGTACTTTGCGTGAGGTGGTTGAAAAGTTTACACCTAATATAATTTACGAAAATTGCTCTGGTATATACCGTACTCTTCATTTGCGTTCGAAAATTGTTACCTGTTAAAAAATGAAATCAGTTGATTATCCAGTACATATCTACCGGTGCAATTTTCGTAAATGCCTATTGTAATACATTTGCTTCTAATATTTTGACAAAACATGTTCAGTAATTAAAGCATGTTTTTCATGTCTAGTTTTATAGTCATGGTTAGCACAGAAAAATTTATTCTTATTAGCAAATGCAAAGCATAGTAATACATATATGTAGAGTGATCATCAACAAACAAACAAACGCGTGCATTTGCAGAACAAAAGCTCACTTATTCCAGGACAACGTTCCCAATTCCTTATTCCATATTTTGCTAAAGATTGAAAGCATGCGAAGTATTGTGTTTTGAGTATACTTACGTCGCAAAATGTCGTCAGGCTCTCAAAGCATAATTGGCTTTTATATATATAATTATACTATTATGTGAGACCCAGTGCTGGAACCGACTCAGCGACACACTAGATTAGCAAAGACTCAGCTCACCCTGAATTGAACTCCTATTTCCGCAAACTAATACTTTTGTTTTATCTACATTAATGTTAGCTTATTCGTAGCAATCCATTTGTTTATTCTATTAAATATGGACTCCAGTATTTTAGCGCATGTGCTTCATCACTGTCATGTACTAAAATGTTAGTATCATTGACATAATTGACAATCAAGACGGAATCAACTCTAACTTTCTCTATTACCCTTTTAGTCTAATTAAAGTTAAATAACATATTTGAAATAAAAGAGCATATTATTACTAATTGAAACATAAAGAATGGGTAGTATGGTAGCATTGTTAAAGTAACGATATTGCAATTACCATAGTCAAAAATAATAATAATATGTAATAATAATAATGATGATGATGATCTTTATTGTTCAACAGTTTATAAACCAATTATAGGACATTATATTAAATTAAGCTATTTTATGTCTGTAGAAAAAAATACACAGCATAACAATGAGATTAACACCAAATAAGTAAATGATAACATACATAAATAACACACAAATACTAGATGCTTATTAAAGTTAGTGGCCATGTAATATAAAGGAGATTTTACCAAAACATTGGTTGAGTCAGGCCTTACCATGGCCAGTTCCTGGATGGGTGACTAGTAAGAAAAATTATTTGCGACTCGGTGCGTTCATCTTCTCGACACCGAAAGGTAAAAGAGGGTTACCATATAAAGAAAAAATAAATAAGAACGCTTAGTAGATCTGATGAGGTGACCTTTGATATAAGTTCGAACCCTAGGTAAACTGGTATTGTAAATTTTGTTGAGTAGTAGTACCTAGTTCGATTCGGCTCTTACAACGAGGTTAGCAAGCAATAGAATATTTTACGCAAACCATTTATGCAATTAAAGTTTGTGAGGATTCCTCTAACATTAAATTTGAGATCTAGTAACAAGAAACAAAAAATATTATTTATATATAAACATATACGTGTGTATACATATATATGTATACACATATATATATATATATATATATATATATATATATATATATATATATATACCCTCCTAATGTAAATAAATTTCAATTGGAACGAATGTCTGAGAACGTTTATTTTGACAATTTTTTCCAAGTAAGAATTTTAGTAATATTTCAAGGAGATTCAACGTTTCTAGTAGTGCTATAAACACTCAACTTTCTTCTCGCTCTCATGATTAATATTTGTACACTGTTTCTCTCTGCTTCCAACGAGTCAAGGATTTAATATTTAACTAGGTTGTTTGTTGTCATGCGTAACGTCTTAATATTGTCTCGCTTTTTGTAATAAACTTTAAAAATATACGCTCTGTACTATTTTAAAGTAAGATTTAAATTAATATTATCTATATTTATATGTTATTTGTTACATCATTTTCACTTAATGTTATTTTTCTTTTGATTTGGTGTTGATTGTAAAGTCTTCATTGCATGCATGCTTGCTCGCGATCAATCAGTCAATAATTTAAACTCTTGTCAATAAGTACAACTTGTAGACGTGTGTATGTATGAAAGAAAGACAGAGTTATTTCTCACGGAAATCGTTGTGTTTCAATTACTACATCACTTAGCGGTTCACCTGAATGTACTCAGTTAGTTGTGTATGCGTATTTATCGATCGCGGGGAATTCCATTCGATGTGAATAATAAAAGGCATACGGGTTTTACAGAACCGCTACTGCTCCTGCTATTGCTGTTACTTAACTCACGACGCGAATTGTATCGTAATTGTATCAATTCCTCAAGAGCTCTCTTAACTCCAACATTTAGACCTATAATATATAGCCAAACTGACCGATTTATTCTGGTAAACGAATCAATGTTATAATAAAAACGTAGCGTTGAGAAGATTACATAAAAAGAATTGGAATAACGGTCAATCAAGTAAACTAATTTGTAGTTTTTTTTCAATTTCTTTACACAAAGAGAGTACAGAGTTTCCTTCTTGCGGAGAGGAGGTAGAACCTTCCACAAAATAAAGCATTAGTATAAAAGGAAAAATGCTTATTACATACTTATCAGGAAAGGAAAATACTTAAGTAGTTGCTTCTAATATTTAAAAGCAATTATTAACTTGTTGAGTAATCTTTGTTTTGAATAAACGCAGTCATTGCACGGGACTTAATTCCCTTAGTAGTTATTGCATGTTGAACAGTTTAGTATCCTACATTGAGAAAAATGTAGTTGTACAGAGGACAACCAGAATGTATTGTAGAAATATACACTACAACTGTGGTTGTGTAAACAGGAACGAATATTAAATCCAACTAAAGTAAAAGTAGTAGAAACTATTTTGTAGTTTGGTATTGTGGTAAATTTTACAAACTTTAGATGTGCAAATAAAACGATACTTTCGAAGTGCACTTTTGCATGTTTTGGCAATACACGACACAATTAGTAGTCAAATACAGAAATATTAATATCAAATTTAACTATCCTAAATGCAACACAAATCATTATTTGTTGTATAAAGAACAACGAGCATTCGATGCTGGTCGAAGAGGTACCTAATACGATGCTTTATTAATAAAATTATAATTTTTTTATTATTATACATAATAGTATTTTGTACGTGATTCCTACGCCGATGGGTAAATCAGGAAGGAAATATTTGTAGTAATATTATACAATAGTATTAGTTGATATATGTTGAGAGCAAACAATATATGTACTCAAGGTGGCAATATTACACTTGATGTAGTCAAACAGGCACTATCGTGGTCAGTTCTTGGATGGGCGATCAGTAAAAAATAATCGATACTACAGTTCGGTTCCTTCAGTCCAGCCCATCGACATCGAAAGGTAAAAGAGGAATACCAGAATAAAGAAAGAAAGAGATTATTTATATAAAGTACCTTTTTACTAAAAATTTCTACGCCGCATAGTGTCTTTCTTATCACAACTCCATTGTACTGGCAACCACTTCAAAAAAACTACAATAATGTTGTAGTAGACGAAATATTCGGTGTCGTTCTCAAGGGACACATGACGCAGCCAACGCGTTAATAATATTTTTGGTGTATTGTAGAGCAAATTAAATATTTATGTACTGTTTGTCGGTTCTATTACAGAATATTAGTTTCATTGCGCCATTTAGATCAAGCCCAATGTTGATGCGCCCTTGCGCAAGTCAGCCTATTAGTAATAAGCTTCTTACTAAGAAGTAATACTCTAATGTTAAAAGTCCTAATTCATTTGGTTTCTATTTAACTTTTTAAGATTTTCCCTATTGCACATTTTTTTAAATCAAAATTTGTTATTCTACTACGCAATGTTTTTGCGTCCATTTTGCTAATACAATAAATACGAAAATATTGAAAAGATTTCAATTATTTAAATGTATTACTAATTACAATAACTAATTCTGTGCCAAACATGGTTGAATTGGGAATATATGGCATTTTTCGAATTAACTTGTCATAATAATCCAGCACTGTATATTATTACGTAGGAAAATGGCACTGTCATTATTTGTCACATTTGTACATACGAGGGTATATCAAGATATAATGAGACTTCTTTCACAACTAAAATTCTATAACACAAGGAATGGAACATCAAACCCCCATCTCTAATGTACTTATCCTCAAGTAGGCTTTGATTTAACTCTTGACGTTTATTACTAGTTAATTACTGAATTGTCAGTGTTTGACGTACCCATTGAAAAAATGAGAGTGGAGTAAATTATGCGATAAAATTTTGTGTTGGATAAAACTCCAACTGAAAGTTTATAAATGATTAAAACTGCATACCCAGATGATAGTTTGGCACGATGTAGAGTGTTATAACAAGTGGCATAACAAATTCAAAGATGAACATCGACTCGGGTGACTAACTGCACAGATTGATTCGAAAATTGCAGAAATTAACGACTTGATCCAAAATGATCGTCGGACTGGCATATATCGAATTTCTTATTCATGAAGATTTAGCGTACCGAAAGATCGCGACAAAATGGATTTCGAAAGTGATGATCGATGAACAAAAAGCCAATCGAGTTACAATTTGTCGAGGCAACTGCAACATAATCCACCAGTTTTTAAACAATGTGGTTACATGTGACGAGAGTTGGTTTTATCATTACGGCCCTGAATTAAAGTCTCAAGGTATGCAATGGAAGCTCAAAGGCAGTCCAAGAGCGCAGAAGGCGAAAACTGTGAAAAGCGCCGGTAAAGTGTTGCACTTAATTTTTTTTTTGATAAATGCGTGATTTATGATCACGTTGTACCTAAAGAACATCAGTAACTAGAGAGTACTATTCTAATGTACTTCGAGGAACCCTAAACGCAAAATTAAAGAAATAACCAGCCGCTTTATCAAAACATCATTTCAAACCTGCATCACGACAATGCTCCGGCCCAAATATCAGTGATTAGTCAATGAACACTTGAAGAATTGGGGGTGGAAATTATGGTTCATCCTCCCTACTCACCTTACCTTCCTACATGTGACTTCAATTTGTTTCATGAAGTCAAAAAATAATTGAAAGGTCGAAAATTTGAATCGAATTTAGAGGTGTTGGGTATACTAAATAGACTAAATTGAGAGTACTTTGTAGGATAGTTGAAGTTTTCTAAATAAATGTTTCTTTTTCGTACTACAGCATCAGTCTCATTATTTTCTGATATTTCCTCTTACATTTTGCACTAAAAGGTGTTTAGATACAATTGACGAAAAAGATATAAAAGTTTCCTTATTCATACTGTATTCATAGTGAGTTAGCCGTTTTAATATAGAAATTTAGTTTGAAATTATGAAAACAGTAGTTCTTCTGCTAGGTAATTGTTAAATTTTATTTAGCATACTAGGACGTAAAATCGTTATGCGAATATTACTTATGCGTACAACATAAAGTTGAATGAATATTTAGCTCTTTAGCTCCACTTATGTACAACAAGAACCAAAGTGTATACATTGATGTTTAAAATTCGCATGTATTTATTGCTATAGTATAGTAACATCTATTTATCTTTTGTTTCAGGTATGTATCTAAATACGACTAACTTGCACTCTTTAAATTTGGTAAGTTCCGATGTCTTTATTAAATAATAGTAATTAAAGTATTCACAATTCAATTATTTTTCTGTCTCTATAACTTGCTGCTAATTTGGGAACATTTCTTTTCCAAGAACAATTTAATTTGAAGAAGAACTAATTTTTACGTAAAACCAAAAATAGTTTATAGTTACAGTGACAGTGATTATTTTCGATGTTATTTTGCTTTCATACATGCCTAAAATATTCAAATCAAATCTTATGTATTGCGAAGATATACATTTACTAAAACTACAACATGGTCCACTATCTTATTATCATCATTGGTCATTTTTCATTCTGATTTATTTCGTCTGTGAGCATCTGAATACAAATGACGTCGTTTCACATGAAGAAGTACCGCTGACAACTGGGCGGATAGGCTAGATTGCGAGGACCGCCAGTAAGTACAGGTACTTATACACCTGTTCACCTCGATCGGACCGCTTCAAATATGTACAGGTTCGTAATCGGATAAAACGTTCGATGCACGTAAGTTCTTTGTATGCAAATCACAATTAAACGGAGGATTAGGTCCTTGAGTGACAGCCGGTCTGATTCAAGCATCATGGTAGATCGCCTCGTATCCAATTTGTGACCCGAACATGAGAACAGAGGGCATTTGTCCGACGTGTAGTCCCACAGCGGACAAAGATACGTTTGTGCAGTGAGTTCGTTTCGAAACATGATTTCTACTTTCACAGACCTTGTATAATGAGAAAATGAGAAATTTATATAGGTTTTTATCAAAAAATATTCAATAATACAAGGTATTTTTAATAATATAAAATATTATTAAAAATCTGGTGTGAAGAACACAAATACAGGTTCACTATTAATATTTTTGTGAACGTGTCCGAACATATCCCTCCCCAGAGACGTAGATACGTATTTTGCCTTTCTACAGGCTCATCGGTACGCCCCTGCTGGAGAAAGGATATCTTCAGACACATTCACAAAAAGGAACCACATCGCCACATCAAAGTAATTATCCAGACCGAGCGTAGAAGTAAATTCAGCGCTGCCTGTTGTCAGACAGCCAAAGTACCTCGCCCGGTCCACATAACCAATGTGAAGTAACGACGCCCTTCCAAAGGTGGCACAGCCATCTCTCTAGAAGCTGCATTTTGTTTGTGTTTTCACTCATACTACGGACTAACCGCATGTGTAATGTATCAGAATAATTGAAACATACATGAGTAGGTAAACCCCACCAGTTTTGTATAATACAAGGTATTTTTAATAATATAAAATATTATTAAACCTTTGGAAGGGCGTCGTTACTTCACATTGGTTATGTGGACGGGGCGAGGTACTTCGGCTGTCTGACAACAGGCAGCGCTGAATTTACTTCTACGCTCGGTCTGGATAATTACTGTGATGTGGCGATGCGGTTCTTTTTTGTAAATGTGTCTGAAGATATCCTTTCTCCAACAGGGGCGTACCGATGAGCCTGTAGAAAGGCGAAATACGTATCTACGTCTCTGGGGAGGGATATGTTCGGACACGTTCACAAAAATATTAATAGTGAACTTGTATTTGTGTTCTTCACACCAGATTTTTAATAATATTTTATATTATTAAAAATACCTTGTATTATACAAAACTGGTGGGGTTTACCTACTCATGTATGTTTCAATTATTCTGATAAATATTCAATACATACCATCTGTCTATAGTAAAATATTGTATTTTTAATTAAAAATTAATACATACTCAGAAAATTGAAGTACTTAAAAATTTAAAACAAAGGAAGGCAACTTAATAGCGATTTAACAGCAATTCGATTAGTTTACAAACTGGTCTTTGAATCGTTTAGATAATTAACTTCTTTGTTATTGTTAACATTTTTTGGTATTTTTGGTTTCTGTAAGAGATCCTTCGGATCGTTTTCTTTCTGAAAAAAGAAGGAAAAAGACTATTTCTATTGACCAACTTGGTATTTTAATTAATTTCCCAATTTGACTGTCTCCAAAGTATCCTTAAGTTATGATATTTTATGGATTCATTGTTCTATCATTCTTACTGTAGGCCGGTGACTGACAAATATATAGCATCTACTTCTGAGCAACTCAAATTTTCACTCGTGTGATCACAAGATACGTCGTCAATCATGTTCAAACCATTATTAGTGTTAGTTAGCCCAACTAAATATTTTTCTATTATTTCCAGCGCCGAAGCTGGTGCACCCGAACTCCATTACGGGTAGCTAACTTGTATTAAAAGACTGAACTCTATTACCATTTTCAGAAGGTACTTGAGCAACACTAATCTGCTCCTGAATTCCGTCATGACTTATCACAGCGTGTTTTAGGTAGAATGGTAGAGCTACAGCATTGTATTAAGTACTTATAGCAAACAAGGGCAATTAGCCCTTTTACTTTTAATAATTTCCTTTAACGAAGATGGAATGCATGTTGTTCTTCATACAATTCCTAAGAATTCCTTGGTTCGTAGCAGACTTGAATATTGTTGTGTAGTTTGGTCACCAGCGTACTTGAAATATGTTAACTTGCTTGAGTCACTACAGAAGAGATTTTTAAAATATTTGTATTTCAAAAGGCATGGTGTATATTCTGCCGTATCATATGATAATTTGCTGAAGCAATTTGGTTTTAATGGTTTATCTAATAATAGAAAGATTATTGCGTTACTATATTTGTATAAGTTGGTTCATAATATTATAGATGATCCGGTGTTTTTGTCACAGCTACGGTTTTATATTCCTCGTTTCAACACTAGAAACTCAATTACTTTCTTAAACAGACGGGTTGCAACTAATTCATATAAAAACTCCCCTCTTTATAGAATTTATATAATTCATGTAATTATAATTTAGATGTATTTGGCGATAATTACTGCAGGTATTTGGTTTCTGTGAAAGAATGTATTTGTTTTACTTCTTAGATTTAATTTAGTTTAGGATAATTTTCCCATTGATACGCATGTTTAATGTTTATATACATGTATTTATATTTATAACCCCATAATTGGATGTATTCTGTTGGGTTAATAATCGGTTTATTATTATTATTATTATTATTATTATTATTATTATTATTATTATTATTATTATTATTATTATTATTATTATTATACAACAAATAACGGTTTATGTTACTTTTACAATGGTCAAATTTGGTTATTTACATTTCCGTATTTGACTACTAATTTTATTGTGTATTATAGTGTGTCCAGAGTTATATCGTTGACTTTGAAGTAAAATTTAAATCCTATTCATTGCAATTAACGCAGCATGAGGTCTAACCCTATCAACAGTCCTGGGTAGTCGGTGCATTTCGATAACCATACATAGAACCGTATTCATACATATTACCACTATTTTATAAAATTTAAGGCTAAAAAAATAGGGATATTGAATGTATAATTTGATATTCATTAATCATTTCAAAAATATTTGTGGAATATTATTA
Source organism: Melolontha melolontha (assembly GCA_935421215.2). NCBI lineage: Eukaryota > Metazoa > Arthropoda > Insecta > Coleoptera > Scarabaeidae > Melolontha > Melolontha melolontha. The sequence goes on along the minus strand of OW285238.1, from coordinate 89,200,201 downwards.
TGTCAAAGTACACTCTGCAAGAGAATTGTTTGAATTAATCTATTACTTAATTACTTTTAATACATACAAACTTGTTCTTACTCGAATTGCAGCCAAAGGTAATAAAATTTTCCTAAACTTTACCACTTCTCAAATATTATATATAAGTTGCAATATTGTGGAGCATTTTAGTTTTTCTTTAACTAGAAAGAGCGCTGTAGCGATGGCATTAGTTCAAATGTACACAAAAAGGTCATGTACCGCGAAATTATATAGGTGTGGACCAACGTTTATTTGTTCAAAAAAATGTGGTGAACATGTGATAAACAGACAGAAAACGAATAACAGTATTAAAAGAAAAACTGAAGCAGATCCCGAATGCAAAAAGAAAAAATATCTTTGTGTTCAAATTTGTGATATGATTTTGTTTCAGTTTCTGTATTTTATCAGTATATTTTGTATTTTGTAATTTGATAGACCTATGTAACTGTTACAAACATGTATATATAATAGCAATATAAGTAAAATTTATTTGATCAAGTGTGTTTCATTTAAATTTGCCATACTTTCATACATAATATATTCTGACTGCAATTCATGCAAGGTCTTAGTGAGCAGCAGGTCAAATATATTCAGACTACAATTCTTACAAAGGATTAACGGTCAGGTCGACCGCGACTACTATTCGGGTAACCCGACAAATTTAAACTAAAACCGAGCCCGGTACACTAATCTCTCTCTTTCTGTTAGGGTTAGACCTCATGCTGCGTTAATTAGAGTGCAATGAATAAGATTTAAATTTTACTTAAAAATCAACGATATCATTCTAGATAAAACATATTAACTTCGAAAGTATTCGTCTTGTATTTACATATCATTTATGAAATCTAAAACAGTACCAAAATATAAAAAAATAATTTCTTCTACTTTTATTCTAGTCTAATTTAATACTCGTTTTTGTTTATTGAGCTACATTTGTATGTATATTTATTTCTACAATACATTCATTACAAATATTTTGTTTTCTGTACTACATTTTTCTCGGTATGCTATATCTACAATTCTAAAACTATTTGTACAATTGCAATAAAACTATTTGTGATAAATAGAGGTTTGTGGTACCTCATTTTAAAATTGAACATAGGCTCTTCTCGTCATTTTAGCTTTCACAACTATTTCTACAATAGGGAATATTCACAATTTAGAAAGTATTTTTTGTCTGGCAAATAATAGCATCCAGTATTACCAGCAATTATCTTTTTCTTCTTTAAGTTTATAATAACAACAATAATAAATAATTAAATTCGAAATGTAAATATTCCCGGGAAAACGCAACTTTTAAAATGGCTGTTGAGTGTGACGTAGAAACATAGTAAACACGTTAACTGTCACTGTTGCACGGTTGATTAGCGTTAGGTTATACGTGGATTATACATTTAAGAGATCATTATAAAATAAAATAAAGAATGGCAGAAAAAAGTACTTATTATTGGTGTATTGTTCCGTGTTGCACAAGTTCATCGATTAGTACACCAAACAAAATATTTATACACGTTCCCACGGATGCTAAAATGCGTAAGTTGTGGCTGCAGGCCGCCCGAAGGGACCCTAAAAAGATATCTAAAAATACAGCAATTTATTGTTGTGAAGACCATTTTGATGTAAGTAAAAATATGCATGTATGTTAGAGATAATACTCGCAAAACTCATTCCATAAAAATTAGCTTAACATAAAGAAAGTCACATTATTTACATGTGTTTAATGAAATATGTATCTTATTCATTTTAAAATTGTTGTATAATTACCTACATTTCTTATTTTAGTTACCCAATGATATGGAAAATTGGCAAAGATTTAAATTAATGAAGGGCAATGTAAAAAAGAATATGAAAAAAGGTATAGTACCACACCGATTTGTCTGTCAAGCAGATCGCAAGAGAGCAGCATCACCACTAGTACAACGCCAGGCATTTATGAAACGTCAAAGAATTGATGTTTTAGGAGAATTACATCAAAATGTTTTATCGTCCAATGATAAACCATGTAGTGGTAATGATCCTAACCTTGCCCGTGAATTAATTGAAACAGTCCAAGATACAGAAATCGAACAGAGTATAGTAGATCCTAGATATCAACATGTTTCAACACAAATAAATATAAAACCACATGTCCGAAGCAAATATGTCCAAGTAAAACCATCTACTACAAATTCTGCTTCGTCACCGTTTAAAACTACCATAAATGTTTCAACATCACCAATAACACATAAAAATATTCATAAAGGGAGATTTTCAAAAGTAGAACTGTTAAAACAAATTTCTGTTTCTAGTACTTCTACCAGTGATAGTACTGAAACATATAAAGCATCTACGGATAGTGAAAGTGATGCCCTCTCAACGAAATATCAAACCGAATTGTTGAAATCTACATCAACATCCAGGACCATTGAAATAATAGGAAGAAACCCTCTTCATTACATTGGTGTTCCTGAAAACTGTTATTTTATTGTGAAGCTGATAAGTGAAACAACTAGTATATCCATAAACAATATATTACTGGTTTTGATGAAAATTCGATTGAATAAAACTTTTGTTGAACTTGCTGATGATTTTGGGATAAGTTCTTCCCATGCAAGTAAAATCTTTTCAAAGTATGTGTCAGTTATAGCAAAATATCTGAAATGTTTTATATGTTGGCCTAAACCAGAAACTATTATTCAAAATTTGCCGCTTGCGTTTAGAGCTCGATATAGTAAAGTACAATTTATAATTGATGCACTGGAAATTGAAATCCAGAAACCAAGTGATCCGATAAAACAAGCTTTAACATGGTCAGAATATAAAAAATGCAACACAATAAAGTATTTGATATCTTCTACTCCTGACGGAATAATTAATTTTATATCGCAAGGTTTCTCTGGAAGAATAACTGATACACTGTTAACAGAAGAATGCAGTTACTTAAACATACTTCCACCTGGTGCATCGGTTATGGCTGATAGGGGTTTTAAACATGTGGAGCATTTATTAACAGCGCTTGGATGTAAATTGATTAGACCTCCAAGTGTTGTAAACAAACAAAAACTTTCTAAGCAAGAAGTTATCGAAACAAAAAGAATTGCCAGTTTACGTATCCACATCGAACGAACTATAAGAAGAATTAGGGAATTTAAATTTTTGAAACCTCACTCTTGCATACACAATAAGCATATTCCCTTAACTGATGATGTCATCAATATCGCTGCTGCGTTGGTAAACTTACAAGGACCACTTGTAAGAAAATAAATTTTTGCATTTCTTTAAATTTGTGATAGAGCAACGATGCGCATACTGCAGCCCACTGTCTATATCTACGAGTATATAAGTCTGTGCATCCCTGTGATAGAGCTTTGTACAATTCAATGATAAATAAAAGACAATATATCAACATATTTATTTATTTTACCTTACCTCTATTTGAATTAAGTTTGTACAGATGAATATAGTTTAGGAAAAATATTAACTTTCCAAAATGTTTCTGCTATTTTCAATGTATCATTAACATAATCCTTATCGTAATCTATTTTTAAAATAGTAATTTTATGATTTCTTTCAAATTCAGGAGAGGCAACACAAAACAAACATTTCCTTTTGTTGGCGATATACATTTGAATTTGGCTTCTACATTTAGCACTTATACTATTATCACTTAAAATATATTTTTTAAAAGTCTGTTCAGATGTAGGACACTTAACTTCTACCACACATTCTTCGGTTACGCCATCTGGTGTTGCGCTTAGATATGGGTAATCTATACATAATAAAATGCCACATTTTAAAATTTTTGTTTTTATTTGTTTCTCTGCTTCTTCCAAAACTCTAGATTCTAATGTTCGTCCTCTTTGCAATGCAGGAGTATCAGGTACTTCATAAGCACCTAGAATACTTTCCACTAGAGTACCTTCTGATTTCTTGCAGTGTATAACATCATAGATTTTTGATGCTGTTATACGTCCATAACGTAGTTCGTGCCACATTTCACTTCTATATTGTGATTGCGTTAATTTTTCAATTTTTTTGCAGATACTTTCATCCATTTTCAATTTTGAAAATAATACAAAATCATCACAATCAATGCCACCACTCCAATTAAATTTAACTATCAGTTGATGAAGTGACAATGACAAAGGGGGTAGCACTTTGTAATACTGTGAGTGCTTCAATAATTGTGAATTCACATTTCGTTTTGCCATCTCTTGCAGCGTCTTCTCTAGAAGTATTGTTTTGATAGTTCCCGGATCAACCTTGTTGGAACCAAATTCACTGACTTTTATGTATTTAAGAGATGTCCCAATTTTAGAAAGAGTTGATTTTTTCCAGTAGCTTTCTGTAGATGTGGTAGCTGGTTCTTCACTTCTACGGTGGACCCACATTAATACTGCTGTCGCATGTTTACATCCACCTACAATAATAGCAACAAATATGATACAATAATTTTTGGCAATTTTAAATCTACAAACCTTCCGATGCAGGACAATTGTGGCATTGCACAGATTCAACTACTTCTGTGACCTCATTAACAATTAATGTTACATTATATTGTGTTGAATGCACTTTATGTTCAGGGCATACTTTGCATTTTACAATGCACCTGCACCTTTTGTTCTCTTCTCACTTGAACATAACCTATCGCAGCATCTCCGTACTCTTCCCTTGATGCCCTGTAACAAACCAAAATGTGCATAAAACTTACATATAAGTAATGGCGAAATGATTATAAATAGGTAATATGTATGTATTTGCATTTACCTCTGTGTTTTTACTCCTCTTATTTCACAGGAAATAAAACAGATATTTTCTTGAAAGAAAGCAGCAACCATTAATGAGTTCACTTTTGGAAGGTTATCAGATTGGGCCTTAGTAAATCCTTCTTCCATTTTCAATATTTTTAAAAGTATTAAATTTATAGTCAGTGACACAAGATATATATAGTTTAGGAAAAACAAACTCTTTTTGAAGTGCAAATGCCGTTCGTTTACCTGCACTTTAACATTGTATTTACCGTTTACGTGCAGTGATGTTTACTATGTTTGTACGTCACAATGGCGTTGGCCAATAGCGTAGCGTTCTCAAGTTGACGAAATATTTTAAATATTTTGCTATTTTTAATTGCGAATATTTATTTGAAATAATTTATTTTCATTAAAGTAAGAGTTTTGTTACTAATTACTAACAGTATATTGTTCGAAAATTGTAGACAATCAAAATTATAAAATGCATGCATATTCCCTATTATCAAAAATATTTACAAAATTATAATTAAACCACAATATTTTCCTCTAGATTAAACAAGTTCAATATTTCGGATTTTTGAGAAACATAAGAATAGAAATATTAAACGGCATTGTATCAAATTTAACCCATTCTGTTTCCGCTCGTTACTTGAGAAAATCTTTGTCGCCAAATGCTTTTAGAAAAATTGATTGTGAAGTGTATTAAAAAAAAGCTAGTGAATCCACCATTTGGAGGCTGTGGAGGGTTGTTCAATTAAACGCTCAAGTATATTAGTTGTAAGAGTTAATCAATTTAGTGTGAGAAAAATGTGGTTGTTGTACATAGAACTAAATATTTGTAGTGAATGCATTGTAAAAATATACTACAACCGTAGTTCAATAAATAAAACAGGTTTATTCTTTGGGCAATGTTCTGAAATCTGTGGCACCAACCATAGATTTATGTTGAAAGAGATTTTTGCCAGTGGCTTTAACGAGTATTAAATCCAATTAGAGTAAAAGTAGGTACTAGAAACTATTTTTTTTGTAGTATGGTATTTTGATAAATTTTGCAAACGTTTGATATGTATTTGAATAAAACAATAACTTCGAGGGTTGTTGGGTACAACACAATTAGTAGTCAAATAGAGAAATGCGAATATAAAATTGCATTATTTAAAAAAAAACATATACCATTATTTGTTGGATTTGTGACCGTTTCGGGCGTTCCCTTTTCGTACGTTTCAACAAAATTTTCCCCTTTCGGGCGTTCAATTTATAGATGAGAAGTGAATGTGCTTTTGAATTCCCGTTTCGTGCGTTAATTTTATATTTTACAGGAAATAGGGAAAAATAAAAACAAAATTAGCGAGTTTTGCTGATTCAACAGTTGAATTTCAAATTAAAAGAAATGTACGATAACGCTTGAAGGCACATGCACAATATAGCATATACATATATTATCAGTAGAGAACGGACACGCTTACCACCCAGTGCAGAACTGGCGAAAGGCAGTATTTCTAAAATTTTTAATTTTATTTATATAATTGGAAAACAAACGGGTGGTGATCTATAAAATTACGAAATACATATTTATTTGTTGAAAAGTTGTATTTTTTAAGTTTTTAATTTTATTTCTATAATTGGAACATTTTTATTTGTTCATTTTGTCGTTCAAGTTGAGTAAAGGAGTATTAATATTGACTAGCAATAGTTTCTCAAGGTTTTCTTCTGTCAATTTTGTTCTCTTTGAATTAAGTACATCCTTATAAAAAGAAAACGTCCTTTCTACATCGCAACTGGTTATAGGTGCATACTGGAAATATTCTTTTATTTCTTCATATTTAGCCGTTAGATTTTGTGGAATTGTCTCCATACATAATTGCTGCAATGTAATTAAATCTGGATATCTATTAAGAATTGCTTCAAACTTTTGCCGAAGACCACATCCGAAGTCACTTGGAATACTTTTCAAATTATTAACAACCACATCTAATGTGGTTAATCCGTCATTTAATTTGAGATTTCGATTTTCAAAATAAGTGATTAGTTTTGGCAATTTTCCAAAGTGTTCGTGAAGAAAGTACAACTGATTTTTTAAATTTGGGATTTGTGTGAGCTCCTTGCACTCACCAATACTTCTAGCATCCTCCTTTAGCAGTGTTACGAAATGTTTTAGACTATCGAAATTCTCAGCATAATAACCAGTAGCTTCCAGCCATGTTCCCCATCTAGTTACTACTGGAGTGGGAGGCAGTGACAGAGATGGAAATTTTTCCCTGAAAAGAGCTACTCTCAATGGTGCTTTTCTGAAAACTTTTTTAAAAGCTGATACAAGTCTACCAACTTCCGGAAAAGTATCTCTGATATATTCACAGATTCTGTGGAGAGCATGTGCTACACAAGTAATATGCAGCATATTAGGATATGTTTTCTTCAATAGTCTGCCTGTTTTTAACATATACGCAGCACTATCACTGACAAATAAAAGTATTTTTTCTTTGTACGTGGCGTCCGAATGAAGCATTTTTTGCATATTCTCCTTAATGGTTTCAGCAACTGTTTCCGCATCAACTCTATTTATAACACTTGTTACTACTACATATGAGTTATAGGGAATAGTTGGATGTAGTACACCAGCTGCAACATTTACCACACAGCGTCCTAACATATCCACCGTTTCGTCTGCGCTTATCCATATGTATTGATTTAAAAGATGGCTTCTAATGCGTTCTACTGTTCTCGTATAGCACCTAGAAACATAATATTTGCATAAAGTTGATTCATCAGGAACATTTCGACCAGTATATTTTTTAAGAAATATTTTTAAGTGGGATTGCTAAGTTTATTTAATGGAATATTAGCCGCCATAAAAGTTTTACAGAGTTCAGATGTGTTTGCGATCCTAAGTGACGAATTTTTGACGATATTTTACGGATTTTGTAATAAATTTCGGAATCACTGACAATGGACATACAATCAGTATGACCGTCAATCCAACCCGCCATTGTTTTACAATGCCGTTCTCGACATTCTTCCATATCATGTCTGAAAAAGTAACTTAAACAATGCTCTAGATCTAAATAAATGAAAACTAAAAATGTGTGCGTAAGTTATTGAAACTGGACGAAATTCAATGCACACTCTTACGTCGAAATAATTGGTAGAAATAGATTCAATCAAACGATATTAAACAGGATCTATCACAAAAATTACGATGTAATTAACAGTTAAAACTATGAAAACAAGAAACTTACTCACAGCACTTTATTTATCTTACGAAATATAAACTTATAAATAATACATTATAAAAACCCCGCTTCTATCTACGCTCATGAAAACACTTTAAAAAGCACTATATTCTCGGAATACAATAGCTGCCTTGTCCATTGTTATCGCGGCGAGACCAGGTGTCCGAGTAAGTCAAACAAATACTTTATTGAATTACGCCGGGATGTACTGAGCGACGTTATACACAATTCCAATTGCCGATTGCGTTTTATGGAAATTGCGTCCGTTCTCTAATTATCAGAAAGTAATAGATGTATTAAACAATATAAAATAAAAGTACCTTTAACTCTATGTAGAGTAACGTTTATCTAATCTGTATATTATACAATACTTAATTAAAATTAAAAGTAAATCGATCTACATATAATTTTACAATATATTTCAACTTGTCCAATGTGTCACTAAGATTTTGTCTATTTTGAATTAAGTCACTTGTAACTATTTTTAGCGGCCTATCTAATTCACAGTATTTTAGGGGTACTTAAACACACACAATTTTGCAGGAAAACACTATTATAATTAGAGAACGGACACGCTTACCACCCAGTGCAGTACTGGCGCAAGGCTTTATTTCTAAAATATTTAATTTCATTTATATAATTGGATAAAGAAACGGGTCGTGATCTATAAAATTACGAAATACATATTTATTTGTTGAAAAGTTTTATTTATAAACTTTTTAATTTTATTTATATAATTGGAAAACAAACGGGTGGTGATCTATAAAATTAAGAAATACATATGTATTTGTTGAAAAGTTGTATTTTTAAAGTTTTTAATTTTATTTCTATAATTGGAACATTTTTATTTGTTCATTTTGTTGTTCAAGTTGAGTAAAGGAGTATTAATATTGACTAGCAATAGTTTCTCAAGGTTTTCTTCTGTCAATTTTGTTCTCTTTGAATTAAGTACATCCTTATAAATAGAAAACGTCCTTTCTACATCGCAACTGGTTATAGGTGCATACTGGAAATATTCTTTTATTTCTTCATATTTAGCCGTTAGATTTTGTGGAATTGTCTCCATACATAATTGCTGCAATGTAATTAAATCTGGATATCTATTAAGAATTGCTTCAAACTTTTGCCGAAGGCCACATCCGAAGTCACTTGGAATACTTTTCAAATTATTAACAACCACATCTAATGTGGTTAATCCGTCATTTAATTTGAGATTTCGATTTTCAAAATAAGTGTTTAGTTTTGGCAATTTTCCAAAGTGTTCGTGAAGAAAGTACAACTGATTTTTTTAATTTGGGATTTGTGTGAGCTCCTTGCACTCACCAATACTTCTAGCATCCTCCTTTAGCAGTGTTACGAAATGTTTTAGACTATCGAAATTCTCAGCATAATAACTAGTAGCTTCCAGCCACGTTCCCCATCTAGTTATTACTGGAGTGGGAGGCAGTGGCAGGGATGGAAATTTTTCCCTGAAAATAGCTACTCTCAATGGTGCTTTTCTGAAAACTTTTTTAAAAGCTGATACAAGTCTATCAACTTCCGGAAAAGTGTCTCTGATATATTCACAGATTCTGTGGAGAGCATGTGCTACACAAATAATATGCAGCATATTAGGATATGTTTTCTTCAATAGTCTGCCTGTTTTTAACATATACGCAGCACTATCACTGACAAATAAAAGTATTTTTTCTTTGTACGTGGCGTCCGAATGAAGCATTTTTTGCATATTCTCCTTAATGGTTTCAGCAACTGTTTCCGCATCAACTCTATTTATAACACTTGTTACTACTACATATGAGTTATAGGGAATAGTTGGATGTAGTACACCAGCTGCAACATTTACCACACAGCGTCCTAACATATCCACCGTTTCGTCTGCGCTTATCCATATGTATTGATTTAAAAGATGGCTTCTAATGCGTTCTACTGTTCTCGTATAGCACCTAGAAACATAATATTTGCATAAAGTTGATTCATCAGGAACATTTCGACCAGTATATTTTTTAAGAAATATTTTTAAGTGGGATTGCTAAGTTTATTTAATGGAATATTAGCCGCCATAAAAGTTTTACAGAGTTCAGATGTGTTTGCGATCCTAAGTGACGAATTTTTGACGATATTTTACGGATTTTGTAATAAATTTCGGAATCACTGACAATGGACATACAATCAGTATGACCGTCAATCCAACCCGCCATTGTTTTACAATGCCGTTCTCGACATTCTTCCATATCATGTCTGAAAAAGTAACTTAAACAATGCTCTAGATCTAAATAAATGAAAACTAAAAATGTGTGCGTAAGTTATTGAAACTGGACGAAATTCAATGCACACTCTTACGTCGAAATAATTGGTAGAAATAGATTCAATCAAACGATATTAAACAGGATCTATCACAAAAATTACGATGTAATTAACAGTTAAAACTATGAAAACAAGAAACTTACTCACAGCACTTTATTTATCTTACGAAATATAAACTTATAAATAATACATTATAAAAACCCCGCTTCTATCTACGCTCATGAAAACACTTTAAAAAGCACTATATTCTCGGAATACAATAGCTGCCTTGTCCATTGTTATCGCGGCGAGACCAGGTGTCCGAGTAAGTCAAACAAATACTTTATTGAATTACGCCGGGATGTACTGAGCGACGTTATACACAATTCCAATTGCCGATTGCGTTTTATGGAAATTGCGTCCGTTCTCTAATTATCAGAAAGTAATAGATGTATTAAACAATATAAAATAAAAGTACCTTTAACTCTATGTAGAGTAACGTTTATCTAATCTGTATATTATACAATACTTAATTAAAATTAAAAGTAAATCGATCTACATATAATTTTACAATATATTTCAACTTGTCCAATGTGTCACTAAGATTTTGTCTATTTTGAATTAAGTCACTTGTAACTATTTTTAGCGGCCTATCTAATTCACAGTATTTTAGGGGTACTTAAACACACACAATTTTGCAGGAAAACACTATTATAATTAGAGAACGGACACGCTTACCACCCAGTGCAGTACTGGCGCAAGGCTTTATTTCTAAAATATTTAATTTCATTTATATAATTGGATAAAGAAACGGGTCGTGATCTATAAAATTACGAAATACATATTTATTTGTTGAAAAGTTTTATTTATAAACTTTTTAATTTTATTTATATAATTGGAAAACAAACGGGTGGTGATCTATAAAATTAAGAAATACATATGTATTTGTTGAAAAGTTGTATTTTTAAAGTTTTTAATTTTATTTCTATAATTGGAACATTTTTATTTGTTCATTTTGTTGTTCAAGTTGAGTAAAGGAGTATTAATATTGACTAGCAATAGTTTCTCAAGGTTTTCTTCTGTCAATTTTGTTCTCTTTGAATTAAGTACATCCTTATAAATAGAAAACGTCCTTTCTACATCGCAACTGGTTATAGGTGCATACTGGAAATATTCTTTTATTTCTTCATATTTAGCCGTTAGATTTTGTGGAATTGTCTCCATACATAATTGCTGCAATGTAATTAAATCTGGATATCTATTAAGAATTGCTTCAAACTTTTGCCGAAGGCCACATCCGAAGTCACTTGGAATACTTTTCAAATTATTAACAACCACATCTAATGTGGTTAATCCGTCATTTAATTTGAGATTTCGATTTTCAAAATAAGTGTTTAGTTTTGGCAATTTTCCAAAGTGTTCGTGAAGAAAGTACAACTGATTTTTTTAATTTGGGATTTGTGTGAGCTCCTTGCACTCACCAATACTTCTAGCATCCTCCTTTAGCAGTGTTACGAAATGTTTTAGACTATCGAAATTCTCAGCATAATAACTAGTAGCTTCCAGCCACGTTCCCCATCTAGTTATTACTGGAGTGGGAGGCAGTGGCAGGGATGGAAATTTTTCCCTGAAAATAGCTACTCTCAATGGTGCTTTTCTGAAAACTTTTTTAAAAGCTGATACAAGTCTATCAACTTCCGGAAAAGTGTCTCTGATATATTCACAGATTCTGTGGAGAGCATGTGCTACACAAATAATATGCAGCATATTAGGATATGTTTTCTTCAATAGTCTGCCTGTTTTTAACATATACGCAGCACTATCACTGACAAATAAAAGTATTTTTTCTTTGTACGTGGCGTCCGAATGAAGCATTTTTTGCATATTCTCCTTAATGGTTTCAGCAACTGTTTCCGCATCAACTCTATTTATAACACTTGTTACTACTACATATGAGTTATAGGGAATAGTTGGATGTAGTACACCAGCTGCAACATTTACCACACAGCGTCCTAACATATCCACCGTTTCGTCTGCGCTTATCCATATGTATTGATTTAAAAGATGGCTTCTAATGCGTTCTACTGTTCTCGTATAGCACCTAGAAACATAATATTTGCATAAAGTTGATTCATCAGGAACATTTCGACCAGTATATTTTTTAAGAAATATTTTTAAGTGGGATTGCTAAGTTTATTTAATGGAATATTAGCCGCCATAAAAGTTTTACAGAGTTCAGATGTGTTTGCGATCCTAAGTGACGAATTTTTGACGATATTTTACGGATTTTGTAATAAATTTCGGAATCACTGACAATGGACATACAATCAGTATGACCGTCAATCCAACCCGCCATTGTTTTACAATGCCGTTCTCGACATTCTTCCATATCATGTCTGAAAAAGTAACTTAAACAATGCTCTAGATCTAAATAAATGAAAACTAAAAATGTGTGCGTAAGTTATTGAAACTGGACGAAATTCAATGCACACTCTTACGTCGAAATAATTGGTAGAAATAGATTCAATCAAACGATATTAAACAGGATCTATCACAAAAATTACGATGTAATTAACAGTTAAAACTATGAAAACAAGAAACTTACTCACAGCACTTTATTTATCTTACGAAATATAAACTTATAAATAATACATTATAAAAACCCCGCTTCTATCTACGCTCATGAAAACACTTTAAAAAGCACTATATTCTCGGAATACAATAGCTGCCTTGTCCATTGTTATCGCGGCGAGACCAGGTGTCCGAGTAAGTCAAACAAATACTTTATTGAATTACGCCGGGATGTACTGAGCGACGTTATACACAATTCCAATTGCCGATTGCGTTTTATGGAAATTGCGTCCGTTCTCTAATTATCAGAAAGTAATAGATGTATTAAACAATATAAAATAAAAGTACCTTTAACTCTATGTAGAGTAACGTTTATCTAATCTGTATATTATACAATACTTAATTAAAATTAAAAGTAAATCGATCTACATATAATTTTACAATATATTTCAACTTGTCCAATGTGTCACTAAGATTTTGTCTATTTTGAATTAAGTCACTTGTAACTATTTTTAGCGGCCTATCTAATTCACAGTATTTTAGGGGTACTTAAACACACACAATTTTGCAGGAAAACACTATTATAATTAGAGAACGGACACGCTTACCACCCAGTGCAGTACTGGCGCAAGGCTTTATTTCTAAAATATTTAATTTCATTTATATAATTGGATAAAGAAACGGGTCGTGATCTATAAAATTACGAAATACATATTTATTTGTTGAAAAGTTTTATTTATAAACTTTTTAATTTTATTTATATAATTGGAAAACAAACGGGTGGTGATCTATAAAATTAAGAAATACATATGTATTTGTTGAAAAGTTGTATTTTTAAAGTTTTTAATTTTATTTCTATAATTGGAACATTTTTATTTGTTCATTTTGTTGTTCAAGTTGAGTAAAGGAGTATTAATATTGACTAGCAATAGTTTCTCAAGGTTTTCTTCTGTCAATTTTGTTCTCTTTGAATTAAGTACATCCTTATAAATAGAAAACGTCCTTTCTACATCGCAACTGGTTATAGGTGCATACTGGAAATATTCTTTTATTTCTTCATATTTAGCCGTTAGATTTTGTGGAATTGTCTCCATACATAATTGCTGCAATGTAATTAAATCTGGATATCTATTAAGAATTGCTTCAAACTTTTGCCGAAGGCCACATCCGAAGTCACTTGGAATACTTTTCAAATTATTAACAACCACATCTAATGTGGTTAATCCGTCATTTAATTTGAGATTTCGATTTTCAAAATAAGTGATTAGTTTTGGCAATTTTCCAAAGTGTTCGTGAAGAAAGTACAACTGATTTTTTTAATTTGGGATTTGTGTGAGCTCCTTGCACTCACCAATACTTCTAGCATCCTCCTTTAGCAGTGTTACGAAATGTTTTAGACTATCGAAATTCTCAGCATAATAACTAGTAGCTTCCAGCCATGTTCCCCATCTAGTTACTACTGGAGTGGGAGGCAGTGACAGAGATGGAAATTTTTCCCTGAAAAGAGCTACTCTCAATGGTGCTTTTCTGAAAACTTTTTTAAAAGCTGATACAAGTCTATCAACTTCCGGAAAAGTGTCTCTGATATATTCACAGATTCTGTGGAGAGCATGTGCTACACAAGTAATATGCAGCATATTAGGATATGTTTTCTTCAATAGTCTGCCTGTTTTTAACATATGCGCAGCACTATCACTGACAAATAAAAGTATTTTTTCTTTGTACGTGGCGTCCGAATGAAGCATTTTTTGCATATTCTCCTTAATGGTTTCAGCAACTGTTTCCGCATCAACTCTATTTATAACACTTGTTGCTATTACATATGAGTTATAGGGAATAGTTGGATGTAGTACACCAGCTACAACATTTACCACACTGCGTCCTAACATATCCACCGTTTCGTCGGCGCTTATCCATATGTATTGATTTAAAAGATGGCTTCTAATGCGTTCTACTGTTCTCGTATAGCACCTAGAAACATAATATTTGCGTAAAGTTGATTCATCAGGAACATTTCGACCAGTATATTTTTGAAGAAATATTTTTAAAGTGGGATTGCTAAGTTTTTTTAATGGAATATTAGCCGGCATAAAAGTTTTACAGAGTTCAGATGTGTTTGCGATCCTAAGTGACAAATTTTTGACGATATTTTACGGATTTTGTAATAAATTTCGGAATCACTGACAATGGACATACGATCAGTATGACCGTCAATCCAACTTGCCATTGTTTTACAATGCCGTTCTCAACATTCTTCCATATCATGTCTGAAAAGGTAACTTAAACAATGCTCTAGATCTAAATAAATGAAAACTAAAAATGTGTGCGTAAGTTATTGAAACTGAACGAAATTCAATGCACACTCTTACGTCGAAATAATTGGTAGAAATAGATTCAATCAAACGATATTAAACAGGATCTATCACAAAAATTACGATGTAATTAACAGTTAAAACTATGAAAACAAGAAACTTACTCACAGCACTTTATTTATCTTACGAAATATAAACTAATAAATAAAATACTTTATAAAACCCCCGCTTCTATCTACGCTCATGAAAACACTTTAAAAAGCACTATATTCTCGGAATACAATAGCTGGCTTGTCCATTGTTATCGCGGCGAGACCAGGTGTCCGAGTAAGTCAAACAAATACTTCATTGAATTACGCCGGGATGTATCGCTTCCATCACAGACAAAAATTCACGAAAGTTTTTGAATAACCTAACTGCACTTACAAGATTTTCGAAGAACTAATTTGTTTTAGTAATAGTGCAATACTTTATACCATCCCTATATTTGTGGAAAGGAGAAGCAAACAAACAATAGAAACAAATAATAAATTGATAGTTAATCCCTCGGCGAGTTTATTGATTCCTAATGCAATCAAAAGTAATTATAAATTCACAACAAATTGAATTTTAATCCGTAGGCGATTAATAGGCAAACAACTTTAATCCCTTAACAATAAATAAATATAAATTCAAACCACTGTACCTTAATTCCTACTCATGCTTAATGTACATCTAATTATAAATTTAAATAAATTGATTCGTAATCCTTTGACGAGTTCAATAATTGTCTCTTAATACCAAATACTTGTATTTGAATAGGTTAAGTGGTAAGGAAATTTACGAAGATATGCTTAACACACTCCACCATATGCAATTGTCAAAAACTAGATTGCGTCATTGAAAAGAGAAAAACTTTCCGTTAAAGATGAGAAGCGACCAGGTAGACCAATTTCCGTGTCGAGCCCCGAAAATACTGACGCAGTTCATGACATAATAGTATCAGACCGTCGAATTGGGCGGAAACGTCTGAGGCACTAAAGATTTTATACGAATAAATCTATCATATAGTTCACGTCGATTTAGATATGAAAAAAATTTCTGCAAAATGGATTCCTAAATGCTTGAACGCCGAACACAAACAAACTAGAATGAAAGCATCACGGTCAATTTGTGCCCGTTTTGAAGGAGATTCAGATTTTTTGAACCGTTTTGTGACTATGGATGAAACATGGGTCCATTTTTATCCAGAAACGAAACAGCAATCGATGATGTGGAGGCAACACGGTTCTCCAAGGCCTAAGAAGTTTCGAGTTCAAAATCCACTGAAGTTCTTGCTTCCGTTTTTTTTGGATATCCGTAGAATTATTATGATCGAAAACGGGTCAGACCATCACTGGAGATTCTTATTCTAAATTACTAACCATACTGATAGAGAAAATTAAGGAAATAAGACGTAGCATGTTAGCATGTTGTTTTTGCAGGACTATGCCCCTGGACACAAATAACGCTGTACCATGAATACAATTCGGTACCTACGGTTCAAATGACTCAAACACCCTCCCTATTCCCCAGATTTACCCCTCAGACTATTATCTGTTCCCTCGATTGAAAAAAGTTTAAAAGGACGTCAATTTTTGTGTAAAGAATGGGTAATACAAGCTTTGGAAAGCTGGTTTGCACACCAAGAATAATATTTTTTTTCTTTTAGACAGGCTAAAGGCGTTACAGGATCGCTAATTGTGTTGAACAATAAAATGGTCTAAGTCCGAACTTTAAATTGTTTCAATAGTAGGCTAAAGGAATATATCAATACCCCCTCGTACTTGTAGATATAATGCAGCATAGTTCAGTGTCAAGGTCAAATACAATAACTAGTAAAAAAGCATCCTGTAATTTTAGACAAAACTAGTATGTATTTAATTTTTAAAATATTTTTCTACTAACTTTATTATTATCTCATTGTTTTATATTCATATTTTATTGTAAACATAAAAGAATTATAAAAAAAACGGATCAAAAGATAATAACGTTTAAACCCACAGAAGTATTTGATATTTTCGCTGCCACAAACAGGAAACAAATATCCCAGAGCGACCAGTAAATTTAAAACTTGCGCAGTCAAATTATAGAAATTGAAATCTAACCGTAAAATTAATATACTCGGTGTACATTTAATGTTTAATCTCTGACGCGCAGTTCACAGGAATTAAAAATTAATTAGAGCGAGTAGCAAAGCACTTCCGTATCAGAGTGTTTATAAACCACGGTCGCACACGATACTAAACACACGCACAGAATAGAAGGGCAACAGAGACAAAATATTGTAAGCTAACGCTAGTCAGAACGGCAGCGACTTGCATAGAGTCGGCCTCGAGAGACTGGTGGGGATCGAAGGTACCGCCCGCTCGTCTCGTATCCCGCTTAACGGCGGGGATATAAAATGGCCGACCGTCGTGCCCAATTGTGGTCATTGTTTATTGGACAAATGAATGTGTAAATGATAAAGGAAATTAGAGAAAACGAGATCATATTAGGCTAGAAAAAAAATGTTAAAAAACATCGTAATATTGTAGCGCAAATATAACTGCAAATATTAATTGAGGAGATCTCTCTCATTTTGAAATATAGCTAACCGTGTAAATATTGTAAATATAATGTAATGCGATTTTTTTACAAATTTACATAAAATATGTAAAGTGCAGTTTATACAATGTATTAGGAACTGAAAACGCATTAGGAACTTAATCCGTAGGTAAATTAACTTTAATATAGGTATCTACTTATTTAGATACTAATTTCATATTCAAAATTATTTTTTTATTGATGATAAATCAGCAATTAACCATGGATCGATTATATATTCTTTAAAATCAGTTATTTTCTTTAAACAACATATTTTTCAAAATTTGCTCTATCGACAATACAAAAGAAATTCATTAGGTACCTAAGTTTAATTGGAGCGTTGCAGTTTGCTTATACTTATAACGCATTAAGGAACCATATCGACAACTACATTAACGTTATTAACTCATGTAAGTAGGTACACAAGAAGAGAATTATTTAGACCTGACCCGATTTGTTGTCAGCCTGAGTAGCTCGTAGATTCGTCAGCTTCGCGTACCGGACCAAAACTAGTCCATCAAACACGGTCCGTGTTTCTGATGGATCCTGTTTAACCCAGCAAGCCCATCCCATTTCCCATTCCTTATGTCTTTGTATATGAAAATATGAATAGCTAAATTATTTTTCTTAGAATGTTTTTTTTTATAAATTAATAAAGGGATTCTTATATAATTTATAAGTTTAATTATTATCCTAAATATAAATGTTAAATAGGTAGATACAAATTGGTATAGATTTAGTTTTATTATTTTTTATATTCCAAACAGAATTTGCATCGGTGGCATAATGCACTTAAGTACCTACCTATATTTAGTAGTGCATATATGTGATAATAGTATTTATGACTTTTTAATTCCAATATTTGGATACCTATTACATTATAGCATTAGGTACCTAACTATAGAAATTTGAACATCCAAATTTCTTATGTGCACCTATTAGAAATCTGTTTTCGTATTAAAAATAAATGCACAAAATGTAACACTAAAAACGCATATAGGATAAGTTACGAAGAGTTGCCATGCATTTCGGAAGAGGGATGATAAAAAGTGACTGAATGACAAAATTTATTTTTTATTATAGTTGCAAACTCATAAACAAAAATTAAATTCTCTTCGAAAAAATTAGAAAAAAAAAACTAAATCTAATTTTAAGCAAAGTGGCGTCTTTCCCACAGGTTGAAGAAGAGACGCCACACTGATGGGGAAAGATGCCATGGACTTAAGGCTTCTTCTTTGTGTTTTTGTTCCTTATATTTTCTCTTCCGCAGTTATTACTGTGTGGTGCGTACTTACATAGTTCAAGACTCGTGAACCAATTTTGACATGGTAGGTACACATTTGATCCAATCAGCTTTTTCGTGCTAAAATAATTTTCCCAACACTCTACACAGACATTGTTGTCGTCCTCAATCCGTCCAAAAGTGGAGGTTTTCCTAGAAGAACATTTAGATGCCTTAGCATATCCTTTAATTAGGTCAAGATTAGAAGTCTTCTTATATTTGATACTGCCAGGTGATGTCAACACACGAGCTACTTGCTTGCATTTTACAGTTGAAGTGGGTAACTTAGGAATTAGCCGCTCATCTTCTAAAATTTTAGTAGGAGTGTCTTTCACTGCTGCACTGCGAGAAATTACTCTGTAAAATTACATAATTTAACGTTGGCAATTTGTTGCCATAATAAATTATGTAACAATACAGTTTCCACAGTAAATTGGTAACGTTACAGAGCATAATATATTGTGTATCTTTCCATATTTTATTATGTAATAAAGGGCGAGTTTAATTATGTAATATTACAGTTATATATTAAGTGTTTTTCCTGTGTATTTTTAAATAAAATTTTCTGTAAATTTACAATGGTAAATGTACAGAAAACTTTATTTAAAAATACACAGGAAAACACCTAATATATAACTGTAATATTACATAATTAAACTCGCCTTTATTACATAATAAAATCTGGAATGGTACACAATATATTAGGCTTTGTAACATTACGAAACTGTATTATTACATAATTTGGTATGGCAACAAATTGCCAACGTTAAATTATGTAATTTTACAGCGTAATTTCTCGCAGTACTGTCGTTGCTAATACTTGTTACACTTCATTTTACCAGGCTTCTTAGAAAATCAATATTGATATTATTCCATGCAAAGTTTAAACCTTTGTA
Organism: Melolontha melolontha; assembly: GCA_935421215.2. Lineage (NCBI taxonomy): Eukaryota > Metazoa > Arthropoda > Insecta > Coleoptera > Scarabaeidae > Melolontha > Melolontha melolontha. The sequence continues at coordinate 89,180,272 of OW285238.1, read as the reverse complement.
AAGTAGTATCACGACCCTATAGAGTTATACTATAGAATCTGTATCCATGCTTACCATTCATGTTGTAACTGCAGTTGTCAGGGGTGCATGCCAATCAAAGCAAAAGTTAAACAGCTAGTAACAGAAATAAATGAATTTATTAACAATAAAAAATAAAACTATGGTAATACATAAACATACGCAAATAAGCGAAAATTTTAAATATTCAACATTATATCTTAAGAAATAAAAACAAATTCTTATATGACACCAGTAAATAAATAGTTATCCTAGACAGTAAAGGCACACTAGTGAACGAAAGTCCTTGGACAGTAGTGCTTTGACTACATTTCATATGAAGTGGCGAAGACATGGTATCTTTCACGGTAGCATCTGGTACTTTCGGAATGTCATCGTGAAAGATAGTACAGTGAAAGATACCGTGTTTTCGTCTTTTTCTGGGTAAACACTACTCTCCAAGGACTTTCGTTCGCTAGTGTATACTTATATAACATGAAACTCATTAAATTCAAATACTTAAATATAATAGTTATAAAATTAAATTATTGTACATTAAAGTCTTTAAACTTATTTAAAAAGTTAAAAATTTTTCTTTTTGACGCTGACATCTTTTTTGTTTTTGATCCTGCATCTGGGTGGATTTTACAAAAGAATCTTTGTAAGAATTCCAATGTTACCTCTAATTGTGGCGGATATTTCAAATTGAAAATAAAATATAGGCAAAATGCCACTTTTAGGCCTTCTAAAAATGTACAATACCCCTCTTCATCTATGTTTGTCTTTTCTATGTAGCAGTAGTACCTGCCACCTACTGAGCCTGAAATAAAATTATTTTCTGAAGTTTTGACTAGAATGAGATTTGGTAGCCTTAAATTACAGTATTGTTTTATTAGGAAAATGCAATGCAATGTGTTACTCTTTCTAGGCAATAGCTAACTTATATCTACATCAAGCTTCACGAAATTTAGTCAGAATTTAGGAGGCTTAACACACATAAACGAAAATGTTATTAGTAGTTTCTTCTAAATATCTATGTTAAAATAAAATATCGTGTTCAGTTAATATTATTCTTATTGCTTAATGCATTGAATGAACAATTTTAGGAGAAGCCTAAACTTTGAACATTTCACCAAATATTTGTCGTTAATCAAAAAAATATAATATTAGGTGCAATGTTTATATATAGATATTTACTGATGCATCTACATATTCAATAAATTACATATTTATTTACCAAGTTTGACCACACAAGGTGTTAGAGGCAATTCGTCCAAGACCAGTTGCAAATCGTCCTGAAAAGAAAATGCAACTAAGTTTAGCAAGCAATGTGGTCATAGTCAACCGTGTCTTACCTCGCGCTGAATAAAAAGCATTTCAATATTTTCCTTGAAATACTTAGCCAAAGCCAGCATGACAATGAGGGGAAGTTCCTCTGGATTTTCGTTTTCCTTATTTACTACGGATGCTCCTTTGAGTGCAGTGAACTGCAATATCTTTCCGGATTTCGTCGCAATAGTATCTAGCAAATGAATGTCTGAATTTGTTAGTTTTCCAAAATGCCAGTAAATTGATTTTTTTGAGAACAATATTGGCCATTCCTCCTGGATTATGCTTATAGTAGGTAGAACTTCAACATTCAGGTAATTTCGTATTACTGAATACGATTTCTCACATATTTCATAAAAATGAATGTCATCGATTTGTTGAAATTTTTTAGCCATCTCCAATATAGAGGTACTTACTTCCTCCACAGGCGGGCTCCAGTTAGGACAGCCAGCCCTTATTTGACTGAGAAACATTTTCTTCGATGCAGTTGGGGACATAATTAGTGGAATAGATCTTTTATGTGGACGATTTAAATAGTTGTTATGATCTTGTAATTTGCAATAAACAATGTGTGCCATCTCCAAGAACAACATTGTCATCATCTATGTCTTGAAATATATCAGGATACATATCTATTATTTTCTTCGCGACTATTTTAAATGCTTTTGTTGGAATAAATGTTTTAATATTACGCATTGCATTTACTGTTAACTGTATTAGTTGTGTAACTGCATTTCTATCTTTTATATGATTCTCAAATTGATCTAGCTGCTTTTTTGTTAAGTTTGAGAAAGGTACTTCAAAATTATGCCAATGGTATTCCTCATTGCAATTTATTTCGTCTGTAGTTGTACTTGTAAGATTAGAACTTGTTGAGGCAACCGTTATCGTTGACGATGCACTTCCTCCATGTGGTGGCCTCCAAACTTGATCCTTTTCTAATAGTATTAAAACTTCGGTTTTAACGTAGGTCATCACATCTTCGTCAATTGGTGTACCATTTTTTTCTAATACGATGTTACTGCCGTCGATTTCTAATTTAACGGAAGCTAAAACAAAAAATAAACACTTTGTAGAAGCATTTGTATTATGATTGCAGAACACTACTTAATCTGGTGAATGTTTCTAAACAACAAAAAATGATCTATAAGTTATTTTAAACTTTAATGTACTAAATAAATGTTATTGTCTTGACGGCTGGATGGTAAATATGTATTTAGATTTATTTCAACATTTATTTCTTGAGCTTTCGGTAATTTTACATTTTCTACCTTCATCAGAATATATTTATAATTTCCGTAGCGATAAATTATTTTTATCTGAATATTATAATAATATAATTTGTATATTTTTACCTTGCAGTATTAAATTTATATAAGGGTTGTCGACACTATCATCAATAACGACTAATGCCTTCTTGTCCCTTTTCTGAGACCAAACGGTATACAAAGATTTCATGGTTTCTGTAAATAAAATTATACACACAAGAGAGATATGCACGAATCCTATATGTAATAGCTAACAGATTGTTCATGAATATGACAACAAATTTTAGGATTTTATGATTAAACCTTTTGTACAGCAAAAAATAGGCAGTTTTAAAATTACAAACGGTAATTGTACAACAAATATCCCGATTTCGTTGATCAACGGTACTTGCTATTCTTATTTTAGCATGATATCTGTACATGTGTGTCTTAAAACCACTGTAGGTTTTTAATGCCATTCTGCAATTATCGATAACACACGTAAATCGAACATTTTTCCAATGACGGTGAACGTATTGGTGATTATTATAGTTTTTAATTGTACTGCAGTAATAATTACATATAACACACCTCATCGCATGCTAAATATCTAAGAAAAACTACTTACCAAGATCTAAAAAGATGTCACAAATCACAACACACTGACTAAAGATAAAGTTAGGTTTACCAAAATGGCGAAAGTTATTCACGTGCGCCAACTTGGTGCGCGCGGGTTACATAACCAATTATGTAAATGCATTTGTTTCACGTTAAAGGTTATGTATTATTCAGATGTAATATTTTCGGTTTACAATGTAACTCTCGATTACAGTTAAATGATCTGAATTTTTAAAGGGTAACGACTTATTACACAATGAATTATGTAATTCAAGATATACATAATATCTGCTGTAAATTATCCGGCAGTTATTATGTAAAAATACCCATATTTCTCCCAGTGGGGGATTGGCAAGCCGTGAGTTATTATTAGAGAACGGACACGCTTACCACATGACGCAAAGCCCAGTGCAGTACTGGCGAAAGGCTGTATTTCTAAAATATTTAATTTTATTTATATAATTGGAAAACGAACGGGTGGTCATCTATAAAATTACGAAATACATATTTATTTGTTGAAAAGTTGTATTTATAAAGTTTTTAATTTTATTTATATAATTGGAAAACATACGGGTGGTGATCTATCTATCTAAAATTACGAAATACATATTTATTAATTCATTTTATTTATATAATTGGAAAACAAACGGGTGGTGATCTATAAAATTACGAAATACATATGTATTTGTTGAAAAGTTGTATTTTTAAAGTTTTTAATTTTATTTCTATAATTGGAACATTTTTATTTGTTCATTTTGTCGTTCAAGTTGAGTAAAGGAGTATTAATATTGACTAGCAATAGTTACGTGGTATTTCTCTTACGAAATACGATAAACTTATTTATTTTATCTACGTACTCGACACCACTGAAAACACTATATTCTCCGAATACAATAGCTGGGTTGTCCATTGTTATCGCTGCGAGACCAGGTGGCCGAGTAAGTCAAACAAATACTTCATTGAATTACGCCGGGATGTACTGAGCGACGTTATACACAATTCCAATTGCCGATTGCGTTTTATGGAAATTGCGTCCGTTATCTAGCTATTACTATAGTAAATATCGTTTGTGGCATTATATATTTACAATTGTAGGAACCTATATTATATATTTTTCGCAGTGTATATTTTCTTTAAATATTTTTAGCGCTTCACGAATTTAAACATTTCAAACAAAATATACGAACTAATATTTTTTCATTGCCATCATTTTAATAGTACCTACATATCTCGATTCATACATTGCAGGAACTACTTTTATAAATGAAATGTATCCAACCTGTTTATAAATTCTTCAGTATCGTCTTCGTTATCTACATAACTTTGTATTTATTTAAATGAAAGAATTAATCAATGAGAGAAAATATCACTTAATTACATTGTGCTTAACCCTGTATAACCTTCCTTTTCAATAAACAAATATAAACATACCCGATCGTAGGGACCCCCACAGTTTGGGAGAAGAACTAGATCATAATATGAGAAGAAAGATGTACAAAGCTATTACATTTACGTTTTACGTCTTGATAGAATAAATTTCGTGTATTCTTAAATTGTATTTTATTTTTGTATGTACGAGGTGTATCTATGAAATAACGAGACATGCTACTGCAGACGAACTCCACATGCCCCAAAGTCGTAAGACCGACAGCTGTGTAGCGTTTATCCTTTTCTTGCGATTACCGCCCCTCCCGTGCCTATAGACATAATAGTTTGGCCGTGGCCTTCGTTTGCATATGATATATTTTTTTTTGTTTTGCGGGAGAAATAATAAGTGTTAGTAGAACAACAATGGTCGTGAAATTTCGTAAAACTTGAATAAAGCGCTTCTAAGACTTATTGTTTATTAAAAGAAGTATACGGCAATGAATGTTTATTACGTGTTCGGGCATTTGAGTGGTTTATGCGTTTCCAAGATAACCAAGAAGACATTGAAGACGACACACCCCTTGCACGTCAAAAACGTACATCGGTAATTTGATCCGTCGGTTAATTATTCGTGCGATTGCTGGAAGTGTAGGCATTGACAAAGAATGCGTAAGGCAAATTTTACATAAGAATTTAAACATGTAAAAAGTGTGTGCAAAAGTGATGCCGAAAATTCTCACAATCGACCAAAAAGAAGCTCGTGAAAATATTTGTACCGATACTTCAAGTGCCATTGAAAAGCACCCAAACTTCTTGAAAAGAGTGATAACACATAATGAATCTTGGGTTTTCACCTATGATCTAGACGCTAAGCGTCAATCAATGCATTGGAAGAGCCCAACTTTAACGAGAGCTAGAAAAGCGCGAATGAGGAAATCAAAATTGAAAGCTATGCCGATTGCTTTTTTCATAGAACTGTGTACCTTAATTGGGTTCCCGAAGGTTAACCTGTTAATCAGCATTACTACCGTGGGTATCTTGCTCAACTCCGTGAGAAGATCAGAAGAAAAGTCCCGAGATGTGGAAAAAATTATACATAATAAACAGGAAATATAATGAAAATAAGATTTGTTATAATATGGAACCTATTTTTCAAAATATTTGAAAATTCTATTGAATTGAAACTAGGTACTATAATATAAATGTCGAAAATTCAAAATTGTGGAAATTTTCGTGGCTGCCTTGATGGCATTCCTAAACAAGAATGTTTCAACTAAAAGTGTTGAATATTGTGTTACATTTATAACTACTGTAAAACGTTGGTCTAACGAATGTCTTTTTCTCTTGGTTGTGTATCTTTGAAGATTGTGCTTCATACAGGATCGTCATAAACCAAAATGGGCCAAATTTGGATGAAATACAAAAAATTTCTACTCTTGGCTTAATTTAAACAACCTTAGCCATTAATGTGATCAACATCATGCATGATAATTTGTATTATTCAAAAAATTATTCAAAATAAGATATACTAAACTTAATATTGAGAAATTCATAGATTTTTATGGTATTGTAAAAGAATTTAAGAGTGGTATTTAAAATAATCAAAGGTTTAGGTACTTCGATATTGATAATTATTAACTAACGAAAATATCGGATTGCAAAAAAGCTATTTTTATTTTTTACATATTTCTAAAATACCGCTTATCTATTAGTTAATTCAAAGAAGTAAAATGAAAAATAAATTACAAAAACAAAAACAACTCCAGCTGTTGTAACACTATGGCGACCGGCAACATGTCGAATTTCGCTAGTATAATTTTTGTCGAAAACTGATCAATAGCAACAATATAATTTAAAAAACAATCCTCCGAATTAAAAAATGGAGAGAATATGCTCAAACAATAGTTCCACCGTTTGTTACATTCGCGTTTCCTAGGCAATATAAGTGTCTCTGGCAAAGAGTTTTAATAAAAAGATACTGTTGTCCGTATACCGGCACTTCTTTTGTTTTAGTCTCACTAAAGATATAAAAATAATAGCAACATTCGTTATCGTCAAGTAGATAAAAACACAACACAACAAAATCTACAGTACAGTGATACTCTAACATTAACACTTCTGGTATTAGAACATGTTGTTATAAAATACAGAGATTTTCATTGTTTTTCACTGTACATGAAAGGTAAATATAGATTAAATATTTAACAAGTTTTATTTATTTTTATGTTATTACTTATAGTTTTCATTTTGTATTGAATGAACCTAAATCTCCCAAGGAAATAATTGATTGACTTGTTAAATAAATTTGTTAAATAAAGTATTTTTGCAAATTTATTTCATCTCGCTCAAAATTGTTCCCTTCTAAAACAATATACTTACTCTAACATTTATTCAATTTCCATAGTAGTTCTGAAAGTCTTTTGACCCTTGAAAATATAAAAAAGTTACACTGTTGTAAATTAGGCGAATACGGTGACTGTGAATCGATGTGTGTTTAATGCTTGGCCAAATAGTCGCGAACAAGCGATGAAGTGTGTGAATCTTTCTTCTCATCTAAGGCTGAACATTTGTCCTTGAGCTCCATTGTCGCTTTGTCGGCCTTTCATGTTCTAATTGCGAGCCATTGAGTGGTTCCTGAAAGTCGAGAGTCAAGGCTCTATTTGGTCCCACGTTGGAGGGGTGGCACACTATGAAAAGCATAGTAGATCCTATAGGCGTCTAACCGCTACCTTCGGGCGCGGACGTCCCTCTTGTCTCTGGCGTGAGCGTTAATTGAGACCGCAGCTCGCCCTCACGTGCGATGAAGTATGACATTGGTGCATTATCGTGTTATTTTTCCATAATTCAAAGCGTTTTGGATGCATGACTTCGCGCTAATGATAGATACCACACAAATAATATTCGTTGTTAACAGTTTGGTCGGTTGGAAGAAATTCATAGTGCACTACACCACTGCAATCAAAGAAAACAGTTAACATAAATTTGATTCACTTTCCTTCGCTATTGTAATATGCATTGAATTGACAGAGTGTTTCGAGATCATAAGCACATCGCTCATATGATGCGTTTCATATCAAACTGATTCTCGGAAATCACTTCTGTACAAACGTTAACACGTCGTTCTTTTTCGAGAAAATGAGCGATTTTGAAATCAATCGAGATAAGACAGGTCTGTGGTCCAAATGGTCTTTCAAAATTGCTTCGATCGATCCAAATAAGATCCCAGATTTTTTACAAGGTATATAATGATCAGTCGATGATTCTTTAACACAAAATCTTTTGTTTCCTTGCCATGGTTTTCATCAGTTGATGTTAAGGATCGTCCAGATCGTTCATCGTCTTCAACGCACTAACCACTCTTCTTCTTGACATGCACTCATTACCGAAACCTTTTTCTAACCATTTTCAAAGTATCTGTGGCAGAAATTTTTTCCGCAAATAAAATTTTATACAAGTTCTTTGCTCAATAAAATTAGACATTATGAAAATCGAAGACGTCAGTATACACTCCAGTGTATACGTGGACGTCTTGTGTTTCGTCCTTGTGTTAGCTTCGCTGTGCCCCATGTTGAACACTGATTATTAATTTTATCTACTGAGAATGACAACTTAGTTGTCGAAATACGTATTTAGGATACGATCATTAGTTGTGGTAAGGGATTTTATTATACTTTTTTTTAACGTATTGTATGATAACAATTGCGCCTATTTTGTCTAGAATCAATTTAATATTATTAAGGAATTTCTTTTTGTCCGTATGTCAATTATCATAAAAAATACATTTTAAAACACAATTCTGGAATTTTAAAACAACTTACTTTTGAGTTAGCTAGTGCTATATTACTTTAAAAACATGATACAGCCATTAGTGAAATGCAAATAATCTCTAAAATTACAATACAAATTACAAATTTTAATTGGCCCCCATATCAGAGATGTCTTCTAAATCCATTACAATAAGGATCCTTTTTATATCTCTATTTTTTCCTCTTATATTAATATTAACATATTATATATATGATACTATCCTATTAATCAGCAACATTGTTATATTTAAATTCAATAATTTCCATACAGTTTAGTAGGAAGTAATTACTGCGCAACGCATGCGGGCAAACCAACACTTAACCTCAATACATACATAGATTGACTTTCATTTAGTGTCTCCGTTCGTTAAGCATAACAGAGGTTAAACACGAGCTTATCAGTATTTAAAACGTTGGGCTTTCTGTTTATCTCCTCAGTCAATATCTTAAACAGGTTAGCGAGTGGAATCAATCTAAATGTGTATTAAAGAGCGCACGTGGAACGTAATCGGAACCTATTTGTGTCTCGATCTGCTAATAGGTATTGATACATCCGCCAACGATTCTAAGTTCCTCTTTTAATTATTATTGAACTAATTAACGTGTCTCAGTTTAGTGTCTTAGTTTTCTACTATCTTTCCAAGTACATAATTACATTTATTTAGTCTTAAACATTAGAAAATTATATAATAGTGTAGTATAGGTGACACTGGTGACAGAAATGCATCATTATTTTATTACACATTATATTCTTGCGCAAGCGCACGAGTGGACACTTTTCACGGTTTCATAATGGCATTTCGATCACATGTTGATATACGACGCTTTATCTTACAGGTGCAACTCTTTAAAAAATCCAAGAAATGAACTTTCATTCATGTAAATATTCGCCTATAAAACTAGTATGGTTGCATGTCTATTATATGTATCAGTTTTCGTAGTAATCAATGGTTATTAAGTTATTATAGTTATGAAATGAACAGTCTCGTTGTTTTTGACACAAATTGCACAAAATTAATAAAAATGGATGTTCTACCTAAAAAATTCAATTAGACGTGGAAGCCGCCGTTTCCAGTTTGCTTCCGGTAAGGTCGAAACATATATACGACAAAGAGTATAATCTGTTCGTGAAAGGCAAAGAATTGTTTGAAAGTTGTAAAGTAGTGTGCTCGTAGGCGTTATATTATTATTGTATATTAAGTGTTATCTATTAAATTTAACTACTATGGGTAAATAATACAACAGTCAGCTTTTATGATATATTGTCAACTTCTACTACCAACTTCAATGTTGCCCCTTAAATGTCACTATGTTACATGCCCTTTTTTACATCTTTCTACATAAACATATAATAAGTTACATAACAAAATCTTTATGTTTTAAAGGTATTCTTCTTTGCCGCTTCTCCAAATCGGGTTGAATCTTCGCTACGGACCTTTCTTTATTCTGATTATTATTAGATTTTGGTGTTGCATCAATCCTATGTGAAGGATCATCAGAGTTTGATGCTTCTTTTCTTGTTTCTTCATTAAACATGCTTGAACTTGGTCTAACTTGTAGTCTATTTATTTCTTCTATAGATTCCGTTTTCAGTCTTCAATCAGTAAGAATTGCCTTCATCTTTGTTTCATTATTTGCGCGGGAGTCCATGATCGGGCATTATTCCATATAAGAACGTTTTTATCTTCTATAGGTTTAAGTTTTCTTCTACTATCATTCCAATATTCTTTTTGTCGGACTTGGTTTTCTGCTAATATTTCTATCGTTTTTTCATTGTCAAAATATGATTTCATGGCTCTTCTGGAAACCGGGATAGTCGTTCGCATTCTTCTACCCATTAGCATGTGATGATAAATTCGCCATAGGAGTGGAATTATATTCAAGGACTACCATACTTGGGTGAATTGTAAGTTATTTTTTCAGAAGTCCTTTAATAGTTTGTATATGACGTTCTATTATACTATTTGATTGAGGATAATTGGGACTTGATGTTTTATGAGATATGCCAAGATGTTTAAGGAATTCGTTAAACTCTTATGAATTGAATGGTGGACCATTATCTGAAAAAACACTTAAACAAAGTCCATGCCTTTGAAAACTCTTTAAAAAGGATTCTATTATTGATTTAGAATTAGTGCTGCTTAACTTGAATAGTTCTATAAATTTTGAGTGATAGTCTACAATCAGTAAAAAGTCTTGTTTATTTAATTTAAAAAGATCTACGCCAATCTTCTCCCATGGTAATGTTGAAATTTCATGACGTTGAACTGGTTCTTTGGAGTTTGCTTTAGAAGAGGTTTGACATGTCGCACATCTGGATATAAAACTTGTTATATCTTCAGCTATTCTGGGCCAATTAACCGCTTGTGTTGCTTTTTAATGCACGATATTGTTCCTTGATGCACATTGTGTAGATTGTTCAGAATATTTGGTCTTTGTTTTGCTGGAATTATTATCTGATTTCTTTGAAAAAGTAAATTTCCAAATTCATGTATTTCATCCCTGCATTGAAAATAAGGTTTTGCCTGAACTGCTACAAAGCTGAAACGCTTAGGCCATCCATTTTTTAAATAATACCTGATTCGTTGTAATTCTTCATCCTCTAATTTGTCTTTTATTAATTCTTCATTCTTTTTCTTTGATGCTAATACTATTGAACATATGGAATAATCATTATAATAGTCAGTCGATATTGTGTGTTTTTCTGGATATCTAGATAAAGTATATGGAAAACCCATTTGCTTTCCAGGACAAAATTTTAGGTTTACTTGGTACTTTATTAACTTAATAACTAATCTCTGTAATCTAGGTGTTAGGGTATCAATTGGTTTGTTTATAAGACCTAATAGTTGTTTGTGGTCTGTAATCACATAAATTTCCCTTCCTGACAGATAATGATGAAATTTCTCGCACCCACCACTATAGCTAGCAATTCTTTTTCAATCTGAGAATATCTCATTTCAGCCTCTGTTAGTGATGTCGAAGTATATGCTACAGGTTTCCCTTCTTGCAATATAGCTGCACCCAAGCCATACTGGCTTGCATCTGTTGTGAGTGTTACAGGTACTGCTGGATTGAAAAATGCCAGAACAGGTGCTTTAGTTATCAAACTTTTTAATCTGTCAAAAGCTAGTTGCTGTGTTTGATTTCAAATATATTCTGTGTCAGACTTTAATAGTAATCTGAGTGATGCTGTTTCTTGAGAAACATTAGGAATGAATTTTCCTATATACTTTATCATGCCTAAAAATGTTTGCAATTCTTTTTTATTATTATGTTTTTAATATTTAAAATTGTTGATATTTTAGATATTTCTGGCATTATTAGAAATAAAGTGACCCAAAAATCTAACTTTATTTTGTGCTAACTGAATTTTATCTTTCTTAAATTTAACATTGAATTCTGATGCTCTCTTCAATAATTTTTCTAGCCTCTTATTATGTTCATCTAATGTCCTACCATAGATAACTATATCGTCCATATAAGCTATGGTCCCTTCCAATCCATCTGTCAGATCATTCATGGCATCTTGAAAAACTTCGCTTGCTGAGGATAACCCATTTTGTAATATGCAATACATGTATCTACCAAATGGAGTTATGGTGCATAATTTTAAGCTTTGTTCACCTAATGGAATTTGATGGAATGCATTTAGAGCATCTAAAACTGTAAAATATTTAGCACTATCAAGAAAAGCAAATACTGACTGAACTGTGGGTAATTTCGGTCTTTGTCTTTTTACAAATTTGTTCAATGGTCTAGGATCCATATAAATTCTGATTGTATCGTCTTTTTTTAGTAATAACAATTGGGTGAATCCAATCTGTAGGTTCTACTACCTTCTTAAGTATACCTTGTTGTTCCATAGTATCTAATGCTGTTTTTAATTGTTTATTTAGTGCTAAAGGTACACAACTACATATTTGAGGTACTGCATCATCTGTTAATTGAATTCTATATTTCTTTTTGAAGCAGCCTAGTCCTTTAAATACTGAACTATATTTATCTAATATTTGTAGTGGATCCTCATTTAAGCAATTTATATTTAAAATATTTGAACGTTTGATCAGATCTAATTCTAAGCAGCTATCTAGGCCTAGTATTGGTTGTAAATTTTCATTAACTATATAAAATTTATAATTTATTGCTTTATTTTTAAATGAACAAGTTAGACTACAACATCTTAAAATATTTAATTTATCATTAGAATATGTTAATAATCTCATTTTGGTATTTTCTATTTTAGTCTTAGTTTTTAACTACTGTATAAATTTATGGGTATAATGTTTGCTTCGCTTCCACTATCTAATTTAAATTTAATTATAGTATTTTCAACAAATATGTTTTCATACCACCTGTTTTTATTTTCAGTGATAGCATAAATATTAATTTCTTTACTTGCCTTTTCAGCAACCTTAATCATTCCAATATCAAGTGTGTACGCATTGCTTATTTCATCTTCTGTATCATTTGATTCTTCTATATATTGTATACTTTTATGGCTCTTACAACAAGAAGCGAAATGGTTGGGTTTTTTACACTTTTTGAATTTTCTTCCCCATGCTGGACATTTTCCATAATCATGTGAACTTCCACATTTGCTACAGCATTTTTTATTAATATTAGTTGGCATTTCTTACCTTCCTCTTTATAGTTTTTATGTTTCCCTTTATTCTTTATTTCATTAACAGCCACAGAACTTTCATATACATTCATTTGCTTGATTTGTGATTTTGATAGTTCACCTGCCCTACATATATCAATGCAATAAGCTAAAGTAGGGTTTTTCCATTTAAGTACCCTTTCTCTAAAGGCATTAATTACTTTTGATACCACAAATAATTCTGTCACGTATTAATGAATCATTAATTGATCGGAAGCTGCAGTCCTTTGCCTTATGTTTTAACAATGTAACATATTCATTTATACTTTGACCTTCCTCCTGATTATACGAAAGAAATAGGTACCGAATATACGTCTCGTTTTTAAAAGGTTGAAAATATTGAGTGAATCTATCCAATAATTTTCTAATTGTTATTTGTTCTCCGTCATTGAAGGTAAATATATTGTATATATCGACACCCTTTTCACCTTATATATGTAAAATATTGCTTTTTGGATCTCCTCTGTTTTTTCTTTTAGTTGAGCCGCTATCCAGTAATTTTCTATAATTTGTCGCCATTTTGTCCAAGACGAAGCAGGATCATTGCCAGGTTCAAAATTTGTAGGAGGATTTAAATTCATATTTATATACTTTTACAGCTGCCACCATGTAACGTAGTGTGCTCGTAGGCGTGATATTATTATTGTATATTAAGTGTTATCTATTAAATGTAACTACTATGGGTAAATAATACAACAGTCAGCTTTTATGATATCTCGTAGGCGTGATATTATTATTGTATATTAAGTGTTATCTATTAAATGTAACTACTATGGGTAAATAATACAACAGTCAGCTTTTATGATATATTGTCAACTTCTACTACCAACTTCAATGTTGCCCCTTAAATGTCACTATGTTACAAAAGTTAACACGGAAGAGATTTTATTGGCATATTTTGTTGAGAAGGTAAGTTATGTTGTACGTTATGCATTAATAAATGTGGTATTTTATAAATAGTCACGAAAATAAAAATCATCGCAGTACTGAATGCTGAAAGCTCATGAGAATGTGGACTCACATAGGGAAATACCACAAATTAACTGCCTTTTTTAACAACGATACGAAGCAAAAAGTCATGGTTTTCCCAAGGGATGAAATCGACAAGCTCCTTCTTAAAGCGCCTGATGAAATGTTTTTATTAATCAAAGTACGTAAGTACATTTGACGTATGTCAACGAGGTATTAAATTTTTGTATATTTCGTGTAGCTTGTGTCTGTTGTCGTAATTGCTGGTGGCTGTAGGTGCGATGAATTAGTAAAAGTGTGTATTACTGATATAGAAAACAAAGGTGATCTCTTCCTGATCCATATTCCTTACACAAAGACCCATAAGAAAAGGTCTTTCACAATTTTGTCTACTGGATTTGGAATGAATCCTATTAATTTATATCGCAAATATATTTATTTGCTCCCAAAGAAAGTGAGCACAATGAGACTATTCCTCTGTTACTGAAGTAGAAAATGTACGATGCAACCTGTTGGCATTAACGGTTTCGAAAAGATGCCAGAATTGATAGCAAAATTTCGTAAGTTAGAGAACTCTAAAATGTATACCAGGCATGGATTTCGCAGAGAGGCTACTTTGTTGTCCGACTGTGGTGTCAATGTGAGAATTCTGAAGCGTTTGGAAAGTTATTTTAAAACTGGTAGATTAGTAATCGACAGTGGGTTTATAATTACAATTAATCAATGTATACAGAATTGGAGAACAGAAGGTTTCCTAAGCAAAGTATGACAGTAAAGAACGCGAAATTCACGTACTTAATAGACTTGAATGTTTAGATGGCAAATAGGAAAAAATAGGCAAAAAAGTATGGGAGAGAATATTATGACTGGGTTAACTAGACATACATATTAAGGAATTAACAAGGGAATGTTGCACAAGGAATTAATTAATAAGGGAGGATGAGATAAGCAGAAATTCTTCCGGAAGTGGCACTTTTAAGAGAATTATATTGGAAATATCACAGGAGGTACATAATATACTGTAGTTACTTAGAATTAAGTAAGGAATTAATTAAATTAAAATAGGTCGTAAATTTAAAACGCAAAAATCTATACAATAAATAATTGTTTGTTGTGAAAATATCAGATATGAACGTTTATAATTAACCTTTTAAAGAATAGCCAAAAATATATCATGCTCACCGCCGATTACAATATCGATAACAAAAAGAGAATGTCAACAGAATAGATGCCAAAACATTTCACACATTACAGTGACATGTATATTATAGTAGCTACACGCTAAGCAGATTTTGTGGCAAAATCTCATGAATTTTCTTAAGTGGTTTTATTATGAAATTAAAGTAACGCAGCAAACCTCACGTCAATTAACATAATAACCGACGCGAACATCTCTGCTTTATTATGTTCCTGCTCGCCAAGGTTATTTAACGTACCATCCTTCTCAAGTAAGTATTTCAGTAAACTCAGTAAATTCAGTAAACTATTCAGAAGCTCTTTCAGAGTTGTCCAAAGCTGTGCAAATAAGGAGCTGTACCCAAAAATGAACTGTTTTATGGTCTCGATAAGCACACAACAACCGACATAAAGTTTGTTGCATTGCTTAGTGCGAAGGAGAAAGGAGGAATAGAATGGCGACCTTGAGCATGTACATAATAATAGTCCTGAAGTTTAGTTAACTGTTTAAAAGCTGTTCAAACAGGGCCTGTGCCCAAGAAGACACGGTCTTAAAATCTACATGAGCAGGTAACAACCGACATGAAGTTTTTGTTTTGTAATTGATTTTTGCAGCAACATGCCCAAAATAACGACTTCATTTCAAATGTTCTGTGTTTCAACGAAGCGTGCTTTACACGAGACGGAATTAACAATTACCATAACGATCATATCAGGGCATTACAAAATCCACATGCGATTAGACAACGTAATTTTCAACAAAGATTCAAAATCAACGTATGGGGTAGAATTTTCAACGATAACTTATTACCTGTGCATATGCTGGAAGAACGTTTGAACATAGATATTTACAAAATTTTTTAGACAACATCTTCGAGTTTCTTGAAGATACACCTTTTAACGTTATTGCAACTATGTGGTACCAGCACGACGGTCCTCTACCTCATCGTGGACAGGTAGCCGTTGAGTGGTTAAACCAACACTTTAGAAACAGGTGGATTGGTAATAATGGTCCAAATACATGGCCACCGCGATCACCCGACTTAAATCCTTTAGGTTTCTATTTTTGGGGGCACATGAAACAAATTGTTTATCAAGAGGAAATTAATAGAGGACTACAATTGTTACAGAGAATACAAAATGCTGCTACTCAAATTAAAAATCAACCAAACCTTTTCGTTCGAGTCAAAAACTCTTTATAGTTCGTCGTTGTGAAGCATGCATTGAAGCGGGAGGAGGACAATTTCAGTATTTATTATAATTGTGTATTCACATGATTTTGAGTGTTGAAAAAAATTTATGTAAATATTTAAGTGACTTTGAAAAATTAAAATAATTACAATCAAACGTTTGATGTCTTTTATTTCCTTAAATAATTGAAATCGGACATATATCCCAATAATGTTTTTTTGTTAAAATTACATACGCTTTCATATGGCAAAGTTTGTCGGTGAGGTCACAAATCACCCTGTATAATCTCATCGTGTACGCTAAATTATTTTAACTTTAGATACATCATTATACATTTTTATAATCTTAAGTTTCAGAGTTAATATTCATAATATTTTCAATTATGAAATCAATTTTCAATTATGGAATTTATAAAGTCTTGAGCATTAATAACATCTATTCAATCTGCAAAAGTACTATCAGCAAATAATAGTCCGCTTAGTTGTCTTCGCTACTACACTGCCGCATATACAGTAGGCTGGGTCAAAAAAAAATTTTTCTTCATTTCTTGAGAGGCTCAGTGATAAAAAGGTGCTAAATGGTATAGCTAATCTGCAAAAAAAAATTTAATACATTATTTAAAGTTTTACTGCCTCCGGATAGCGATAGAAATTTCAGAAAAAGTAAATTTTTCTGCTTAGTTTAATTAGTTTAAAAAGGTGTCGTAGTCCGTCTTTACAGCTGGGGAGAGTTTTTATAGAAAACCACACTGGAGCGTAAACCTTGATAATATATAAATTGCAAGAGTGGTATGGTTTGCAGAAGGGTTCTCAACTGAAATATATAGACGAAGAATTCTGTTAGCACGTGTTAGCCATCGAGCATGAGATTTTTTGCCGGGTGATTTATTTGCCAAATTGTTTGCAGCTATACCCGTTGAAACTGTTTTAACTATTTTGTACAAATACTTCTGAACTGCACTTATATCTTCAACCCAAAGCTCTGGTAAGTTCGTGGGAATCGGTTGAAACTTCACGATAGGTCTTTTTTCACAGTTTTCAAGTGCCTTGCCAATTTTCCCCAAAAATGTCTGTGGTCCTGATGTACCACCATCAACATGTTGAAACAGGTATCTGAATGGCAGTTCATTCATATGCAACATACAAATGATCCACTGTAAGGGTCTACCCAATCTTTTTTCTAGTGTACGTATAATAATACCCCCAGATTTGCCAACATTAACATTTGTGCCATCACAACCAATTGCAATCAAAAAATCCATCGATATATCCGCATTCAATAAAAAGTTGAATATTTCTTGTTCTATGCACTTTGCAGTGCCTGAAGAAGGTGAAACATATCCTAAAAACTTCGAGTTAGGTTCTTTAATTAATGAAATATGCTCCTCTAGTATACATTGCCTGCACTTCTTTCCATCTTTTTCAGATATAATTGAAGTTCGGTCTTTTCTTCCATCGAAATATAAAGCGGGTATTTGTGAAACACTTTGTTGTAAAGTTATATTTTCTTTGTTTTTTTCTCTTTCTCGGCGAAGTTTATTTTTGTCTATAACTACTGAGCTCGAAGTGTGCAGAGCTGCAAATGCGAATGCAGCTCCTGCCCTGTCTGATACTCCAAATCTATCGCATGTTTTTGATAATAAGCTAAAATCAATTGCCCCTTTTTTGTTACAGTTTTTGAAGGACGCAATTGAAAATGTCGTGTTTCTTCACAATCCGACTGAACACATTCGGTTTCAGATGCACTACTCAATTTATCTGTAGGTATTTCGGCCATTTCTTGTTGATTTAGAGTAGATTTTTCTCGTAACAACTTTCTTTTTAATGTCTTTCTAATCTGTATTGTTGTTCCAACATTTACACTACTTATAGCCATTTGTCTAACCCTTCTTTGATCTATTATAAAACTTCGCTCTCTTTCAGGTATTTTTTTGTTTTTAATGAAGCACATTTAAGAAAATCTCTGTACTTACATGCCGAAATATCAAACAAAATGTTACTTTCACAAAGAAACTTTTCCAACTTGTTTCTAGGTATTTTTGGGTGAGACTTCAAAAGATTTTTACATTTTAAATGATATGTTTGTAGCATTACTTTCATTCGTTTAACCTCTACTGTAGGTATAGACGATTTCTCCCATATTTCCATTATTCTTGCAACTACAATGGCTTCTATTTCTTTATATGTTGGCTCCTTTTTAGTTTCCCTCTCATATTTTAAGCTATGACGGGTCCACTCATAAAATTTCATCACATCTTCATAAGTTGGTAATATATTATCTTTCAAATCACATAAAACACCAAACAAAGGACACCTCCAACTATTTCTGGTACGCTCCATTTCTCAAATGATAAAATAAACAAATAAATGACAGCATTTTACAACGCAACACTAATTATTTTAACGATCGCGGCACACTTGTCTCATCTAATTCCGTGTTGTAAGAAATAAAGATTGTACGGGGATTTCCCTATTTTGTTTTTGCCTTGAACCGTTTAGATAACATACAAAAGCAGCACGTTTTTTAGTTTTTGTAATATATAAAAAAGTAGAATTTTATATTATTGTTCCTTTTAATGACTTATTTGTCGGTATTAAGGTTCAATTAGACGTGCCATAGCCCTAACCATAGCCGTAACCAAAATTCAATTAATATCTACGGTTACGGCTATGGCGTTACGGCATGTTACCAAATTCGAAAACATTGTAGCACATACGATTGGTTTTATATGGTTAGGGCTGTGGCACGTCTAATTGAACCTTTAGACTGAATCAGTGCTGTATATCGCTACCTTAATATATAAATGCCCTAACTCATTTTTTTTTAATCGAGGTTTTTGCATGTTTCGATAGATGATCTTCTAATATATCGAAATATCAAAAAAAAAAAACTGGATTTGTAAAAAATTGATTTAGGGACTTTCTATATTAAGGTAGCGATATGTAAATGCACATTGTAAAAGTACAGTTTTATATCGGGATTACCTCTATATGCCGATACTTAGAATTATTTTGCATAAAACTTGCATAGATATGTAACTGAAAAAGTATTATTAAAGTGATGTCAAAAATCCACTTTTTCTGAAATTTCTATCGCTATCCGGAGGCAGTAAAACTTTAAATAATGTATTAAATTTTTTTTTGCAGATTAGCTATACCATTTAGCACCTTTTTATCCCTGAGCCTCTCAAGAAATGAAGAAAAATTTTTTTTTGACCCAGCCTAATATACAGTGCCTACTTTCGGTGAAATACGTATTATATTATTAATAATAACATGCACCAAGCTTTAAAGTTTGTTTTACTATACTCTGCTTGGATGGTTAATAAAGAGTAGTTGCATGTGTTGGAAGAAATATGATTCCAATAGGTGCGACGCAGCATTACTCATAAAAATAGAATGTATATATCTATTTTTCTATCTAATTGATAATTCAAAATATAGAAATATAAGCCATTATTAACGTTTTCACGCCGTAAAACGATGGTTGATCCTTTTAAATGACTTCTCATGAGCTAATTTACTGTTAACACCACTACTTATACTAACACACTGTGTTAGTTAATAAGTTTAACATTTAGTTTGATAAAACATAATAGAACTGTTTCGGCACGACGTGTGGAATGGCAACTAACAGAATCTATGATGCGATGTCGGCACATAAAGTATACATTATGTTATTGATATAATTACGATATTGGGTATAGAATAACAAACAGTTTATGGGAGTTGTGGCTTTACATCTGATGTTAATATATGTAACATGATAATCTACGATGATAGATCCCAGTTATATAGCTGAACTCTGGTATTTGTAATGAGTATGTCTTTAGTGTTATACTTATTCACTATAAGTACTGTGTTTACACGTTGTCCTGAAATTAGTTTTAAATTTATATTGTGTCGTGACTTAACACATCATCAATTTGACACGCTAAAGTTTTTAGAATATGAATATTTTGCGAAATCGTTTGCTTTAGAAAGCACTATTTCTCCTTTATATGAACTTCGATTTTGATCTATATAAAAATATCTATTTGTAGTGGTTTATCTACTAGAGATTAATTTATTGTTTACCTAATTATAGATTAGCGCAGACTGATTGTAACTAGACTTCACTTACGTCAAGAACATAGCGTTGGCAATATTTTCTGTCATATCGACAAAAGAGATGTTGAATAAAAACAGATATCACTAACATTTACAAATGTTATTCTTGTTTGTTATTGTGGTTTTCTTGAACCGTTCTACATTTTCCATTTCAAAACCTTCAAATTAAATATTACATAGTAGAAAACTGTTATACGTGCTATATTACGTGCTCATATCGTATCCTCCACTATTATCTTCTTAACATAAATAAAGTATAAGTAGGCACATACCAACGGACACTCTTTGAAAAAATTAAATGTTTTACAAATTGAGTCTCAGTAGCAATATTTAAGTCATGCTTAGCTTATTGGATTTTTATTAGTATATACTACTGAGGATAAACTGCAGGGATATATATATATATATATATATATATATATATATATATATATATATTTCATTAAAGACATTTTATAACATGTGCGCAATTGAAAACGTAATTAGTTTACTTTGATTTTTTATTAAAAAAAAATGTAGCTAAAAGGAAACATGTTTTCTTTCTCCATAAGCATAAATTCAAGCAACATTTGAGTAGTATCACTCATAGTTGTTAATTTTTGGCGGAAAATGTTAAGTTGTATTCACTGAAATGGTTTAAGTTACCTGTTATTTGTTATTTATATTGTATGTATTAAAATTTAAAAAAAACATTAAATGATTTTCAAGGTTAAGTAGTATAACTTTAGTTTAAGACATACCTCAAAATGTTCAAGGTATTTCAAGGACAACTAGATGAACTTTTTAATTGAACACATGACATGATACAATATTCTTCATATTGTTTATAATCCTACACACATTTTAACACGTAATCCAATATTGTTAAAAGACATTAACTATATGTATTTTTAGCTTGTTTGTTGATTAAAAAATGATACTGATTTGCATAATGCGAAACGTTTTGATTAATTATCAATCAAATAGTTTTTATAAAATTAAATGTATTGTTTTATATAATATAAAATGTTTGGTGGTGTCCTACTATTGTATATACATTATCTATTTTTTTGTGATGATGACAGCTTAATTATAAAAATGTTTTATTATGATTTGCAAAAGATCTTGGTAATAGTTGTTTACGTATCAAGTCCGGAAGTAAGATTTTACTGGATCAGTAAGCAAATACCAGGACAAGTCGTAGACGAGCCCCTGATAGCTTACGAAGCTAGTAAAGCCCTTTTCGGACGTGGTGCGTACAACATTTTTTTGCTATCGTAAATTTTTCACTTTTATTATCGTAAAGTTTCCACTTTTACTAAACAGATGATCAATTTAAAATCTGTGATATGCTTTTGCAGTAATGTGTGTTACCTTAGAAACCAGTGAACAAACAACAGTCGATTTGTAAAAATAATTGAATTGAAAATGAGGGATGAAAGTGATTGAGACTGTGAACATAACATTAGCGAGGGCACTAAAGCATATTGTGACAATTTGCTACCTACTGTGTCGCGGGAAAGGTATGTAAAAGTTTTCCGGGAATTTGAAGCATGGCTTAACAGGAAAAAAGTAAGAGAAATATCTGAATAAGTAGTGCTAATGTACATCGGAGAGAAAAGTAAAATTTGTAAACCATCAACTTTGCAGAGCTACCATTCAATGCTGAAAGACACACTTAAATTGAAAAGAGACATATATACTTCTAAATATAATAAAGTAAACTCGTTTAGAACAACACAGGATATAAATAAAAAAAGTCTCCGAGTTTTTACTAAGGAAGATGTAAGCAGATTCTTGACGGAAGCTCCTGATGAGGATTTCTTACATATAAAGGTACGTATCACTAGTGTTTTCTTTAGAAACTGATATATGTAAATTGTCAAAAAGTGGTGCTGATAATAGGAATCGCAGGAGCATGCAGTCGCGAGAAATTAGGGATAATGGCGCTCGATCGCATAAACGACAAGGATGCAATGCTAGTTGTGAGCGTTGGTGACACAAAAAATTATGTAGACCGAACATTTGTCGTTAGTAGAGGAAAAGAAAATCTTCATTTACACCTTTATCGAAAATACGTAGCCATACGATCAGCCGACACCCTCACAATCACCTCTTCATGTTTTACAAGAAGGGACATTATTAAATCCAGCCAATTGGAAATTCATATTTTAGCTAATATGCCAAGCAAAATAGTGAAATGGTTGAAATTACAAAATCCGCAAGACTACATTGGTCATTGCATTCGACGTAGTTCCACATTTTTAGCAGACGCTGGTGCCAATTTATCTAGCATTAAAAGGCACGGAAGGTGTAAGTCTACATCAGTGTCAGAGGGATATATAGAAGATTTCATTTAGAATAAAATTAACATCATGAAGAAAATACAGGACTGGGAAGAGAATGCTACTATGTCCGGAAATGGCAAACTCGTCCATCTAGAAGAAGCGTCTATATAATTAATGTTGAAAATACTGCAATACCTAATTGTTCATTTATAACAGCGCATAATTGTACGCTTAATTATAAATAAATCTAAAAGTCCAAATATAATTTCTTATTTTTACAGGACTAGTCCGGTAAAAAATATTCAGCGGACTAGTCCAGTAAAATGATGCTTTCTAGATTGAAAATTATTTAAGTGAGGTGTTCATAAAAGAAAAAATTATTTCAAATTAAATATTCCAATGCAGTCATTCAACTGTACCTTTTATAAAACAAAAACAAGCTTTTTTCGAATCTTAATACATACTATATATTTTCCAGAACTGTACTTCGGCAAACTGTAATATCGGCAATATCGAACTAGTTAAAACTAACTGATTGCTAACAAAAAATAATGCTGCGTTAAATATTAGTTTTTTTAATTCTGTTGTTCTGCAGAATATACGAGTAAATCACATAAATCGTATTGGTAATAAACACATAAACATTGAAATGTTTGTTTTACATTTTCAGAGTTATCTAAATCGACATAAATACAATCCCATCGTAAAAATGTTAATTTACGCAACATTCTCAACCACACATTCGCAGAAATATAAAAATGTTTCCATTTTTAAAGAGAGCTGTGCTGTTTACGTTAGACATTCAAATGGGATATCATGACTAAGGAGATAAGAGTAAACATGACGCTCGTCATGTCGTCACAGAAGCTTCAAAATAGTGCCACTCTCTCGAGTCCGTGACTAACAAACGTCATGAAAAAGTAATTCCCGTCAGCTTTTATAAAAATAGTACAACTGATGTGCTACAAAAAAATTTATTTAATTATCCGCTTTTTAACTCATTTTAAACATCCCTATACTCAGTAATTTTAGCATTAAGTCACATCTATACTATTAAGATAAAATAAAACAAATTTTATGAATTTCACTTTTTAATTATCACTGTAACGAGTCGTTTCGCACCAACCTGGGCTTCGTCAGACATATAACTAACTTATTTACAAAATATTTTTTATATTAAACACAAGTAAACAGTAACAAGCAAAAACACTGTTTTTGCTTGTAACAAGTAACAAGTAACAAGCAAAAACACTGTTTTTGCTTGTTACTGTTTACTTGTGTTTAATATAAAAAATATTTTGTAAATAAGTTAGTTATATGTCTGACGAAGCCCAGGTTGGTGCGAAACGACTCGTTACAGTGATAATTAAAAAGTGAAATTCATAAAATTTGTTTTATTTTATCTTAATAGTTATAATGGAATTTCATCAAGTAAAGGCCGAAACAATCATACATCTATACTATGTAAGATAATTCAATAACTTTTTTATAATGTGTGGTATCTTCTTTATATGGTCGATTCAATTAGTTGGCGATTTAAGGTCTGGTATTACTTCAAAATGTATATATTTAAAACAATCTTACATGTTTCGGCATATGATGCCTTTTTCAAAGAATTTAATATATATGTATATATATATATATATATATATATATATATATATATATATATACCGGGTGTATTATGAAAAACCTTTGGGGCTGTAGCTTCCTTATATTTTATCTGATTTTAATGAATGATATGTCAAACTAAATCGTTTTTAAAGCACTGTAACCAGTTTTTAAAAAAAAAATTTTTGTGACAGACAGTAGTAAATTTTTTTTTTTAATTGTACTACATATTTTTTTTTACTTATTCTAATAAACATTAATTTCCTGAAGACACCTCCATTAAATTGAGTGACAAATTTTTTATTATTAAAAAAAAACTACGAAATTTACAGAAATCAAGCTATCATATATTTCAATGAATCAAATGTTCGAAATTGGCCCCATTTTGTTCCAGACACATTTGACACCTTCTATTAACTCCAACTGCTGCGTTTAATATAAGATTTGGTGGTATTTCATGACATACTTGTACTATCCTTCTTACTAAATCATCTCTGGTATCAGGTGGAGTCAAATAGACATGATCTTGAATGTAAAACCACAGAAAGAAATCCAGTGGACTCAGATCTGGCGATCTAGCAGGCCATCGAATAGGTAGGTCCGTAAGTGCCCATCCATCTGACGCAAAATAATTATTTAGAAAATCAGTATTCATTCGTGCATTATGGGGTGTGGCACCGTCCTGTTGGAACACCACCCTGTTTAACTCAGCAAGTGGCAACTCATCTAAATAATCGCCTAATTCATTGCGTAACTAATTATTATACTTTTCTTGGTTTAGATTATCCTCCACAAAAAAGGCCCTACTACTCTATCGCCTAAAATGCCACACCATACATTTACACTGAACCGATTTTGAAAATTGTGTTGCATCACAACATGGTTATTTTCAGTGCTCCAATGGCGATGATTATTTCTGTTGAATACACCATTTTTCCCAAAAGTGCATTCATTTGACCACAACACACGACGATGAAAAATTGGATCTTCCCTTAGTTTATTCATGAAAACCGTGCAGAATTGAACCCTTCGTTGAGGGTCGTTTTCACCGAGAGCATGCACCTTCCGTGGTTTATAAGGAAAGAACTTGTGCTTCTTCAGAATGTACTGAACTGTAGAATGTGATACCTGCATGTAGTGAGCAATTTCTCGCGTAGACGTATTAGGGTTTTCTTCCACATAGAGCAAGACACTTAATTCTAAATTTTGATCTTGAATTGCACGTGCGTTAATTTTCGGTTTTTTGAATGATCCAAAATTTCGTCAATTTCGCACGAGCCTTCCAAACTTATCGGCACTTGGACGCAGTCTGTCAGGAAAACGATTTCCATAAAGTCGCAAAGCAGCTGCAGAATTTGTTCCGCATTCAAAATATGCTTGAATCGCATCCACACGTTCGCCATTATCCATTTCAATAACAAAATTTAGAAATAAATCGTTGAAAATGTTATAATGAATGTGTGACTGACAGATGTCACAGCTCTCTTCGAAAATTTGGAATGCACTTTTATCGTTCAATATGACCGCTTGATTTTTAAATTTTTAAAATAAACACTGTAAATGTTGTTGTTGACCCACCGCTCACTGATAACATTGGTTTGTAATCCTCTATGGGCTATATAGTATTGAATGTAAGTGATTTTAAAAGGTACACACATTTGCTGGTAATAAAATGAAATAGAGTATTTAAAATGCATTTAAGAAATCTCTGTGTTCGGAAAAACCAGAATAAATCGAACAAAAAAAAAACCTTCAATTTCTCGATTTTTTTTAATACAAGGATATCGTTGTTTACAGTTTCATATTCAGAAAAAGTAATATATGTATTTGAATAAGGAAAAAAAAAGTATAGTGCAATTTAAAAAAAACACAGTTTGCAGCTGTCTGTAAAAAACAAAGTGTAAAAAAAAATTCAAAGCGGATCACGTTACAGTGTTTTTAAAACGATTTAGTTCTACGTATAATTTATTACATTCGGATAAAAAATAAAAAAGTTACAGCACGAAAGGTTTTTCATAATACACCCGGTATATAGATACATATACATACATATTTAAATTCTTAAAAAATATTTCGCACTTTTCGCAAAGTTTTGTTTTATTCTAATGTAAATACTTCCTAAATCTGATTACAAATTTGATATTTTCATTCTATAAGATCACTTATGAATTTAATTGCTAATGTAAGTACATCTTTATATTTTATTTTACTTTGTATGGCTAATCCGTAAATAATTTAATAGGTCTGATGACGAAACGAATAAAGTTGCAAAACTTTAGGTAGCAACAAATCGTTTTATTTGATTATACATTGACCCAAATTCTGTTTTTGTTAACAATAAAATTATATACATATTAGAGTTAATTTGATCCAGCATTTTACACTCAAAGGAATTTTACCTATATATATATATACAGGGTGGGGCACATAAAGTGTTACAGAGCAATAGCACTCAAACGATTAATCATATCGAAAAATGTTTCAGACAAAAATTTCAGTGTTGGGAAGGCGGTCATACTGGGTCACCCAGTTTTTTGATCGGTGTAGGCGTAGAAGCTACGTCAATGTCAACTCCAATTTTTTAAATGGAACCATGTATTTTCTTTTCAATAACATTATTACAGATTTTAAGACGAATTTAGCGACCTACAACACAAGGTCATTCTAGTCACGCAAAGTATGAAAATAGTCGAAAAATATCGGAATAATCAGCATCAAAGGATCCACTAACTTTGGTTTGGGTCTACCTACAGAAGATACTCGAAGTGACCACCCTCCGCTTGTAAGCAGTGGTTAATTCTCCGAGGAAACGACCTTCTAACGTTAGCCAACATTTGTGGTGTAATTTCGGTACATGCTCGGCGTATTCTTTCTCTCATGTCGTCGGGCGTGGTAGGTGCTTCCGCCATTACGTATCCTTTGACAAAACCCCAGAAAAAGTAATCCATTAGGGTTAGATCTGGCGAACGAGGTGGCCAAGCAACAGTAGCGCCTCGTCCTATCCATTTTTCACCATAAATCTCATTCATCACTTGTCTTGCACATAGAGCATAATGGGATGGTGCACCGTCGTGTTGCATCCACATGTTTATGCGAACTAGCAAGGGCACGTCTTCCAGTAATTCGGGCAGTACGTTTTGCAGAAAGTTTGCGTAAATTTTCTCACTTAAGTGACCTTCAAAAAAATGTGGACCAATGACGTGATCGCCGACAATGCCGGCCCAACAATTAACGGACCACGGATGTTGATATCGTACAGTTCTCGTCCATCGAGGATTCGCATTTGCCCAGTAATGCATGTTATGTCTATTCACATTTCCCGTATTTGTAAAGTTAGCTTCGTCAGAAAAAAGCACATGACTCAAAAATGAAACATCCGTGTCCATTTTTCGACGAATCCAGTTACAGAAATTGACGCGATTTTGGAAATCATTGCCGTACAAATCCTGATGCAGTGACATACAATACGGATGTAATTTGTGTTGATGTAATATTCTTAATACAGATCGCCGACTAATTCCACTCTCTCTTTCCATTTGCCTGGTGCCCGCATGGGGATTTTGTGCAGTAAAAGCTAAGATAGCAGCCGCATTTTCATCAACAATCGGTCGACGTTTGGCTCGTGTTTGTTTCATTGTACCGAAACGACAGAAACGGTCAGCTAATCGCTTAAATGCCATGTGCGATTTTTGTTGTCTGTCCGGATAACAGCCGCGTACAACTGCTCAGCGTTTCTGTAATGTTTGCGGCATTCCCCCAGCACCATTAACATATCAAAATATTCTTGATAATCGTTCATTTTCGCGATCCGATGTACTCACAATAGAAGGGTAATGCTTGACTAACTGACAGCCGTATGCGTTGACAGTTGATGCTGATTATTCCGATATTTTTCGATTTTTCGACTATTTTCATACTTTGCGTGACTAGAATGTCCTTGTGTTGTAGGTCGCTGAATTCGTCTTAAAATCTGTAATAATGTTATTCAAAAGAAAATACATGGTTCCATTTAAAAAATTGGAGTTGACATTAACGTAGCTTCTACGCCTACACCGATCAAAAAACTGGGTGGCCCAGTATGACCGCCTTCCCGAACACTGAAACTTTTGTCTGAAACATTTTTCGATATGATTAATCGTTTGAGTGCTATTGCTCTGTAACACATTATGTGCCCCACCCGGTATATGTTTTCTTTTAGGTTTTCGCGGGTAGTAGTAGAAAACTCGAAATCCAGTTAAAACACACTGGATTTCGAGTTTTCTTCCGCGTTTCCACTGTTTGGTCTTCGTAAAGACCGGTGCTGGTTTCTGGATATATTATATATGTATATATATATATATATATATATATATATATATATATATATATAAATATCTATATATATATATATATATATATATATATATATATATATAAGTGTTTAGCAAATCATCATACGAAATTTCGTATGATTTGCTTTGTAATTTGTAGACAGCAATGTTACATCCCCCCTTACTTTGCAATTACATACATACTAACTTGATATTTGTAAATATTTCATATAAAAGCCGAAAAACTCCAATAATTTATCAATTGTTATATTTAATAAACGGCTAAGAAATTATCTAAACACTTATATATATATATATATATATATATATATATATATATATATATATATATATATATATATATATATCGGTAAAATTCCTTTGAGTGTAAAATGCTGGATCAAATTAACTCTAATATGTATATAATTTTATTGTTAATAAAAACAGAATTTGGGTCAATGTATAATCAAATAAAACGATTTATTGCTACTTAAAGTTTCGAATGATTAATTTAAAAGAAATTATCGACCTTACTATATTGGATAAAATAAAGCGGGCAAGCGGTCTGGCAATTTAAAACTCATTTATTATTTATAATTATCTCTATATTTCGCAACAACGTTGTTGCTTCTTCCGGAGATAAAAATGTAGAGTTCAAAAAAATAATAAAAGTGAAGTACACGGACAATAAATTTTATTGTCCCTGTACGTCACTTTTATTATTTGCTTAAAATCTTGTATTTTGTGTTTCCTCAATTTATCTATTGTGTAGCTCTTGTATTTCGTTTCCACTTTCTGTATTTGAAGTGCGTACAATGACTCGTCTAGATTAAAATCTTGTATTTTGTGTTTCCTCAATTTATCTATTGTGTAGCTCTTGTATTTCGTTTCCACTTTCTGTATTTGAAATGTGTACAATGACTCGTCTAGATTTAAAATTCGTTGGTATAGAACCTTTCTTCAAGATTCTTCTTCTAAGATTGCTATAGACATTTATTTCGTAATCGTTTGTACTAAAATGGGTACTACAACTACAAATTACTGCTGTTTTTGAAGGTTCAAAATCTTTTCTTTTTAATGTTATAATTCATTTTTTCCGTAACTGTGGATCATAATGGAATCTACACATTTAAAATATATGCTAATATGATAGAAAAATGTAAAAATAAGTACACTTATCTTTGGTATTTTATGTTGCTATTTTTAACAAAACCGATTTTACAACCGTAAGCGGAACACGAAATGACCATCTTTCACACAAACTATAACGCAAAATAAAACTTCTATTGTTTATATTAATGATAGATACAAACAGTTGTAACTTTACTTAATGCAATTCACCACGTGCTTAAAATAAAACTGATTTAACTATTCAAAATTATTCATTATCAGAATACGAACTCGGAATGTTTTGCCAGTACTAGCTCTATCTCGCTTATAATTTTCTCTCTCTAATGTTGGAGTCAATTCCTATGACGCATAGGCAATCCATATATACTACATCCATGGGTATAGCCTATCCTGTAAATATCCTCATAGAAAGTAATCTAACGGCGTTAGATCGGGTGAACTTGCATCTTATTGGTCCATGTGTGCCGATCCACTTATCAGGGAAAATTTGGTTTACATAATCAATCACAATTTTAGAATTGTGAGCGGGTGATCTATCATGCTGAAAATACATGCGGGCACGTATATTCAGCATTTTCAAGAAAACCTGGAAATTCGAACTGAAGGAATTCTAAATATGCCTTACCAGTTCCTTCATAAAACTTTGGTCTAATAATGTACCCATCGATCATGCCGCACCATACATTAATTCCTCAAATTCTCTGAAAGTTGGTCTCTCTCATCCAATGCGAACTTTCTACAAACCAATAATGGTAATTGTGTCGATTTACGGTTTCGTTATTATAAAACGGCTCTCATCTGTCCAGAATATTGAGCCAATAAAGCCATTTTCACGGGCAGTCGCTAGCTATGCAAGAAACGCCAGTCTTGATGCAGGTGAATTTTGAAAGGCCTAAATTTGGTGGATTTTAGGATTCGTTGAATAGAAGAACGAGAGATATCGCATTCCGCTTCAATTTCTCGAATTGAAATAACCGGAGTATTAAGCACACTTCCCCTAACACCAACACTGTGCCTTTCATCAGTAGTAGTCTTTTTTTTAATAGTTAGAAAAGGCACCTCAATGTCTTCAAATTTGAAGCCAGACGTGTAAAATACATAGCGCTTGGCATACGTTTGTCAGGATACCACTCTCCGTAAATACGCATGCATCACGCCTGTTTTTCTACATTCCCCATAAATGAGGAATATATTCAATTTTTCCTCATTTGTAAAATCGCCGTTATTCATTTTAAAAATATCTTTGTTCGAAGTAACTTTGAGACAAATTTTAATAACACCTTATGAACTGTCAAAGTTAACAAACAAATAATGTCAAATTTGGTTTAGTCTCCATAGATCGCTGTGGTTTCTACGATCCGTTTTTGAATATTTGAAATGCAATTTCACCTCTGTCTTGATGTCTAAATAGAAAGTGTAATACTTCATAAGAAAGTTAATTTTCCGTAGAATTCAAATTTTAAGGAAAATATACAGGATGCTATTTAAAATAAAAAAGAATTTTGACAGGTGATAATAAACCTAGGTTTATTATTATGACGTGCCCACCAAGCAGAGAATAAAGTTTAACTCTTCGAAAATGAAGGCACGTGGAAACTTCAATTCATTAAGAAAAAAATGCCTTAGGAGCACGTGATACTGGAAACACACAAAATAGTCACCCTAAAGTAGCAAGAGTGCCTACCCAGAATTACTGAAGCACCCAAAAATATTAGTCCTCGCTCGAGACCAAGCTCCTAATTTTTCCACCACGGCAATTCTGGCCCATGGTTTCTGATCTCTACCGAGTATTTGACAAGAACCGGGTTGAAAGTGCTAGAACGCCCACTTTACAGCAATAATTAGGATTTTCTTAAGATGTGGGATAACAAGTGTGTCCAGCTTTCAACAGAAATATGGAAGAGATGATTTGGTGAGAATTTCAAAGAATTAACAAGTGCATAAAAGATACAACGATTGTGAAAATTGTTCATTTGCAAAACTTTTATAGTTCTCTTTATAAAATTTGTATTCGAATCATAGCAATAATATTTGAGAACTTAAACAGTAGTATTTAATTTCTTACAGTTAATATTTTTTATGTGTTTTCTTAGATCTAATTAAACCGAGGACCGTAGCTTATTTTGTAAAAGCTAATATTTAAAATAACTCCTACCACAAGCCCTAAATCCGATTCAGGAACTAAGTTGTCATTATCAACAGTAGAAAAAGTGTGTAAAGTGACTGCTTGGGCTCCAACTGAAATACCTACCCATCATTTAAAGCTATATTGTGCCGAGGGTTATTTTAAATTAACTTTTACTTACTAAACTGATAAACACTGCTTACCAAAATAAAGTTCCACAGAAAGTGGCAATTTATTTCAAAACTATTGAGGTTAAAATTAAATCACCAGAACACCAATAAATGTGAACGAACAGAACAAGACACATGTAACATTGTCAAAAATACAAGAATTATTTTGTCTTATTTCAACGTGTATTATTTGATAATTACTTCTATATAATACGTTAATAATTATAAACAATAATCATAATCATAATTTAGTATCTAAAAAAATCGGAATTTAAAACCCATATTGTACATTAAGAATTACATATTTTTTAATAAATATGGGAAAAGCTGAGTTAGTTACGCTCACACGTTGAAAATTTACTGGTATTGATTTGCTGTGTCTAGGTAATGAAAATTCTGGAGATAAATTGCTCATAAATTATTTTAAAAATTCATTGTGATATTTATTGGAACAAGAAACAGCGATATCTACTGCTTAAATATTTATTACCATTCGAATAACTTTTGAGCATGAAATAATTCATCCTGCACTCGCTCTTAAAGAATAAATCATAACCGATTGACCATCTGTTAAAGGAATAAAACTCGCCGCACATACACGTACATATATTACAATGTTTACGCGTGGAAAACAGTTTCCACAACCGTTGAAAGTAATAAATAACATGTTCGTCTGCAGTTAATTTATCGAACCTGGAAGTTAAATGGACCGTCAAAGGATTTTTGTTTTTTTTCTGATACGAACACACACGTTGTAAAGCAGTACGATCTAACTGTCTGCTTAATTAAATATCCACTTTTTAAATCCGAGTTGGGTAAATAAATAACTCAAGTGAGTCATTTGCTAGCTGGTTATTCGTGTTCTTAGAATCATCCCATTTATAGTAGTAATGCTGTTAAATTTTTATAGCAAAAGAAAATCAACAAGTGATTCATTTTTCTTTTTAACACATATTGTGATGTTCAACAAATATTTTTCAAATTATACCTACTTTATTACATCTTAGGTTTTTGTTAAACTGACAGCTACGACACTTCAATATAATTGGTAGAAGCTTAGCGAAAAATAAATCGAACATTATGCGCATTGTCAAACGAAAAATAAGTAATAAAAAATCTACAAATGATTTGGAAATGGTCCTATAAAGATAAAAATGTGTAATTCTTATCTTTACAGGAGCTTCCCCTTTTTAAATAGTACTAGTACCTAAAATGGCACAGAACCTATAAAAAGGGAAAAAATATGTCAAATTGATGCGAAATACAGAGAACTCAAGTGTCTACTTGGTTTTTGGATTACCAAAGCCTTCTACTGTATACTTTATCAAAAATGTAGAGTTCTTACGAAAGTTGAAACACTGCAAGATTTATTCTTTCAATTAAAAACTAATATAGGTACTAATAACCAGCCAATCAGAAACTTTATAGGTACTAATAATTAGCAATATCAAAAACTTTTTCAGATAGAAACGGATTATGGTATGGATGTATTCTGAATTCAACATTTTTTCAGTGTTAGAGGATGTTAATTATTAAGGATAACAAAGCAACATTTAATGATGGTATTTGAAGTAGAATTACGAGATCTACGATTTAGTAATTAGAAAACAAAAATAATTATTACGGACAATAGTAGAAGGGCGTGACAAGACAAAATCCTCAATTGCGTAACTAACATAAAAATGGTGACATCATGATATACAGCTGCGAGCAATAAATTTTGGTCGTCAATGACATTCTTTGATAAAATGTAAGTTTGCCATATTGTGAAACGTCCATAATGGTAATAACCTATAATTTAATTTGTCGCATGTTAATAAAATTTACGGAACTTTTTGAAAGTCCTAGACGAGATGCTACCGTAGTCTAGTTTCTATTAAGAAAATAATCCTTACTTTGCTAAAATAGTATATTGAGACAATATTAAAAATAATTTAAAAAAAAAGACTGACTAATTGCAAATTTATATTAACATTTCATTGACAATGGATGTAATCAATCAGGGCAAAAATCTACATTGTGACAATTTCCTCAAATTTTACAATGACATTGACGACCAAAATTGATTGCTCGCAGCTGTACATATGGAAACAGAAAAAGTATGATTATGATACGTATTTTCAGTATTAATTTATGCTTATGAACAATAGATTTTCGAAAAATTTACATCTCTAAGATATCCTGTTAGAGAAAAGTGATTGGAATATCTTATACAACTAAGAAAACGAATCAATTCACTATGGACGAACTTTCAATCAAAGAACAACTAAACAGTACAATTAAAGCATAATACAGGAATAATTTAGAAGATAGTGAGACTTGACTGCTAACGTTACCTTTCGAAAAAGTTTGACATTATATTATAATTCTGTCATCTTTTTTACGATAACTGGTAAAGTTTGGTTAATTTCCGACATTTGATTTGTAAGTTATAGAACAGTCCGAATATGGTTTCTAAATAGAAAATCCTAAAATACACAAATTCACAATTCTTTGTGGAATCCAATATTTATTTTTTAAAGGACCAAACACATGAAATTTTGTGGCTGATATGCAGCAAACTTTTGATGACAATACTCCTTCGAAATCAACAATTTCTCTCTGGGGCATAAATTTGAAAGTGGCAACATTGAGCATCGAAGGTAATGTTATTAGGACCATCAAAAATTCCAACAATTACGAAAATGATCAATGAAATGAATGATATTAGTGGTACAAAAGTACCACCGAAGAATTAACATCAAGGTGATGTCATCAACTAGCATTGTGAATCGCGATTGAAAATGTGAAAGAAGGCGAACATCGAGAGATAATTTGACGCTACTTGGCAAGAATCAAGCTGATTTTAGCGAAGATTTGTTACGGTTGATGAAATTTGGCGTCACCGCTATGTTCCTGAATTCAAACAACAATCTCAACAGTGAACACATCATGGTAGTCCTTCCTTAAAGAAAGCCAAGAGATTTCTTGGGAATCAAAGAACATCATTTTCATAGACTATCTTGCAAAGGGCCAAACCACCAATCTTATTATGGCGCTCTATTAGAGCAAATTGAACAATTTGCTCTAATAGACAAATAATTTCCGAAAACGACTTAAAATAGCCCATTTTTTTTCATTACGACAACGCGTATTCTCACACCAGTCAAGTTGTTCCCAAAAAATTGTACGGATTGAGATTTCAGTTTGTGCCTTATTCATCTTATCTAGATCTAGACTCCTATTCCTATTCCCAAATTTCAAACTATTCCTTGCTGAAAAGAAGTTTCGGACGGGTAAAGAATGCACCAACGGAGCAGATTGAAGATATTCAGAAAGATCATTACAAAAATGTCATAATTTATGTGCTATTGATTCAAAGGCAATATTTTCCAATATTTCTACTATATCAAGCAAGTATCTTAATACTGCTTTTTTATTGTTCAGTGCTCTCCAATTTCTTCTATCAATTAATGAAGAACTACACACATCAACATAATCTAAGGATATCAATTTTTATTTTATTTGCTTGATTTTACTTCCGTTAATATTGTCTTTTGTTGTTTAGTTTGGTTGCTAGGTAACTTATAAACAACTATCTGTCAAAAGTATCCATTAAACAAGTACAGTTAATGATAAATCTTAAAATGTTTTGAATTTTAACTTTAGTGTGTTACTTCTCCCACCATTTCTGCGTTGTTTCACAAAAATTAGTACCCATTGATAAGTGTAAGCATAAATTGCGTTAAAAGCAAACATGAATGAACAAAATAGACGTCGTCATTTGCATCCTGACGAAATGAATAGGGCAGTTGGAATGCTGGAAGTTGGAGTAAGACAAGTTGACGTAGCGGACCGGCTAGGTACAACACAGAGCGTAATTAGCCGACTATGGCGACGTTACAGAGATACAGGTAATCCCAGGGAACAACATCTTGGAAGAAGACGCGCCACGACTGCTATTCAGGACCGGTACATTACTCTTCAGGCTCGCCGACAAAGTTCACTAACTGCTACTGAGTTAAAATCGCGTCTCCAGGCAGTGCATAACGTGACAGTCCACAGCCAAACCATCAGGCATCGTTTAAGAGAAGTCAATCTTCACTCCAGACGCCCCCTTAGGGTTCCACCATTAACCAGGGGAAATCGAGGACATCGAGTAAACTGGGCTCGAAAACACTTAAACTGGACTCGAGAACAATGGTCGACTATACTTTTTTCTGACGAGTCGCGATTCGGATTAAGACCAGATACTCGCAGATTAAGAGTCTGGCGTCAGCCTGGTAATGCGGCAAGGCTACAGCATGCCCAAGAAGTGCACAGCTAC
Organism: Melolontha melolontha; assembly: GCA_935421215.2. Taxonomy (NCBI): domain Eukaryota; kingdom Metazoa; phylum Arthropoda; class Insecta; order Coleoptera; family Scarabaeidae; genus Melolontha; species Melolontha melolontha. The sequence continues at coordinate 89,143,879 of OW285238.1, read as the reverse complement.
CGAGGTGGTACTGTAATGATATGGGCGGGAATTATGCTGGGTAGGAAAACTGATCTCGTTTTTCTAGATCAATTCTTAAATGCTGAGCAATATATCCAGAATATTCTTGAACCGGTTGTTCAGCCATTTGCAGAAGCGTTGGGCCGAAATTTAACCCTTATGCATGACAATGCACGACCACATGTGGCAAGAGTTGTTACCGATTGGCTCAATGAAGCAGGAATTGAGGTTTTGCCATGGCCAGCTCAATCCCCAGACCTCAATCCCATTGAGCATGCATGGGATATGCTTCAGAGAAGATGCCTGCCACATATGGACGCTATACAAAATCGACGGCAACTGCAAGAACTTCTTTCACAACAGTGGAATCTTCTTCCACAAGAAGACTTGGACAATCTTATTCTGTCTATGCCAAGAAGATGTAGGGCGGTTTTAAACTCCAGAGGAGGTCCCACTCTTTATTAATTCCTTAATCTTCAAATTTTTTAATTCAATATAAGATTAATTTTGAATTGTTGTTTAGTACCATTTTGTAGAATTTCTAATTTCTAATTAATAAATTATTATTAAAATTGTGTTAAATATTAATTTAAGTTAATTTCACTCATAGCTTATTTTACATTTAACTTTCAAGACAAAAATGGGTAAAAAGATGCACTAAATTATTTTTTAAAGCAAATAAGATATATCCTTAGATTATGTTGATGTGTGTAGTTCATGTGATTTTTAAAGTTGACGTACATTCAATTTGGGATATACCTAACAGTTAATTATATTCACTTTTAATGGAATATAAAAACTGCTCTCCCGAGTTACTTACTAAGAGTGTTTCCATGACTTTTAAAAGAACCCATGTTAGATTAATCGATTCAAATGCCTAAAATTTACCGGCGTATAATCCAAATGGCATTTTAGAAAATAAAACTTCAAGAACATTTAATTAAAGCGATTTTTGGGATGGATGTTTTAGTACATTTTAATATAACTACTTTATTCGATATAGACAAGCCGTGAAAAGCTGCTTATAATTTAGTTAATTAACATGTAACTACAAGTTTGTATAACTAATACATCTTCTCTGAAACAACCACCTGTAAAGGACACCGACAGCCATGTAACTATTGCTATGTTTGCTACATTAAACACGTATTACTTATACATACATACACATGTATGTAAGAAGGGAGTTGAATACAGTTATTCCACCTTGCCGATGTGCTTCTGACAAGCGTGAAATATGTGTGCATTCAATTTTCAGCTCATTAGCGGTAGTTTCCGTCGACAGCCACGGACACTATAAAAACGTCTTGTCTCGCACTCTACTGATGTCAGGCCGCTTTTTATGAATATGTTGTCGCAACAAACTAATCAAACTAACAAGAAAAAGGCAACAGGAACAGCAAATTACGAAATCCAGTTCTTTTATAAAATATTGTGTTATTAATGTTTAATTATTAATATTTTACTCTTTTAGCGCAGTATACACAACTCAAATTTTCCTGAAATAATATTAACTTTGTGAGCATTACAATCTTTTATACTTACTGAGTTTTATACTAGAAATGATTAATAGGAATGAACTGGTTAAAGAAAAATTCTACATATACCAACAAGGAAAGTATAATATTTTTTAGTCCTTATTGTAAACATAGTATGGTATGACACGTAGAATAACGGCACGTCTTACAATAACGTACTTTGCAATGTATAAAGTCAAAGTGTTCTATTAAGAAGGATTCCGGACTAAACGATCCAGTGCTTTTGCCTTATACAACACACAATTATAGTAATTCATATTTAAAATTGTATACAATTAACACAACTGTTAGTCTTTTAGATTAAACTCTTTTCTATTTTAAAATATAATATTCTTTGATTATTATTTTCGTAAAATCCTTAATTCTCTTACTTTGGTGCAATGATTGAACATTCTTTTGTGTTGTTTGATGTTCTATATTATTTATTTTTCATACAAATTAAAATTCACTTTTACGTAATATAGTGTGTGATCTTATTACATAATAACACGGAAAAGTCAATCGTTGAAAATATGTTTTTACTTTTCCTGTGAGACAGAAATAGAACTTTCGTTCTACGTTTCTATTAGCCCATTATTGTTGGCAATCAACTTTTCAGCAAATTTTTGGCGTACAGAAAGTGTTCTTCAGGTATCTTAAAAAATTCCTATTTTTAATCAGGAAAAAGAATTGATAAGTTATGATGTTATTTCAAAATTGCTAATATTTAATATCTCGATACATAAATTTGGCTTGCTTAGAGCTTAATACTTTGGCAAGATTTTCGAATAATTTCTCTAATAAAGAACATCCACTTAATTAAATAATTTAATGATTGCACCTATTATCTAGCAGTTTCTCACGTTTAAATATGTATATATTCTTCTTACGTTGTTGCACTACAAAAAGACTGCACTTCATTACGAGAAGGACGAATCTCAAGCAAGAAAAACTGATTACAGTAATCTTGTAAACGATTGTAATTCTCTTCGACCGCTGCTTAATCAGTTATAAATCTCGTAACAGTAAGTGTTATAACGGACTCTTTCTTTCCAACATACTCTTTATCTTACTCGGCGTTATCTGATTACAACTTTTGTAAATTATTTATTTCTTAACTGTTGCGTTATGTTTAACTTATTCATCTTTTTTATTCAAAGCTAAGCACGTTGTAAATCATCTTATTATAATTATTATTGTTAGCTTGATGTCTACTGGTAAAAGATAAAGAGTTTTTTAACTTTCACCGAAATTTGATGTTTCCTAGTAACGAATTCCAGGAATTCGATTCCTCGAGAGAGAGGGATTCAATTCCTCTCTGTTTATTTTCCTAGCATTCTTCTAGTTGTAACTAATTGCGTATAAAAATATTAATTACGTAATTAGCCACAAAAGACTTTTAAGTTGCGATAATAATTTAATCATGAGATACGGAACCTTTATTCAAACATGACGTTATGAATAGAGATGGCACATTCGACACACATGCTAGCGGCGTACGCATGCAATTTTGCATTTAATTTAAATTATAAGAAAAAAACTATAAAACGTGGAACAGTTACCGCATCATTAATCATCAGACCGGATGCATCGGGCCGAAATTACGATGAACCATATAAATAGTCTATAACATCCCTAACCACAACACACAGTTATTGAATAGATGTGCGGTTAACCGCATATCTATTTTTTGTCGTTGAATTGCGACGCAATAACTTAAATTTAAAAAATTATTTTATTTATTAATTTATATATAATAATATATATAATATATAATATAAAAACCTTATTTAGTATCGCAAACACATACACAGATTATTAGACGTTGGAATCTAATAATTTTAAGGAAGAACTCTGTGAAACTTTAATGGCGGCAAATATTCCATTAAATAAACTTAAAAATTCCACCTTCAAAACATTTCTCCTAAAATATACTGGTCGAAATGTTCCTGATGCATCCACCTTACGCAAATATTATGTTTCTAAGTGCTACACGAAAGCACTAGAACGTATTAGAAGGCATCTTTCAAATCAGTACCTATGGATAAGTGCCGACGAAACTGTCGATATATTAGGACGCTGTGTGGTAAATTTTACTATTTGTCAGTGACAGTGCTGCATATATGCTAAAAACAAGCAGACCATTAAAGAAAACATATCCTAATATGCTGCATATTACTTGTGTAGCACATACTCTCCACTGAATCTGTGAATATATCAGAGACACCTTTCCGGAAGTTGATAGACTTGCATCCGCTTTTAAAAAAGTTTTCATGAAAGCACCATTTCGTTACATACAAATTTCCTTACATGTTTAAATGACGAAAAAATATATTACACACTGTGTATTTTATTCTACATCCATCGTATTTTAGATCCGGAAAATTATCAATGAATTTGCGCACTGTATTCCACATTGAACGGTTAAGCGAGCTCACCTATCGTGGAAAATTTATACACGACACGACTGCATACTAGTTTGCAATTCAAGGTTCTTTTCATTTGCACGGCTATATAGTTGCCGATATCAAACTCGGTACCGCCGAAATATCTCCGGCTATGTATGTGGTATCAATATGCCATCTCTAGTTATGAATACACACGCTTATTTACACACACTGCCGTGCAGTGTATGTAAACTTTTCAGAACTGAGATTTATCATGTTCTTAAAACCTAATTGGTTTAGTTTTCATAACAAACCTCACTTGGTTATATCAAATTTGCACTTAATTTTTGTATAGTGATTAAATAACGCTCAAACTTAAATCTTGCACATTTTAAATTCAAAAATACATTGATTAAGGTTTAGAGATTCTCTAAATACAGAAATAACATCCGTGCTTTTGTAAAATCAATAAATGAATCTCCTATAATCTCCTTTTTATTATATTGATGTATCTTCTGCAATATGAATTAAACTATGGTCAAAATTGATTTACCTACATTATAAAAATCCTTTTCAAAATCAATTGAGTATACATCGTAGGTGTAGCATATACCGGTAGGTCCAGTTCTCAACGGGCCATATCAGCAATGTGTGGCAACAGCGAATCCCCCCATGCGCAGCTCCTTCGATTGCAGCACATTGCATTGCAGTTAAGAATTTAGTAAGACTTAAACCGCGCAAGGATATAGTCGTTTGCATATTCGTTCTGTATATGTAATTTGCCCATTTGTTTCAGACATAATAAAGTCCAGTTTATTATTATTATTTTTTTTGGATTAAATATATATATATATTATTATTATTGTATTCTTAGCTGCTACGGAAAAGTAATTTTAAGTAATAAAAAAACAATAACGTTTTCTAAAAGATAAAAGTAAAAAAATCAATAATTCTGCAAAATAAATTTGAATTTTAAGAAAGTCACTCAATATAGGCATCGTACACACGTTGCCACATCGCATTACGTTCCATACGTATATTGTTGCCTATGGCCCGTTGCGAGTTGGACCTATCGGTATATAATATAATGATAATAATAAAAAGTTTATTTTCATCCGTAATATAACGAAAATTAACGATAAAAAAAATTAAATAATAATAAAAAAAACAAGTTCACAGCTAATAGAAAAAAAGTAGAGAAAAAAAATCCGCAAGGTTAAGTTTGGCTTTAAGTGTAAAACACCACAACCATTCCTCCACTTAACCTTGTAATACAAGTAAACTTACATCATAGTTTAATGCCTAATCTAATTTAAATCTAAAATTCTGTGATGGCGCAAAAATAAAATAAAAATAAAAATATAGAAATCACTGTAAGCGCTGGCGCAACACACGTTCAGAGAAGGACAATCCCTAGTTGCTGATAATCAAATAAATATTGGCGCATGTGCTTTTTAAATGTAGAACATGGCAACTCCTTCAGGTTGCGAGGCAAAGCGCTATATATTTTATATATATTAAATGTAAACGAGCGCTCGAATAGTGATGTTTTATGCAATGGTGGCGTAATCAATTCCTGCGATCTAATGTTGATGTGATGCACGTCCGTTCGGAAAGTTATTTTATTATAAAGGTATGATGGAACCCTGCTTATAATAATTGCGTGATACAGACAGGCAGCCCGTAGTACAGCTCGATTTCTCATATTCAACCATTTACAGGAAGACAAAGTGTGCGAAATATGTCCATATTTCTTAATGCCGTACGCAAACCGCCAACACGAATTTTGTGCTCTTTGAATTCTTTTTTGATCATTAACATCTATGCATGGATCATACACAGAGGAGCAATACATAAAAAGAGATACTACTAAGGCGTTGCACAAAGACAATTTAGTAGCTATGAACAGATAAGACCTATGCTGGTAGAGAAGTCCCAAATTTCCATACGCCTGTTTAATATAATTTGATACCTGCTTTCTATATCCGAACGTGGTGTCTATAAATAGCCCGAAGTTTTTGGTTTCAGTCACTACCGGCAAGATCTCACCAGCCACTGACAAACGAAAATTACGTGTCAACTCGTCGCAAGTCGGCACATTACTAATAAACATAACACCGGATTTCGAGGAATTAATACGCAACGAATGAAGTGAAGATATAACGGAGATCACATCCAAATGGCATTGAACAACATTCAGAGCCTCTCTAAAGGAATGCTTTGGAAATAAATAGTACACTTGCGGATCATCCGCGTACATATTGCTATGAATAGTGGTTTATAGATTTAACACGCCACCATCCACAACTAGTTTTCCCAACTAGGTTTCTCAGCCGGTGGATTTTCAACTATGAGACTTCTAACTTCTCGGGTTCCAATAAGGAAAGTCGTGTCTGTGAATTATACTAGGCGCCAGTGAAATGTACACAAATTTATTTACTTATTAAGTTACTAAGCAATATTGGTGTTTTATAATAAATGAAACACAGGATAAAATTTAAACTGAATATTTAATACAAAAATAAAAAAAGACAAAAAATCTATCTTTACCAAATATAAAGATACTGTATTATACAAAAATACATGAGGTAAAAACATTCATTGTTTAATTGACAGCTAAACGAATGAAAAACTTCCTCTTAATGACTCCGAACCAACTTATTTAAAAATCAAGTTTACTATTAATTTCTTACCCAGAGAACCACACTGTATAATCAAATTCTGATACACGTTCAAAATTAACACGTGTTCAATCGACACGCACAAAAAAAATCCTTTAATCCTCTCGAACAAACTTTTCAATTATAATATTAACAAAGAAATGTTAATAGTAAGCTTTAGTATCTATATTTCTAATTATTAAATCTCTTAATTACAAGCTTGGATACAATAGAAATACTCTTATAATTTTAATTTATGTTTTATAATATAAAAAAATATCTACTTACAAAAATACTGGAGACAAAGAACAAAGAAGGTGCTTATTCAATATTAATCATCAAATAACATACGAGAATTTAACTCAACAACTCTCTAATACATCAATTAAACACTTTATCAAACAAATAACCGAATTAATTCAATATAATTAATTATATCACACCAAGCTACCTCCTAGTTCAAGCTATAAAATTGGTCTCCTTTAATTTACCTAGGCCTCTATATCAGATCGACCTCCAATATCCAGTTTTTATCTCACACATTAAATTTAAAAACATTTTGAATATACACTTTTATCCAAAAATAATTTTACATTTATTTTAAATATTTCAAATTATTTTTAATTAAAAATCCATAGCACAATGTATATTACAAGATTTTACCGATTCAAAAAGGGCACTAGTATATATAGAAAAGAAAATTGGGCCCGAGATAGAGCCTTGAGGCACACCAGATGCCAGACCAACACGTTCAGATATCCGATCATCAACCCGAACCGATTGCGATCTATCACGCAAGAAACCATTTAATAATTTAATTGCATCATCGGAGAGACCCACATAATGGAACACAGCAGACAACAGATCATTATTCACTGTATCAAATGCTTTACTAAAATCTAACAGTATTAGAACAGAAGCGTAACCTCTATCACGTGCAGTCAATATGTCATCCGTAATCTTCCATAAAGCCGACTCACAACTGTGACAACACGCAGAGCAAACTTATAGGCCTCAAATCAGCCATAGATTGCAGGTCAGACTTCTTTGGCACCGGTATCACAATTGCTTGTTTCCATGCTAAGGGAAAAATACTTTGAAAAATACACGAGTTGATTATATGAACAATGTACTTCACGATGAAAGGAGAAGACATTTTTAACATATCAATACTCAAGCCTTCAAACCCGCAAGATGAGGATGAGATACTAGAAATAATTCTAGACACTTGCACTTGGTCAGTTAACTGAAAATGAAAGTCATTCCCAATATTATTTTTTGTATGTGTAGCATAGTATTCAAATAGATTGCTATCATCATGTAGATTCTCAGGAGTTGAAGTAATGAAATAACGATTAATTCTATTCGGATCTTGTAACTGCAATGGGAGATCCGCATGTTACACCTTATACAATGTGTCCGGGAAAATGTGGGAAATCTCTCGGATTCAGATAGAACATTAAAAAATAAGATGACAAGTTCCCATATTTTTTTTCCTAGCGGCCCTCCCTACGGAGATACGGCCTCCTAAAGGACGCCACTGGAAATCAATTTTTCTTGAATAACTTTTAAACTACTTATTATAATTTAATGAAAATTTAATATGATAAACAGTAGTAAGGACCTCTTAAAATACTGCCCTTAAATTTAAATTAGCATGTTTAGTTTACCAGGGGCGGACACACATACATACATTTTTAACACCCTGTATGATAAGGAGTTATAAAAAACAAATTTGGATACCTTGAACATTAAGCTAAAGAAAAGGTACTCTTGTTCATTGTCGATAAAATGAACCGTTTTCGAGGAAAAAAAATAAAAGAATTAATGTTTTATTTCTATTAAAAAGAACCATGTTTTTTATTTTTCTTTGTCTGCAACAAAGTGTGATACAAAAGTCATTCCAGGAACAAAAAAGTTTTAGTTTAGGTTATTTAATACGACAAAATTACAAAGATTCTTAGAACTGCAATTTTGCCCCAGAAAGGCACCTTAACAAAAATTATGTTTAGAAATGTACTCACTAAAGCTTGCAACGATTGAACCTAAATACGCTAATTAGAAATAATCAATTAAAAACTTCATAAGTGGGTTCAACATGGGCTCCGTGAACTCTGATACACTCGCGGGCACGACGAATAGAGGACTGCTGTACTCGCCACAACAACCCAGCATTGTTTCTTATCACATCACAATGAAATGTGATTCTCTGTAAAAGTTCCTCCCTAGTATCAACCGGAGAGGAATACACCAAGGTTTTGAGATGACTCCACAGGTGAAAATCCATTGGCGTTAGGTCGGGAGACCGCGGAGGCCAGACAATGGGACCTCCTCTGCCTATCCAACGGTTTGGATAGACGTTATTCAGGTGGTCGCGTACAGCAACGCTAAAATGAGGTGGGGCCCCATCATGCATAAAATACATGCTTTGGCGGGTTGCAAGTGGCAAATGCTCTATTGAATCCAGAAAAGCGTTCTGAAGGAACTGTAAATAAAGTTCACCATTCAATCGTGGCGGCAATACGCATGGTCCAATCAAAAAATTGCCAATTATTCCTGCCCAAACATTAATTGATTGGAACTGATGTTGATAATGATGAACGACAGTGGCATGAGGGTTTTCATCAGCCCATACATGCGAGTTATGTAAATTTACAATACCATTTTTGGTAAACCCTGCTTTATCGGTAAAAAGAATAGTGCTAATGAAGTTTGGGTTTGCTCGTTGCTGATCTAACAGCCAGTTTGCGGAACTGGATTCTACGAGGAAAATCTTCAGGAAGTAGTAGATGCACTTTTTGCAGATGATAAGGGTAAAACAACTGTTCTTTAAGTACTTCATGAATTGTCGTTCTTGACGTATTAAGCTGCGCGGCTAATCTTCGAGTGCTTATTGAAGGAGTATCACCTACAGTATCCAAAATGTTTTCCTCCAATTGCACCGTACGTACTGTTCTTCTCACACCAGCATCAGTACTTTTTTTCGCAAAACTTCCTAAAACATTAAAGAAAGTCAATAATGTTACCTTATTAAATGGAATCGCCCACCAGTCTCTCTTAGACGTTGGTCAAGTCGCTGAAATGTTTTCTGATTTGGAATATTGCGATTAGGATATCTTTCTTCATACAACCTTCTTGATTCCAAAGCATTGCAAGTTGCAAGACCGTACATAAGATGCATATCTGCATACTCACTAAATGTGTATCCCATTATCAAATTAAATTTACCAAGATATTCAAAATTCAATAAATTAATATCGAAGTAAAGGATCAACGTGTTAACAATATGAAAGATTACAAGATTTAAAATTTACACGTCAATGCAAGATATTTATTAATTCGTGGGTACCATAGTAACGTCTGTAAAAACAATGCGTTTTCTAGTACTGAAAACAGTTTTATTTCAGACTTTTGTATCACACTTTGTTGCAGACAAAAAAAAATAAAAAACATGGTTCTTTTTAATAGAAATAAACCATTATTCCTTTTATTTTTTTTTCCTCGAAAACGATTCATTTTATCGACAATGAATAAGAGTACCTTTTCTTTAGCTTAATGTTCAAGGTATCCAAATTTGTTTTTTTTAACTCCTTATCATACAGGGTGTTAAAAATGTAAGCATTAAAATGTACAACCTAGTCCGCCCCTGGTAAACTAAACATGCTAATTTAAATTTAAGGGCAGTATTTTAAGAGGTCCTTACTACTGTTTATCATATTAAATTTTCATTAAATTATAATAAGTAGTTTAAAAGTTATTCAAGAAAAATTGATTTCCAGTGGCGTCCTTTAGGAGGCCGTATCTCCGTAGGGAGGGCCGCTAGGAAAAAAATTATGGGAGCTTGTCATCTTATTTTTTAATGTTCTATCTGAATCCGAGAGATTTCCCACATTTTCCCGGACACATTGTATATAACCTTCACGCTATTATAGTAATTCATATTTAAAATTGTATACAATTAACACTGCTATTAGTCTTTACTTTTTCTACGATTTCTTTTTATTTTATTTATTTTTCTCTATAATTCACTTCATATTTTCACTTCTGTTGAATGGTTGACCATTCTGTTCTATTGTTTGATGCTGTATATGGTTTATTTCTAATTTAAATTAAAATTCAGTTTTACTTTATATAATATTATTTATATAAAAATATGGTAAAGTTGATTACTGAAAATTCGTTTCTACTTTTCCTGGAAGACAGAAATATAATTTTCTTCCTACGCTACTATTAGCACATTGTTGTTGGGAATACACTTTTTAGAAAATTTTTTGCGCACGAAAAGAAAAAAATCTGATAAATACTTGCTTCACAATAAGACCGTTTTCTTTATGAGGTAGCCATATATTAATTCTTGCATGAGGATGTAATTCTCTTAAAGCTTTCAAAAGTTAATGTTAAGAATCTTCAGTATTCATCTTCCGAAAAAGATTATAATCATCCTCTGTTTCACAAATAACTCCTGCTTTGCAATTATTGGAGATGTTTCCTCCTCAAACATCTAAAATTTCTAATAACAAACCCACGTTTGGTCCTCTGGGACTATGGAATTTAATGTAGCATATATTCCAAACCTAATCATTTTACGACACCATTCAACTCGTTTTTGACATTTTGCTAATCCGTTAATCTATGAAGTACAAAATTTGTCCTATGAATACTCAGAATAAATTGAAAATAAAACCAGCATTAACGTTTATTCTTTCTTGAATTTGCGTATAAACTAGACTGCCTTTCTACTCAAATTATTTTTGTATTGGAGCTACACTTTCCGGAATTGTCATTACCCATGTTAAAATTATTGAAATATTTGGACCTGTTTATTACCATAATTCTCACAGAAAGGCAGTCATCCTTAAATAAACTAGATATTTTATTGAAACTCTTTAGGTGTTAGTCCAAGCTTAAAATTACAGATGATCATTTTTTGTCTTGATAATAATAGCATTTTAGCAATGTTATTGTACGACAGCTTTTCGAGAACTAAAAATAAATGGACAAGTTTTTGCTTGAATCATTAAGATATTGTTCTAACACGCACATAGTACAACGTGTTTCAAAAAGAGCTTAATCACAGTAGGCAGTGAGTAACTAGTACTTGCAAATTATTATAAGCCACTTGCCTTTTATTTATGACTATTTATCCAATGTCATTTTGACATTTGTCATTTTGTGACTAGCAATATAATTTTTTCTTACAAATATATTTTTTTTTTTAATAAACAATACTCCTAAATAATGTGCACATTGCAAGAAAATATTTTTGATGTTGAAGCATATTTCCGAAGTGCACAATTTCATAACGTAAATGGCAATATTCCTACGCGGAATGTAAGCGATAGTTTCACTTGCAGTTTCCTAATAGAGTTATGGATAATACCGCTTTACATCATCACATTCGTCTAGGCGTGGAGAAGTTTGGGGCTACAAAATTTGTGTTAAAAGGCAAAAGTTCTGATAGACCACGTACGTACTCAACAAAATATTGTTAAACACGTAGTAAACCTTGTAGAAGAAAACCCACATACATCAGTTCGTAAGATATCGGTTCAAACGAACGTATCTTCTAGTACCGTTCATAGAATTTTGAAGCGTCGTTTACATATTGCTATGAATTGTGGTTTTTATATTTACTGCACCACCATCCACAACTAATCTACCCAACTAGGATACTCGGTCGGTTTATTTCCAAAAATGGTACTTCTTTCTTCTCAGGGTTCCAATCGGAAAAACGTGGAAATAAAAAAGTTATTTAGGCGCCAATCAAAGTTTCTTGATAAATGTTATAATTATATTTCTTTAAGTTACTTATTAAAAATGCACGATAAAAGGTAAAAAAAATAATAATCACAATATAAAATTTAAATGAATATTTAATACAAAAAAATCAAAAAAAGAAAAAAACAGGATCTTTATAAAGTATAAAGACTGTGTAATCAAATTGACAACCAGAGGTAAAAGAATTCACTGAATATGACAGCTAAGCGAACCCAAACATTCTCTAATGACTTCCGATCAACTTAATTAAGTAACAAAGTTTATTTCTAATTACTCCCCAGAGAACAACATAAAATAAACAACGTTGAAAACACGATCAAAAATCTAACGCATGTGCAAACATCAAACACATGAAAAAATATAGCCTTGACTTCCCAACGTATAAAATTTTACAGTTATAATTTTTTATTACGTAGAAATTTATAAAAATATTCTCTATCATTTATCTCAACTAATTAAGACTAAATCTCTTAAATAACAATATTAATACAATTGAAATAAAATATTCAAATCTTTTGAATTAATAAGATATCTTTTAAAAATATATATTTTTACTTACATAAAAAAATTATATGAGACACGTTGACAAGAAAACGTTATTTAATCAAATATAATAAAAATTACGAGAACACAATCTCGTAGAATATACGGGAATTGAATATAATCACCAACAACTAATTAACTCAATCAAAACCCGAATTTAATTAAATATATAATTATATATTTTTCAAATAAAAAGAACGTTCTTGTCTAAAGGTTTAACGTAGTCTGTCTCCAACACCCGCTCTGGCTTGCACAAAAACCCGTCCTTCAATAATACAAGTTTTTTGCATACACATAAAATACATTTTCAAAAATATACACTTAAGTTCAAAAATAATGTAAATACATTTTTAAATAAATTTTTAATATAATTTAGGAAAAAACCATAGCAATATGTATCCATACAAAGCATCGATTGTTCAACAGATCTTACCTAGTGATCAAGCTAGTAGGCTTAATTATTGCAACTTCTTTCAAGAAAATTTTAATAATGACGAAATTCTTGATCTAAGTTTTTTAATGATGAAGCATGGTTTCATTTAAGCGGGTTTGTAAATAAACAAAATTACAGAACTTCATCTCTCAACAATCGCATCGAAGTTCCTTTACATCCTGTTAAGTTGGAGTATGGTTAGCTGTATCTTGTCGTAGAAAAATAGGACCAATATTTTCTCACAATAATATTAATAGCCAACCATACCGAGAATAGTTATTAACACCATTTTTAACTCAAGTGCAACGAGACGAATTCAATAAGGGTTACTTCCAGCTATTGCACATACAACTCGAGAAAATTTAGCACTTTTAGAAGCTTACTTCCCTCATCGAGTTATAAGCAGAGGTGTTTGGCCAGCCCGGTCATCAGATCTTACTGCGTTAGATTTTTCTATTTTCGGATTGCTAAAAAATGAAGTATATAAGACAATTAAATGTAATTAAATAACACCAAGTGTATTGCAGAATATTTTTAGCATGAAACGTCGTATTGCATTATGCATTCAACAGAATGGTGACCATTTTAAGCACTTGTTATAAATTATAATAATTAAAATTTCTACAAATTAGTTATTTTCCTTGGTTATTTGATTAATATCCCATTTTCAAAGTTTTCTTATTAAATATAAATTAATAATCTAATTGTACTTGTTATTAATTTCATCACCATATCTCTCGATGATAAATTTTGGCACTGACACGTAGATAACCTTCATACCATTTAATCTATATCCGCATTTCAAGAATGTAGATCATCATAATTTATAGGAGAAATTCATGGACAACTAGATGTAAGTCTTTTTGAAACACGTATTATCTCTGTCATTATATCCAGCTCGTATCCATTTTTGTCGAGTTAAAATCTGTGTCACATCTTATACCATAGTTACGTTTCTAATATTTGGCTTGTCTTTCTAATTGGTTCATCTTTCTAACATTGGGTCTAATCTTTAGCTTTTCTAGTTATATTCCTATCCACATTTCTATACCATGTACATAATTTATCATGTAACATACCTCTTCTATCATTGTATAGGTCGTCGATTTTGTTAGTTATTGAGACTATATCGTCCGCATACGTAAGGAGGTTTCATCTTTTACAATTTTTGTTTATTCCAAAGTTGTCCCGTTTTAAATTGTTATAAATTTTTGTATTATACGAGTATAATTCGTTAGAATGCAATGTAATGTAGAGAAGCCGGCGATGTGTTAGATGTGCTGTATTTATATAAAATAATAAATAACGGCAGTTCAATAAGATAATTTTAATAAATATTGTAGTTCATCGAGCTGAATTTGAACCACATGTAATAACTAAAATGGGACACCCATTTCGATGTAACACTTATTTTACGAAACACATCCTCATTTATTCTTGCATATTTCGCGCTCTTGTTTAATTAGGCAACTAGGTTAGTATAACATTAAGTAAATAGGTCATGATATATAAACTGAAGATAGAACAGAACGAGTCAATCTATTCTAATCTAATCAATCTTGTACATGTAAACATCGTAAGATGTAATGTTGTTGTTAATTGTAATATGTGTTTATTAAATGTTATTTTATATTGTTTCCAAGTGTATTTTTTATTTCATTAATAAAACCGGTCTCTAATGAGCCCGTCTCGGAGGTGAAGCGGTAACGAGGACCAGGGGACATCACACCCAGATTTATAAAAATATATTTAAAAGCATTTATAGCCATTCATGTGGTTCTCTGGGGAAATCTTCTCTTATTGCTAACTGTTACTATTGTATATAAACTCTGTATTTTTGGTAACTTTTGAAACAAACAGAAATATAGTTAATGACTACTTGTAAATAATTTTTGTAAACATTTAAAATGTCGACATAGCAAAATATACACCAAAGAAAAAGTATTGGAGAAAGCCCAGAATAAAAAGAAAATATTTCACAACAACAACTGCAATAAACACATGCATTGCTACAGACAATAAATTCTTTAGGCGGAATAATTATCATAATTAATTAATATCGTAACAATGAATATGTTTATTTACAGCAAATTCTTTTATCTGAGTACTATACTTCACTTCAAATTATCAAAAAAAAATTAAACTACTAGAATATGAATTCTACACCATTAATAGCAAGAGATTTCATAAAATCTAAAGACTTTTTACACATTTATATTACTGGAAGATTCAAATAATATGAACATTTTTATTACTCTGTTTATTAGACTCAGATGTTCTAATTAATGGATTGTTCTTATAGTATCTTATCAAAAGATTCCAATTCTTATTTAAGAAAGAAATGTGGTTATGACGTTAGTATAAATTTACCCATATTTAATATTTCCTTACTTAAATATCGCTTGCTTAGATCATAATACTTGTGCAAAGTTTTTGAATAATTTCGGTAATAAAGAATAGGCACTTAATTAGATCATTTAATAATTACCTAGCAGTTTCTGATGTTTAAATGTACGAGTATATCTCCTTGTTACGCACATATTGTGTGACACTGCAAAATGAGTGCGCTTCATTATGCGAAGAACGAATCTTAAGCAAGAAAAACAGTCCACAGTAATCTTGTAAATGATTGTAATTTTCTTTGACTGCTGCTTAATCAGTTGTAAATCTCGTAACAGTAAGTATTATAACGGGCTCATTCCTTTCATCTCTTTATCTCGCTCGACGTTATCTGATTATCGCTTTTGTAATTATTTAAATTCTTAACAGTTGCGTTAGTTATGCTTAACTTATTCATCTTTTTTATTTACAATTAAGCGCGTTGTAAACCACCTTATTATAATCCTTATTGTTAGGTTGACGTCTCTGGCAAGAGATAATAGAGAGTTATTTACCTTACACCGAAATTTGATACGTTTCCCACTAGCGGATTCCTCTTCGTTTATTTTCATGCATGCTTATAGTTGTAATTATTTTCGTATAAAAATATTAATTACGCAATTAAGCCATGAAAGACTTTTAAGTGTCTGTAATAAATTATTCGTGAGATATAGAACCTTTACTCATACATGCCGAAATGGATACTCACATCGTCAACAAATTTGCTATATTTATCATTTTAATAATTATAATTAGTGAAATTTGTCAAGTTCTTCAGGCCTAAATGGGCTAATTTTTATAACAAACTTCACTTGGTCATATCCAATTTTACTTAATTTTGGTACAGCGTTTAAGTAATCCTTAAAGTCAAATCTCGCACAATTTTGTGTCTGCAAACACATTGATAAAGGTTTAAAGGTTCTCTGAGTGCAGAAATACCATACGTGCTTTCTTAATACTAATAAATAAGTTATTTAGATGTACTTTCTGCAATATAAATAATATTGTTGGCATAATACGAAAATTCTTCTTGAGTTAAATTTGTTATACATCGAATCTGTAACTTACACGTATGACATACAAGTTATTTGATATTTACCTGTCTGATGAAAATATTTCTAAGAGATTATAATACAAACTTACATTACGAAGAGAAAATACCAAAGCTACTTTAGCAGTCCCATCTGCCGAAAGCCTAAATTAAAGTAGATCATTTATATGCCTACCTTGAAATGTGGTTTTGCAAGCAAGTAACAAAGAATTATACAATATGAAACAGACATGTAAATAATTTACATATCTGTAACTGTACACATGGACAATACACCTCGTATTTTCAGCATTTACTTCTGCTTAATACATATGTTTCTGCCATCTAGGCGTCATCAGTAAAGCTAGTGAATAATTATACCAGATAAAATATGCTCTAAGTATAAGAATCTATCAAAACTTGAATTTCTTAAATTAGCTTACAAAACGCATAGAAGGAACGAATTTTAGCTTTCTAAATATTATTATCACTACGTAGCATCCTAAAATTAATTAATTTATTTATTAAAAAAAATATATATATATATATATATATATATATATATATATATATATATACAGAGTGTAAACGAAATATGTCTACATACTTTAATATGTAAAATAGCTGTAATAATATTAAACATAAAATGCTAATACACGAAAACTCTATCTCAAACGAGATCAAAGAAAAAAAATTTAATAAATGGGCGTGGCTCGACTGAACTGGTAAATTTAGTATCCCTTTATAATTGTAGCGCTACCCCTACCGATGCGTAAGGGTGGGAGTTGTAGATGCGATGATGGATACTATAAGTCAGAAGTCAATCTGTTATCAACTAGCTTATTCAAATCACGAATTAACAGATATCGGTTTACTATACGATGAAACAGGTGAATATATTCGAACTACTAAAAGACGGTTTCCGAACGGAAGATGTCCATTAAATAATTTGATTTTACAAACCATGTACAGATTGAGAGATCGCGATACATTGCATCCAAGTTATGAAAGCCGTGGCTGTGAAAGACGATCTTCGGCAACGTATTTTTCAAGCTATGGCCCATATCCGTGAAGACCGAGCCGTGTTAAAGCGTGTACATACTTCGAAAGTTTATTGATCGGTTAGAAGCTCGTATTTACGCAAATGGCAACCACATTGAACATCTTCTTTAAGCATTCCACCTGTTTCACACAAATTTGCAATTTTTAGGGCAAAGAAATTGTCATTAAAGAAATAGGTAAATAGAACATAGAAAAATAATATGAATATTCAATTGAAATTACAAATGTAATAAATTATTTTTGTAATTTTAATTATTTCTCGACGTCAATTTATTCTTAAGATAACTAAATTTCAAATTCCATATCACCACAAAACTCTTATACCGTTTAAAATTTTAAACCGTTTAATAGTTTTAGAGAAACTCGATAATGTATTTTCTTCGTGATATTACAAAGCTCAGACTATCGACATACATACTTATAAATAACAACAGAACAGCTGATGCATAAGAAAATTTATGAATGTATACGAGTCTATAAAACTTTTCACACAAAGTCATATTATTGCATTACCGAAATGTGAACAGGATTTTTTGGTAAACTTGAACAAGACTATTTGTTTGTTGAGTCGACAACATATAATTTCTATTTATTTAGAGTCAATCTGAATACAGGACCGTATTTGAAAAGTTTGTGTTCCTAAATTTCCGGAAAAATTAAAGTTTCGATAGAATAAAATTCTTACATACCTTCGATATATTAGCTTACGTTGCGATATTTCACTTACACCCTATATATATATAAATATATATACGTAATGTAAGTAGGACTAAATTTTTAAATGCACATTTGCAAATTTAATTTGAATAATAGAAATAATAGCGATGTGGAAAGTTGTATTCTCATGCAATATTCAAACACAATGCCAAAATCTCGCAAGAGAGTTAATATCGCCCATCTATAAATTTATAGTCAAAATTTCTTCAGTGAGGGGGGGAGACATTTTAACCTTTCCTGACAATCTTAAAGACGGTCTCAATAATTTCTTTTGTGGGTTGAAACACTTTAGCATTTCTTGGACGAAATTATTCGATCAAAGCTATTCTATAATCAATAGATAGATATATTAGTTGAGGTGGCCATAGAGTCTATTCCACTGCAACCTTTCCAGATGTATGAAGTCATCGTATCTCGTTAATTTCTTTAATTAGGCACTTTCGAGAGACAAGTCTCCTTTGGCTTTTCGCTTGGATTCTTTACCGAGGGTTTTAGAGCTCCTTTGCCAGGAGAAGTTGGCTTTGATTACGGATATTTTAGCCAATGTGTGGTCTTGGCTCTGTTTCGGCAGCTTAATGAATAAATACGGTGTTCTCAATGTTGCTTTTGAACAAATTATAAAAGTTTCGGTACTCGTCAAACACAATTTTATTAATACAGGAATACCTCGCTCTTTCGACGGGTTACGGACGAGACCTCCGACGAAACTCGAAAATCGACGAAAAGCGAAGCATAACCTTTATTGTCGTTGTAAGTTCATTTGACACGTAAATACGTACACATATAGTACTTATGAATGTGTGCAACAATTAAATGAAACGAATAATTTAAAAAATAAAAACTACAGCAGGTAATAAGTAAAAAATAAGTATTTTATTCTAAAATAAATGTTTGATAGGTTTAGTACATATGTATGTATGTATGTATCTATGTTCTTTTTCAATTCCATTTAGCTAATAATTTTGTGGATAAAAATTAAGAGGCATTATCTTCAGAACTAGAGGAACTCAATCTAATTCGTTTAGGGGCAGAAGTTACTACGGGTAGTGGCTGTTGCTCTTTGAAAAAGGAACGCAAGGACGTTTGTCTCATCGGTGTCTTCTTCCTTTCCCTCAGAAGTTCTCTGTAACAAGCGATTTGGTGCTCTAGCCCACTATTCACCCTTGAACTTCTGTCAAAATTGGGATCCACCTTCTCCCAGTATGCCATTGCGCTTTCTATTTTGGCGATTCCAACTTCGAGTTCTTTAGTGGATATCTCCTGTGGCTGAGGTATATCTACTGACATGGCCTCCTGTTCGGTAAACAGTCTTCTTTGTTCTTCCATTGCCAGAAGATCATCGTCACTCAGCGGCTGATCATGAGACTGAAATAGCTCTCTAACATATTCAGCTTCTACTTCCAGTTCCAGCTGTACAGCCATTTCCACAATGTTGGAAGTGATGGTCTCCACTGTTTCATGAAATCCTTCAAAGTTATCAATTAAGGACGGAATCAACTTTTTCCAAACGCCTTTCAGATTAGATTCTTTGACTTCGGCTCATGCATCTCTAATACATTTAATGCCATCCAAAATAGTAAACCCTTTCCAAAAAGCTTTTAGTTTATTTTGTTTAGATCCCTCGTGAACTTGAGCATCTATTACAGCTATAGCCTTGGCAAACGTCAGCCTAATATAGTAATATTTAAATGATGAAATTACTCCTTGGTCCATTGGTTGCAGCAAGCAAGTTGTATTTGGAGGCAAAAATACAACTTCAATTTCTTGATAAGTCTTAGTCATATGTCTTGGATGGCTTGGAGCATTATCTAAAAGCAATAGGATCTTAAAGGAAATATGCTGTTGTTTGCAATAATCCGCCACTGCTGGCTTGAAATAATCAGTGAACCAAGTTGTAAATAATTCAGCAGTCATCCAGGCTTTTTTATTGGATTTAAAATAAACTGGCAGGGAAGACTTTACATAATTTTTTAGGGCCCTTGGATTTTCCGAATGATATATGAGCATAGGCGTTAACTTGCAGTCTCCAGATGCATTAGCCCCAAGCAACAAAGTAAGCCTATCTTTGGCAGCTTTAAATCCAGGCATTGATTTTTCCTCCTTGGCAATAAAAGTTCTAGCTGAGAAAAGTTGTAGATGGGACAGGCCTCTTTTGGAAAAAGATGCCATTTTTTCCAAAAGAGGCCTGTCTCATCTACATTGAATATTTGCTGCTTTGTGTAGCCACCGTCTTCTATAATTTTTGCAAGCTCTATTGGAAAAGCTTCTGCGGCTGCGGTATCTGCGCTAGCTGCTTCTCCCTGCACTGCTATATTATGTAAGTTTGATCTTTTTTTAAATTTATCAAACCAGCCCCTACTAGCTCCAAATGTTTCTGATATATCTCCCTTTTCAGCTTTCATTGTATTAAATAATGTTTGAGCTTTAGCTTGGATAAGACCTTGACTTAGAGGAATATTGTGGCTGACTTGATCTACAATCCACACATTTAATACTTTCTCCATCTCACTAATTAAATTGTGTTTCTTTCTAATAACTTTTTGATGTACTGGAGTAGCATTTTTGATTTCATCTAACACTTTAGATTTGTTCTTTATAATTGTGCTAACGGTAGTGCGAGGTACACCTACCTTGCGACCTATGTCAGCATTTGAGAAGCCTTGTTCATTCAGCTTGATTAGTTCAAGCTTTTGTTGCAAATTAAGAACCTTATGGCTTCTTTTCAATTTCGAATCATTACATTTAGGATCCATGGTTATATTGGAACACAAAATATTACAGTTTGTGCTATGAATTGTTTACAGTACAACACAGAAATAATCATATAAATAAATATTATTATGTATTAAACACAAAATTCAATGACAGACAATTTCACAAAAGAAACAGTGCACACCGATCGATCTTAATTCACAGACTGAACGACAACGATACAAAAATAAGAGGTAGTGACGACAGACAACGAAAGTGCGCGAAGCAACCGACAAAAACTCAACGAAAAAAACCGAGCGACGAAAGAGCGAAGCGACGAAACTCGAAGCGTCGAAAAACGAGGTATGGGTGTACTTACATAATAATGTAATATGTTTTTGAAAAATGACGGAGATTCTGGTAAGATTACTTCGTTGCTTGGTATGGTTTCCAGAACGTAATATCCATATAATGCCCCGCTGTGTTTAATTTTATAAAATTCTTAATCCTCTTTTGTTAGAAACTTTTATCACCGATTATACCTACGACTCTGACACTGATTCAAGTGTTATCTAAAGTATTTATTTTGAAATTTTCATCCAAACAAATATCTTAATTTTTAGTAGTGTCATTAAACGAGTCAGTAATAGTTGAATTAAACGAAAGAGAGAGAATACAAATATTAATGATGGTTGTATTTGACGATATGATAAGAACTTTCCAAGAAGTTTGTTACCTTTTCATTATTATAAATCCCAATAGACAGCCAATTTCATGTTCCCTTGTTACAAAATTTTACAGAGATACAACATAAATGACGGTGTTCTCAATTTGCAAAAAGTCGGACGCACAAAATTGACTACAAATCAGGATAAAGTACAAGATATCGCCATATCTTCAGAGGCAAATATTTATTTATCTTCAATGTATGTTATCCTGAGCTGGATAAATCCTTAGTGGATTCTCTTCCTTGTCGAAATTTAATACACCATTCAACCATTATCACTATATTCACTACAGAAAGTTTTCATTCTCGTATTAAATTCTATTGGTTGGTACCCTTCAGCAAGCAATAACTGAATACCAGCACAATACTTAGAAAGAAATAAACAGCAAATATTTTTAACATATTGGTTACTATACTCTGTTTTCTTAAACGGCGGAGTGGCGTAAATATGGGAGGACCAGACCATATTCATACAACACCAACGGAATCAGTGACATTTATGTGATATTAACAGAAAACTGTATACTTTGAAATATTACGTAATCAAAATTACCTATTCGGAAGCAAATATTGCAAACATTTTAAAAATTGATTTCTGATATAATTTCATACGTTTTAGAAAAAAGTATATATAATATGTATTAATTAGCGTAAAATATAAGAAATATACAGTAAATATTTTTGTATGAAATTATATGAAAAAACATTTTGAACATTTGTACCTACTTACATCATATATTATCTAAATACAAATTTTGAAAAAGACAAATAAATATTCTAGTAGAAATTAAAACTGTTCTTTTTATAAACAGACGTATACTTTATTTATATTATAGTATTACAAATAAATATGATATTATATTACCTCAATTATTGTTTTTTATCAGATTTTACACATAGCTATACCAAAAACTCTTTAAACATCTTCATATTTTTTACAAATAACAATAGTTAGTATCATAGAATAAAATTATAAAAGGAAATTAGAAAGAAAAGAATTTCATAAAATTCAAGTAAATTACATAATTATGTATATCTATCTATCCACATATAATTAATCATCATCCGGCGTTTCAGACAGAGCAGGTTCCTCAGTTGAATCTCCAGTATTTACTGTAAATTGCAGTTTGTCAGTGGCAGCATCTACTGCGATATCAATTGTCCACATTTCTTTGTCAATTTTCTTTGTATGGCAATAACATTATTCCAGTTATGCTCAGTGACTTTACTTAAGGCGTTTTGAAATAGTACTTTGACATCTGGTAATTAATTTGGAAGATCATGTTATTTCTGGCTGCGCCTCCCTTAATTTGAGCCCAAATTAGCTCTATATATATTTAGCTCACAATGGTATGGAGTTAACCTTAAAACAATTTTATTTTGTTGTTTTGCCATTTCATCAACTATATAGGAAATGCTACTTGGTTTGTGCAACTTAATTAATTGCAGGAGTTCTGCTTTCACAACCTCTTCAGTAAATTCTATATTATTTGATGCAAGCCACTCTTGCATAACTTTTTTGGTTGAAGAAGTACATGGAATTTTTTCTCTTCACCTACTATGGTAACTGACATTATCTAAAATAACCACTAATTTTTCGGGGATATGCGTCAGAATGTCAGAAAACCATTTTTCAAATACTTCTGAATTCATATCGCTGTGGTAATCTCCCCGATTTTTTCTTTTTATTCAAACAGTAATCCACCTTTAATAAAACCTTTGTCACTGCCTACATAATGCAATGGATTGTGATGTTGATTGCTTATTTAATTTTTTTCACTAATGCACAGTAGATTCCCTGCTAAACTCAGTCGGGTACGCCTTCCTCGAGCTCCTTAATCTTCAGAGTTTATCCTCATGGATATGTGTTATAGAAGTAAAACAATAGATATTAGGAATTTAAACAAAAATTTTTCCTCCTTAAATTTTTAATAAAAAAAAATTAAAAATAAAAAAAAATTTTAACTTTACAGAGTATAAAGTTATTTTGAAACATTTATCAATATGAGGAAAAACTTTGATACTATATTAAAGTAAAAGTATTAAAAAACCTCATTATAACTGACCGCGAGCAAAAATTATAAATTAAATATAAAGAAAAACTATCAGATATAAACAACTACGTTAACCCAATATCAAACGTCAAAATAGAAACTATCTATTTTTCGCACGCAAGCAACAACTAAATTCATGCACACAAATAACATGAAGCAAAAAACTTTTCCCACCTTCTACCGTTCTAGAACAATTTATTTGAAAAAAAAATACACTTCGAAAATCTGATAAATTTCCTTAATATTTCTCTGATTACAAAATATAATAAACTAGAATCTAATGATTTTACTGAGCTCATCAATGTTATAGAATTATTCCTACATACATAAATATAATATTAACTAAAATATACGTACATTAATTAATGTAGCCACATCACAAAAAATGAGAGATTTACAGATAGGTCAATTTGAATTAAATTACAAGTTTAAAAGACTCGTAAAAACTCGAGAATGAATTTAAACACATCAAAACACTTCATAAAACACACACCGAAATTATCCAAAGTTTAATTGAATAAAATTAAGTTCTATTCAATAGTAACAAAAAAACACGACCTATCTGCTTAAGAACTAATAAATCTCTAAAACATCAGTATCCCGGAAACAGCAAGATAGCCCCACCTAACATAAAATAAATCAAAAAGCTACAATATACAAATACTACAACTTCCAATTTGGCGGGAACTGCAAACATCTGACCGTCACGAACGATCTACAATCGTGGACAAAAATACACATTATAATAAATTTTTATATAAAATGTTAAATCTTTATAATTATCTTTCTGTAATAAAATGTACATAAATATATAGTCTTTTATAGTTTCTTTAATTTCTTTCTTCGGGGAAAAATCCACGACAATATGTTATTGTGATAACTCATTAAACGATACGTCACGTATCATACCTTCTCGATAGATGTAAAAAGAGAAAGAACGAGAATAGAAAACTCGAGTGAGATTCGACAGTGATATATAAGCCGTCGAGGAAGGGATTTATGAATTAATTCGATACCAAATCATCGCCGAGTGCACTTACATAAATATAAATACGTAAATGTGCTTATTGTTAGTAATTAGTTTTGTTTTTATTATTAATATAATAGTGTGTAAATTGTTTGCCCCTTCCTGCTGGATTCTTTAGACCTATTGACAAACTTTCTACAAAAGCGCGCCCAAAATTTCGAAGTAGTATGCCCAGCGTTTATCCAAGTTTTATCAAGGTAAAACACTTCTCGATTTTCCTCTCAATAGTTGTTTAATTTACATAAATAATTTCTTCGCCAAATAATTATTTCATCTTTATCAATTAGCATACTTTTTCTGCTACGTGTGACATACCTACAACAAAAATATTAAATAAATACATAAATAATATATTACAATTTTCTAACCTGAAACCAATTTGTTTTAAAATTTTGTACAATGAAGATTGACTAAATGTTGGTATGTTAGCATCTATTTGAACGGTCACTACCAATTTATTTAATGTTGGTAGTTCATTTCTTTGAAAATAACTGCACTATACGACGAATGGCACCTTTCGTTTCTTCATTTAGTTAGTCAACAACACTTGCTCTGCCAGGTTTTTTCTTTGATAGTACAGTAATCCTGGTTTCTTATGCTCCATCATTATCTTATATAGGGAACTTTCGGCAATGACAACATTTTTTAAATACTATAATAATTACATTAATTACTAACTACAAATGATATTCTAACCTGCTGCATTTGCTGCCATTGTTGATAATTTTGATACCTTCAGGTCCTTATTTGCTTCTTTCTCGGGTGTCTTTTTTCGGGTGGCCCCAGTATTGTTTGTATTCATTTTACTACAATACTGCACAAGCGAAATCAAATATAACCTAAAAAAAAAACAAATCGTTTTTATAATGTACATAACCAAGTATGTAATTGTAATTACCTTCCACATGAAATAACAACGCAAAATTAATTCTGAGAAGAACAGTTTAAAAAAGATATGAAAGGAATCTTTTGGGATGAAACTATATAAAATATATATTCGCATAAGATATAAATCATACATCAAACGTCAAAAGTTTCTTCATTTGTGCCTTGTTGTGTCGGTCTTGTCTTTTTAGCGGTATTTTCGAATTGAGCCAATAACGAAACAATAACGTCACATTTTCAGTTTTTTGTTAGTCCGTGGAATTAAAACACAGACTATAGTATGTAAACAATCAACATAAATAGCTGTATTTCGTTGGCAATTCATTCGTAGCTACACAGCTTAAAACAACTTTCTATTGAATAATGTGAATACATAAATTTCATCAAAAGTTCTGTATATATATCAGGTATGCCAGAATGCGATGTAGTATATTAAAAAACCTCGAATGAAAATGTGTACTATACTTCAAGTATGCATTTTAATCAACATTTCCAATGTCTGTTAATATATGTAAATGCTTCTTAATCACATATTCATTTATTATGTTTAATAAAGGTTTGTCAATTCTTCAACTAAATACAAAAGTGTAAGAGAACCTTTTTTGGAAATCTCGAGTGCGTGATTTAATACTACAATGTTTTAAATTATACAAACATTATCTAAGCTAATTATAGATGAAGAGATTCTAGTATTTCAACGTTAAAGCTCTCTACACCTGTATGTCCAACATAATTCTATTAACGGTTAATTTAGATATAATCAGAAACATGTCAAACGTCATGTGCAATATAAAAACGATTCTATTTTAGACTTATTGCAGTGCGTAATAATTAGATAAAAATCACGTGTGTAAACCGAATACTTTTACCGTGACTAGGAGATACATTTATGATATTGAGGTCATTATAGTTTTTAAATTTCAGTTAGAGAGGGCAATATTATATTAATTCTCTTTTAAATAGTTACCGAACAATATTATTTGTTTTTTTTTGTTTCTAAATACTTACTATGTAATCCACTTTGTACTACACTTCACTTACTTTTATAAATTACACAAATTGGAAGTTATATTAAAGGTTTAATTACAGTGCATTTTAAAACAAATCATTGCATTTAGAATTGTAAATAAAACACGAGAATGCAAATGTACGCAAAGTAATTAAAAGTCAATATCTATAGATTATAAATCAAAATCTTTTGTTCTGTAGGAATTTAATAATTAACTATAAAAATAAGTGAGGACCGTATTGGTCTAGTAGTAGGTCACTAGATTATGAATCTGTATGGACCAGATTCAAACCCTGGTCTAGCCAATAATATCGATGGCGTTATCTGGGTCCTATGATGACTCAGGCTGACCAAAAAATGAGTATCTGGAGGGTAATAATAATAGCTATCGGTGGATAGCGCTAGCTACGTTACCATCCTAGTGTACCGAACGTCTCAAGTTGTAATAAGCCTACATGTTACTACCCCAAAGGCCTGGAAGACTAATGCCAGGACTATTATTATTATTATTATAAAAATAAGAGAATAATGATACTGTAATGTGAGTTATGAAATGATGGCACCGGCTTACGCGTTCGAGAAACGTATGGTAAGCTTCTGGAAAACACTGGAAGAATCTAGAAGGTGCATGTTCAGACCATATACATATATATATATATATATATATATATATATATATATAGTAAACTTAACCAGTCGGCGATTAAAGGTCTGGTTTATTACTTCAAAGTATATATATTCAAAAAAACCCTACATGTTTCGGCAATTATGCCTTTATCAAGGATATAAAATATAGATGACAGAATATAAATGTCAAATAATTGAGTTGCTATGGTTTAAATTATTCAACGATACATTCCAATTGATAATAATAAATCATGCCTTAGTATTCCAAAAAATAGATAGCAAGGTGTGAACATATGTGTTGTTCGCTGCTAGCAATTTGTGTCTCTTTCTGGGTATGAACTTGTGTGTTGGTTGCTGCTGGCAGCTTGCGTCTCTCTATGGGTGTAGGGTTTTGTATGTTAGTGCGCTCGTGCGTGTGTTTAGTGACCGGTCGCGTAAATTTACCATCATAATATATTTTTTTGTTATATATCTTAAGTTATTTAAATATCAATTACATTTAAATATCATATACATTTGCTTATCATGTTGACTGTTTTGAAAAAGTTAATATGAAAAGCGTTTTCAGGATTGGATTAAATACTGACACTAGTGCATTTTATTAGACGTGCATAATAGTTGTTTTTATATTAAGAGCGCAAAGCAAAGGTTTTTTTGAGCTTGAGAATGTTAGGTTACATTAATGTAATACAAAAATTAATGTTACATTAGAATGCTCTAAATAATGGCCTTGCGTACGTAATATAAACAACGTTTTTCATACAATTGCACAGCTTTAAACAAGAAGTTTATTAATAAAAAATATTGAATTCATAAAAAATCGGCAACATTATTTTTTGGACTTACCGTTGCACGGGTTTCCGTAATTACTAATGCAAATCAAAATTGAAAACAAATTCTGTGGTCTATAAATTCTCTGATAATGGACGCCAGCAGACTCATGGAAGACTCTGCTGATTCTGAATATGATTTACAAACAGTAGCTACTGAAGCGATTGCAAGTATTTTGCCGAAGAAGTCCAGACCGCAGTATGAAAAAGTTTACACCTTTTACTTTTTTTATTTTTTACTTGCATATTTAGAGGAAAAGTCGAAGATATGGAAGCCATTAACAATGTGGTCCCTTTTTCGATGCTATGGAGTAATAATTAGCAATTTCAAACCTTCAAAACTGACATCTGCTTTCAAAACACTGACATCTGCTTTCAATAACTGACATCTGCTTTCAAAACAGACATCTACTTTCAAAACTGACATTTGATTTCATATCAGACATCTGCTTTCAAAACAGACATCTGCTATCATTAACTGACATTTGCTTTCAATAACTGAAATCTACTATCAAAACTGACATCAGCTTTCAAAACTGACATCTGCTTTCAAAATACTGACATCTGCTTTCAATAATTGACATCTGCTTTCAAAACAGACATCTGCTTTCAAAACTGACATTTGCTTTCATAACAGACATCTGCTTTCAAAACAGACATCTGCTTTCATTAACTGACATTTGCTTTCAATAACTGACATCTACTATCAGAACTGACATCAGCTTTCAAAACTGACTTCCGCTTCAAAACTTGACATCTACATTCAATAACTGACATCTGAATCATTAACACTGTTACTTTATATATGCATTTCTAAATATCTTGAACCGAGGTCTATCGTGGCTTAAGTGGTAAAGCAACGGTCCGGCAAACCGTAGACTTGGGTTCAAGTCCCAACGTAGACAATATTTTTCAATTAAAAAAAAATTGGATGATTTGCTTTGTAATTTATAGACAGCAATGTTTACATCCTCACCTACTTTGCAATTACATACTAATTTGATATTTGTAAATATTTCATATAAAAGCCGAAAAATTACAAGAATTTATCAATTGATATATGTATATACAATATATATATATATATATATATATATATATATATATATATATGTATATACAATATTTATATATATATATATATATATATATATATATATTGTAATAATCTTTTCAGTCAAACGTTTACTAAAAAGTGTTTTCAAAGACAAAATATTAAACTTTAAAGCAGAAAATGAATTTAAAATTCTAATTTTTACCCCTGCATTCTGACACACTTCTGCGCAGGTGAAATGAATATAAACGTTTGTTAATAATCATAACATGTACAACCTAATAGTGTTTTGGTCTTAAAGAAAGTTTGAAATTTAATATAATTTGAAAAAAAAACAACGAACATGAGTTCTCTATTATCTCCAGGGTCGTGAAGATTCTGTCTGACAAAGAAATTAAAAGGTATGTTAGCTCAGTATTAATATGATAAACTAATAGAATTCAAACGACTTGTTTTGGTTCTTAAATTCCGTTTATTAAAAGGAAAATCTTATCTTAATAAGTGAATATTTAATTAGGTACATTTAACAAAACATTCGGAATAAACAATAGTTAACAATTTAATTTTATTGAAAATTTAATTATAAAATTTATTGGTTATGTGGAATTTCTTATAGGTTAAAAATTGAATCTGTGGAAAGGAGACAAATACTAGGCTACGTAAGCAAATAGATTCTGATAAATTAATTGCTGAATAAATGAATTTGTATATAACCTCCCTACTTACAATGTTTTAAACAAAATGGTCATTAAAGGGATCTTTATCTACCTTCGGTAAGTAAATGTATCTGTTTACTTAAAAAAAAATACAAATAATAAAAAAAATGATCCGTCTAGTTACTGGAATTAAGTCTTGCCTCCCTGATGTACGGCTGGTATATTTTAACTTCAGGAACAACGGTCACAATTCTGGCAGATCTCGTAGGTTAGGATCCCCCGATTATTCAAAGGTAAACAAACTTTTCTAAATTCTGCTTTTCTAATTTACGGTCACAATCCTGGTAATATAAGGCCTTGAAATGTTTCCCAATATTTTTCTAAAGCTGGTACACGTCTTTGGTGGCTCATTAATTGATAGCGGAGTATAAAATGAAAACAGTTCAAATCTTGGTATGTAATATAAATTATACTTGTTTTTATATTTTTAAAAAGAAATTCGTTTAATGCAAAACACATTCCATTAATTTCAGTGCAAAAATTATTCTCCCCAATTGTTTCAATAACTCACTATGGCAACCCAACAGCTTTTCCTGTTTTTGAAGCTCATTATTCGGTTTAGTTATACATAATTTTCCAAAATATTTCACATATACTATAATTTTGACTCTTAATTAATATTATGAACTTATTGGTTTACAATTAAATTTTCCTTCACACATAACCTTTGAAGTATACAAAATTAAACTAGATTTACATAGTTCTATAATTTTAGTAAATGTAAGAAAGTCATATACATACTTTTGAAATTTAATTATAGATTCGACACTCTAAATTAAGAAAACAATAATAGACTTCCAACCTTCTAAGAAATCCCAATAACAGAAATGTAACGAATTAAAGCTAGTGTCTTCAATAAATATTCAATTAATATTTTTATTATAATATATATATATATATATATATATATATATATATATATATATATATATGAAAAATTTTGTGAAAAACTTATCTGCGCGGAATGTGCATATATCGATATTTCACTGTTTTTTTTACAGATCATCAGTGCACCTTACCGAAGACAGACATGTTATTCACTTCTATACTACGTGTATATATACGAACTGTAATGAACTTCATGTGTATGAGAATTAATAATTATTAAATCTCATTTTACATGCGATTGTCGCTATAATTAGCGACAATCGCATGTAAAATGAGATTTAATAATTATTAATTCTCATACACATGAAGTTTATATATATATATATATATATATATATATAAGTGTTTAGATAATTTTATATATATATATAATATTTTCGTGACCTTGGTATTATATGGTAAACTTAATCAGTCGGCGATTAAAGGTCTGGTTTATTACTTCAAAGTATATATGTATATTCAAAAAAACCCTACATGTTTCGGCAATTATGCCTTTATCAAGGATATAAAATATAGATGACAGTTATATATATAAATGTCAAATAATTGAGTTGCTATGGTTTAAATTATTCAAAGATACATTCCAATTGATAATAATAAATCATGCCTTAGTATTCCAAAAAATAGATAGCAAGGTGTGAACATATGTGTTGTTCGCTGCTAGCAATTTGTGTCTCTTTCTGGCTATGAACTTGTGTGTTGGTTGCTGCTGGCAGCTTGCGTCTCTCTATGGGTGTAGGGTTTTGTATGTTAGTGCGCTCGTGCGTGTGTTTAGTGACCGGTCGCGTAAATTTACCATCATAATATATTTTTTTGTTATATATCTTAAGTTATTTAAATATCAATTACATTTAAATATCATATACATTTGCTTATCATGTTGACTGTTTTGATTCCTGTCTGGTTGTCCGAGTAGATTTTCGTGGTTTTCCTTCTCGTTTAAGGCGAATGCCGACAATTTTGCATCTTAAGACGCTCCACGGGCGCATACGTAATAATAACTCATGTCTTGCTTTTCCCTGCCTTTCCCCGTTTTCTGTTTTGTGCTGATGTGGTCCTCTACTGGGTTGTAGCCTAGCATATGCACTACCAAACTCTAGGGGGGCTGCCCGATGGGCGGACAGGTGCCATTCCGCCTTTTCAGCAGGAGTGAGGAACCAAGCTACGCGGCGCAAATCACGACGCCGCGCAATGCACACACCACTAGGACCGGTCCTGGGCGGCAACCTGGCTAGGCTGCCGTTAACAGCACACACACGTTCGACGTGTGTGCAATGCCCCCGCTTCGGCGGAAAACGTTAAGATGGCACAAAGTGTGACCGTCATCGACCGAGGTCGCCACTAAGAGTGTTCCCTCGGTTGGCGATGAGCAACCCCGTACAGGGTGCGCTTCGCTGGTCTGCGCCTTGCCTCGTTGGGGCGGGGGTCGGGCCGTCGAAGTAATGCAATGTAAGGAAGTTGCCGGGAAAGGGTTGGCGGCCCTACGCAACGGCTGGTTATCCGATCTCTCTAAATTTACGCGACCGGTCACTAAACACACGCACGAGCGCACCAACATTCAAAACCCTACACTTACGCGTTCACACAAAACCACACACCCATAGAGAGACGCAAGCTGCCAGCAGCAACCAACACACAAGTTCATAGCCAGAAAGAGACACAAATTGCTAGCAGCGAACAACACATATGTTCACACCTTGCTATCTATTTTTTGGAATACTAAGGCATGATTTATTATTATCAATTGGAATGTATCGTTGAATAATTTAAACCATAGCAACTCAATTATTTGACATTTATATATATAACTGTCATCTATATTTTATATCCTTGATAAAGGCATAATTGCCGAAACATGTAGGGTTTTTTGAATATACATATATACTTTGAAGTAATAAACCAGACCTTTAATCGCCGACTGATTAAGTTTACCATATAATACCAAGGTCACGAAAATATTATATATATATATATATATAAAATTATCTAAACACATATATATATATATATATATATATATATATATATATATATATTATAATAAAAATATTAATTGAATATTTATTGAAGACACTAGCTTTAATTCGTTACATTTCTGTTATTGGGATTTCTTAGAAGGTTGGAAGTCTATTATTGTTTTCTTAATTTAGAGTGTCGAATCTATAATTAAATTTCAAAAGTATGTATATGACTTTCTTACATTTACTAAAATTATAGAACTATGTAAATCTAGTTTAATTTTGTATACTTCAAAGGTTATGTGTGAAGGAAAATTTAATTGTAAACCAATAAGTTCATAATATTAATTAAGAGTCAAAATTATAGTATATGTGAAATATTTTGGAAAATTATGTATAACTAAACCGAATAATGAGCTTCAAAAACAGGAAAAGCTGTTGGGTTGCCATAGTGAGTTATTGAAACAATTGGGGAGAATAATTTTTGCACTGAAATTAATGGAATGTGTTTTGCATTAAACGAATTTCTTTTTAAAAATATAAAAACAAGTATAATTTATATTACATACCAAGATTTGAACTGTTTTCATTTTATACTCCGCTATCAATTAATGAGCCACCAAAGACGTGTACCAGCTTTAGAAAAATATTGGGAAACATTTCAAGGCCTTATATTACCAGGATTGTGACCGTAAATTAGAAAAGCAGAATTTAGAAAAGTTTGTTTACCTTTGAATAATCGGGGGATCCTAACCTACGAGATCTGCCAGAATTGTGACCGTTGTTCCTGAAGTTAAAATATACCAGCCGTACATCAGGGAGGCAAGACTTAATTCCAGGAACTAGACGGATCATTGTGATAGAATATTGAGCTAAGTTTTTTTTATTATTTGTATTTTTTTTTTAAGTAAACAGATACATTTACTTACCGAAGGTAGATAAAGATCCCTTTAATGACCATTTTGTTTAAAACATTGTAAGTAGGGAGGTTATATACAAATTCATTTATTCAGCAATTAATTTATCAGAATCTATTTGCTTACGTAGCCTAGTATTTGTCTCCTTTCCACAGATTCAATTTTTAACCTATAAGAAATTCCACATAACCAATAAATTTTATAATTAAATTTTCAATAAAATTAAATTGTTAACTATTGTTTATTCCGAATGTTTTGTTAAATGTACCTAATTAAATATTCACTTATTAAGATAAGATTTTCCTTTTAATAAACGGAATTTAAGAACCAAAACAAGTCGTTTGAATTCTATTAGTTTATCATATTAATACTGAGCTAACATACCTTTTAATTTCTTTGTCAGACAGAATCTTCACGACCCTGGAGATAATAGAGAACTCATGTTCGTTGTTTTTTTTTCAAATTATAATAAATTTCAAACTTTCTTTAAGTCCAAAACACTATTAGGTTGTACATGTTATGATTATTAACAAACGTTTATATTCATTTCACCTGCGCAGAAGTGTGTCAGAATGCAGGGGTAAAAATTAGAATTTTAAATTCATTTTCTGCTTTAAAGTTTAATATTTTGTCTTTGAAAACACTTTTTAGTAAACGTTTGACTGAAAAGATTATTACAATATATATATATATATATATATATATATATATATATATATATATATAAATATTGTATATACATATATCAATTGATAAATTCTTGTAATTTTTCGGCTTTTATATGAAATATTTACAAATATCAAATTAGTATGTAATTGCAAAGTAGGTGAGGATGTAAACATTGCTGTCTATAAATTACAAAGCAAATCATCCAATTTTTTTTTAATTGAAAAATATTGTCTACGTTGGGACTTGAACCCAAGTCTACGGTTTGCCGGACCGTTGCTTTACCACTTAAGCCACGATAGACCTCGGTTCAAGATATTTAGAAATGCATATATAAAGTAACAGTGTTAATGATTCAGATGTCAGTTATTGAATGTAGATGTCAAGTTTTGAAGCGGAAGTCAGTTTTGAAAGCTGATGTCAGTTCTGATAGTAGATGTCAGTTATTGAAAGCAAATGTCAGTTAATGAAAGCAGATGTCTGTTTTGAAAGCAGATGTCTGTTATGAAAGCAAATGTCAGTTTTGAAAGCAGATGTCTGTTTTGAAAGCAGATGTCAATTATTGAAAGCAGATGTCAGTATTTTGAAAGCAGATGTCAGTTTTGAAAGCTGATGTCAGTTTTGATAGTAGATTTCAGTTATTGAAAGCAAATGTCAGTTAATGATAGCAGATGTCTGTTTTGAAAGCAGATGTCTGTTATGAAATCAAATGTCAGTTTTGAAAGTAGATGTCTGTTTTGAAAGCAGATGTCAGTTATTGAAAGCAGATGTCAGTGTTTTGAAAGCAGATGTCAGTTTTGAAGGTTTGAAATTGCTAATTATTACTCCATAGCATCGAAAAAGGGACCACATTGTTAATGGCTTCCATATCTTCGACTTTTCCTCTAAATATGCAAGTAAAAAATAAAAAAAGTAAAAGGTGTAAACTTTTTCATACTGCGGTCTGGACTTCTTCGGCAAAATACTTGCAATCGCTTCAGTAGCTACTGTTTGTAAATCATATTCAGAATCAGCAGAGTCTTCCATGAGTCTGCTGGCGTCCATTATCAGAGAATTTATAGACCACAGAATTTGTTTTCAATTTTGATTTGCATTAGTAATTACGGAAACCCGTGCAACGGTAAGTCCAAAAAATAATGTTGCCGATTTTTTATGAATTCAATATTTTTTATTAATAAACTTCTTGTTTAAAGCTGTGCAATTGTATGAAAAACGTTGTTTATATTACGTACGCAAGGCCATTATTTAGAGCATTCTAATGTAACATTAATTTTTGTATTACATTAATGTAACCTAACATTCTCAAGCTCAAAAAAACCTTTGCTTTGCGCTCTTAATATAAAAACAACTATTATGCACGTCTAATAAAATGCACTAGTGTCAGTATTTAATCCAATCCTGAAAACGCTTTTCATATTAACTTTTTGTGCATGCTTTAAGCTCCTTCTTCAATTTTCGTTTTACCGATTCACTACTCTTAAAACACGTTCCCCGAAGAGATTTTTTAAATCGATTGAATAACAAAGGTCACATTGTTTGGAGATTTGATCAATATGGTGGTTGATGGATACTATTTGTTAACTATGTAGTCAAACATTCACGATGAAACAACATTGTGGAAACGCAAAATCCAAGTATCGTTTTTCAAAAGTCGTATCCTTTTAATTTATTTTAGCTGAATTAGCTAAACGCATTTAGGCAAAAATTCTAAATGCTTCTTTCTGGAGTTTATTTCTTTGTAGATTTGGATTTTTTAAAAATTATTAAAAAACTTAAACGTTTGCTTTTGTTGCTTATTATTAATTGCTAATTTATAATAAGATATTACGAAATTATCATTAGAAATATCCATATTATATACTTCATTATAATAATAATAATAATAATAATTTATCCATTAGCATTCGCCAGCAGCTTAACGCAAATTACAAGGAGCATTGGCATACCAATAGTTATTATTACGCTCGCGCACGTGGAGCGAGAGAGATGTTTAGCTTTCGAAATTCATCTTAAACAAGAAGGAAAACCTTCTCGGACAGCGGAGTCACGGATCTCATTCTGGTACCATCGACATGTAACCCACTGGCTTGCGTTATAACTAGACTATCGGTCATTATTAAATGTTCAAATACTATGCAGTCCAATCCTTGATTAAATTAAAGAGAACAGTAAAATTAAAATAATATTAAGAATCTCCTATCATCCATTTAAACTAAGTTTTGTTGTTTTATTAACCAATCCAATCCAATTCTTTGCATTTCTTTGGAGTAGTATGTAATCTTTTATTACTTTTTATTATTGCTTGACAGTAACTATTTCAGTTATCGATGTGCGTAAAAACATGGGCACTGTTTAAAGTTCAAATATCTTTTAATGCAATTATAATATTCTAATTCTTTGTTCTAACATGAACATACTCCACTTAGTTATATATTAACTATTTGTATGTAATACATTTCATTCATGTCATCTATTAAATCCATCACGTGGTGTTAATTTATCGATTTTAATACATATTTCACATATATTCTTCTCAATTTGTTTATCATATCAGTGATGTTTTGAACTACAGAATATTATTAAGTCTCAAGGTTTGAGCTAACGATCTACCACTGCCTAGTTACTTGGGAAAATGGGCACCATAACGATTTATTTTCGCATACATAAACGATCCACTTCTAGCTTACCATGTTGACGATTTGTTGTTGTTACCTTTTACTTTTGCTATCATCAAAATGTAACTAAAATTTTATACGTCATTATGCATGATAATGCATTCTTTTTTTTAGTTTCGTCTTGTGATCATTATAATAACTATTGGTGATGTTTCGCTGCTATCAGACTGACATTGTCGTAGAAATGCCAAACTGACTTTATTAGTCCATAAAAAAATAGTTTTCTTATAGATTTAAATTGGTACTCCCTGTACAGTTTGGCGTGATGAAATTCCGTAGGCTTCAACAGCCGATGGTAGTTTTATCCGTACAACAGAGTCGAACGCGACCACTGCGCATATAATTTGATCAACGGCATCTCGTATTTATTATAACAAGCGATCAAATAAATCCGGAATTGAAGTAGGTTGTGCATTCTAATATCAACATATATGGATACATATTTGTCAATGTTAACATTTGACATTTACTTGTCAACGCTGAAATTTCACCTAAATTTACATATTTCAGCGATTGTAAAATTAAATAAAATTTTTGATATATGTAGTTATTTAATTTTGAAATGGTTTTCACAAAAAATTCATAGAATTTTTATGGTTGAAACTTATTTACGAAATGAACGGAAAATTGGCGGCCAGTGGCAGTATTCCGTTAACGATTGTTTGGTGGAACTTAAATTTCCGGCTCTGCTTTTCAATTACAACGAATTTTAACACTCTCTTCGGCGCTGCATTAATCTCTTTAGAGAGACAGGTAGTGTGGAGCATAAATAAGAAAGTGATCGATCAAAAAAACGTACACGAGAAGTAATTGATGACGTAAGAGAACTAATGGATCAAACCCCAGGAACTTCAATTCGGGTACTGTCTCAACAAACTAACTTTTCATTCGATTATTTCCGAAGATTAAAATTTTATCAATGGTACTCAATAAAATCATTCCATGTTGACACAAAAGTTCTTCATTCGAAAAGCCATATTCGGAGTAGGTACTCATCAGTACTTCTGAATGAAATAAACTTAAAATCGACGCTGAACATGCTCCAAGCGTAACTTATGCTTCAAATATAAAGGATACCAGATAATAGACCCATAATCTACCTTGCTCACAACAAAAGCTTACTGTAAGGACTTCAGTACAGATATGATTGAAAATATGTCGATATCCTGATTATAAATCTCAACACTATAGAAGCCCGATTTCAAATTAATTTAATAAGATTGTTAAACGACCAACTAGTGGCGGAAAGGTCTTTGACTCTGACAGCTATATCTAGTACATGATCTTCGATTAAGTAATGGTAATTAATGGGATTGATTTTCCGATAATAACTCACAACAAAGCACTTATTAACATTTAAATGTAGTTTATTGGAACGTGACCAGGAAATCATAAAATTAATAGCTGATTGTAATTTGTCACAATCTGGCGAAGTAAATACACTGATCACCGATGTATAATTTAATTTTTTTTATATAAAATAGTAGAATTAATGTTAAGTTAAACTAGGCAAACTTTTTATGTTATTGATTATGTGCATTAAGGTTTTACTGGACGAACAGTCGGCGAAAATTCTTTTCCATCCATCTGAACTACGCCTTAAGGTTTTAAGGGTTTTCTTTTCCTCTCTGACTTGTTGTATTCGTGTATATAATGAGAATTTTTTTTTGGTTGAAATAAAGTATATACTGTTATTATTATTATTTGTTAATATCATCGGCATAGGCAAGAAATATTTACATGAAATAAATATCGAATCCAGGAGATTATTAATAGATAAAGTAAAAAGTAACGGACCTAGGTTTGAACCTTGAGGCACTCCGAAAATTGAATAGACGTCAAAGGATCTATAAGTATTATAAAAAACAGTTAATTCTATTGCTGAAATACG
The DNA here is from genome assembly GCA_935421215.2 of Melolontha melolontha. NCBI lineage: Eukaryota > Metazoa > Arthropoda > Insecta > Coleoptera > Scarabaeidae > Melolontha > Melolontha melolontha. The sequence continues at coordinate 89,104,758 of OW285238.1, read as the reverse complement.
ACTACATCAATTAAACCAGAGAAAGGGCAAATCCATAAAACTATATTGCACCAAGCTGTTAGCCGTACATGAAGCAACTGTACAGTACAGTGAAGGTTTTTTAACTAACAACCATTAAATCATATGTATATGCGTATTATACATTCGTAGCCCCTCTAGTATATTGGGAGAACACTCGATCGAATTTTCCGAATAACTTCATGCATTAATGTAGAAAAAAATATTAAAGTGGATGTTTCACATTTCTTTACTTCATTACATAACAAATAGACTGCGCCAAATGAGTTCGGGATATTGGCAGTAAACAATAAAAAAAAATTGGGAATTACGTTAAGCAGAAACTCGTATCGATTTTATTTTTATATTGTTCGAAGCAAAAACAACGGGAAAGTTACATCATTTAACATGTACATGGATTTTTAACAAAAATAATAACAAGTAACAGAAGCAAAATTTTATAACTAGAAAAATCTTCAATACAACGTATGACCACCACGAGCATCAATTACAGCCTGACATCTACGTTGCATACTGTCTATCAGTGTGTTAAAGATGTTTTGCTCCAGATCATTCCATAACTGTGGTAAGATGCGTCTTAAATTATCTGAAGTTTCTGGAGCAGCTTGGAACTGATCTAATCTTCTTCGAAACGTATCGCATGAATGTTCAATACAGATCAGATCAGGAGATCGTGGAGGTAGCTGTAAATGTTGAATAATGACATCTAGGACTACTGCAGTGCGGTGAGGTCTAGCATTATAGTCAAAGAAACGAAAGTTTTCACCGATAGCACCTTGAAAATTTGGTATAACGTTATTAATAATATTGTTCCTGTATTGCAATTCATTCATGTTTCCATGACAAAGGGTAGAGGTCTGTACGCCCATTAAAACATCTGCCAGCCCAAACTGTTATAGAGCTTCCTCGAAAAGGATGAACTTCTTGAACAAAGCGAAGATTTCTAGGAATTCCTGACGTCCACACGCGAACTCTTCGACTATCTGAAAATCGAGCATATCTGGATTCATCTGTGAAAAGTATAGTGCGCCATTGTTGATTCCAATTAACATGTTCTCCTGCCCACTCCAATTTTAGTCGCTTATGTTCACTAGTCAAAGGTCTGCCTGTTAATGGACACGTAGATACAATGTCAGCTTCGTATAGACGTCGCCTGATAGTTTCTTTAGAAACATGAACGTCGGTTGCTACTTGAAACCTCCCCTGCAGTATTCTACAAGTTTCGCGAGGATGTCTTCTTGCAGATAGTGTAGTGTAACGGTATCACATTGGTGTTGTTTTCCGAGGTCCACCCGTTCTCCGTTGTTCTGACACAGAATCAGTATCAATAAATCTATTCCAGAGGCGAGATATGGCACTTTATAATATCCCAAAGCGTCCTGCTATAGTAACTTGCATATCATCACTTTGCAACATACCTATAATTCTGCTTACTTCAGCAGCGATTAATTTTTGTCTAGTCATACTTGAAAGTCAACCTTAAAAACACAGAAAAATTAAACTAAATTTGGGGTGCTCAAATGTGATCAACTCGATACTTAATAGCAAAACTGTCAAGAAGTAAACAACCCGTAACTAGGCAACAGTCGTATTTGTGCCATTTTACACTATTTCCCTAACTTATGTGGCGCAGTTTATTTGTATATGTTTAAAGCAATTCCCTTATACTAATTAAAATTCATTATTTTTAATATAACTTTGTCCTAATATTACCGAGTAATCGATATAATAATCGACACTTCGCTATTCATACAATACACCAGCTTCTTTAGAATCTCTTATCGATCTAATAGCAGAATATAGCTGGCGATGTAAAATATAGTATTATTAGTTAGGCCGATCCCTGAAAACGTACGGAATTCCAAAACTATCTTGATTTTAAACTCATATAAACTAACTTTTGTGACTTAAACACCCAACAGTGAAACGTGGAAAGAAATATTTGAAAAGGAAATTCTTAATAATTTTGCATTCCTATCACTTTGTTGCGAGAAACAATTTTTTCCATGAATCCATCAATCCATCAATCTGAGCTTTTTAACAAATACTCCCTAAAAATGCCTGACCATAAGAGAGTTAAATAAATGAAAAATAACGTGTTTCATGACTATTCCCTCTGCCGGAGGAAGTGAAAATACTCGGTATGTAAATCTATCTACATGTTGAATATTATATATTTCTGTAAATATGTACGTACGTACATAAAACAACTTTTTGCCCTAAATCTATTAATAGATTAAATAGTACGTTCTTTACTTAATTAATACATCTCAAAAACAAAACCTAAACAGTAAACATTATTACGTGGACGCTGTCGTGCGAACAGCAACCTACAAACGGCCTCTGAGTCATCAGTCGTCGCTTCTGCTTCGTAGAAGTTACTAGAAGGATAAGAATTAATATAAAGGGGATAATCTAAGCGAGAGCTTCCAGTTTATATTCATTCTCGTTATGAATATGGTGAAATACATGATGGTGATGTTTTACAATTGTATGTAGATTGTCTTATTATTAAAGTTATTGATTTTCTGTTTATGTTCACATTGGATAGACAGACATATACATTCGTAATTATGCATGCCTTTATCTGGCTGTTTATATGATATACTGAACAGAAATCTAGTAAATGTAGATACATAAATATATATGTATGTAGTTGTTATTAAAATAACTAATGGAGTTTTAAGAATTTACATGCGTTAGGTACATAAGGAAAATCAAAAATCAAACAAACACAGTACTTTGTAAATTGTAAGAAATATAACTAGATATTTCAAGGCTAATTGTTGCCCAACTATGAGCTAGAGACGTGGGCAATTTCTAGGTTTGTTTTAATTAAGGCGGTTTGTGTTAAAATTCTCTGGTAAGAAAATCAGAAATTTTTTATTCGAATATACAGAATGTTCATAAAATTAACAAGTTTATAAGCGTCTTATAACAAGTTACATTATAACTAATAACAGTCGAATTATTTATTTGTAAGGGTATTGTTTATCTAAACTCTGTAGGCTTTCAAAGTGGATTTTAAGGGTTTTTTTTGTTCTTATTTTGCATTAGTTGCAGTTTTTGACGTCTACTACTGTCAACGCTATTAGCTTCTCAAAACGTGAAAGTAATTTAGCTTCTGAAGAATTTCTGTAAACATTTATGACCAGCGTCTAAAAGTACAATATTTTGCCACCTTTAAAAGTGTGTTGCTGTAATAAATAACGCATTATAAAAAGGTTAAGAACTAAAGCACAACCAAAGGAAATAGAGTTAGCCAGAGAATCCGTATATCCATCATAAGTTTTTGGTAATGTAAAATAGGAAGATTATTAATGAAAAAGAAATACACAAGAATTATACAATAAAACTACGTCAATACGACATGATTTCTTTGTTACTAAGGCTAAGGCCCTCCTCCTCCTAACGTAGAAAAGAGGACTAACTGGACAAACATGACTGAATAAATGAAAAATAAATATCTGTGACACACGAAGAAAAAAAACCGATCAGTCGGAGGTTGCAGTGGAACAGACATAAAATATATTTCGATTGAGAATTAATTACTTTGAAGAATTATCACTAGATAATCATTGGACAAACCATCGAGCTAGAGAAACTTATTAAAAGTTGAATGAATGGGGATGTGGATGAATTTGTTACAAACGCCCATAATGATCAACGGAACATGCACCAGGGAAACTCCAATATAATATGAATAATAATGAGTAGGGTTAAATATGTATTATTACTTGTATAAAAGATAATATTTAAGTGATGCAGTTCTCTCTTACCTCAGATACGTCAATAGTTTCTTTACCCTTAACGTTTATAAATGAAATAAATCTAACTGAAAATTTAAAATTTAAACTGATCACGAGATTTTTTTATAATTGCAAATAATAAAATTTTTAAAATTAAATAGTAATACGCCATAAAATCATATGTCTTGTTTTGTTGCTTTCATTTCCATTGAATTGTTTTTATTTAAATAATCTCGACTAAGACTTTTTTGGTAAATTTCCATTCTGGCTCATTTTATTCATATAAAAATTTGTTTTTGGTCACTTATTGCTCATTATACACAACGAGTGATCAAAATAATTTGTGATCCAGCCATTCATGAATTTGAATTCGTATGTCTTTTCCGATTGTAACCGTTCCATAGTTATAACGGGTGTTCAGAAACATTCGAAGTCAAGTGGGCTCTGAACAAAAAATCGTATATCTTTACTTAAGTATCTGATACTAATTTGATAACCTATAAAATTGTATTAAGTAAATGTATCAATCTATCTCAGACATGACTTCATATTTTCAAGGACTACTTTGACTTCGAATGTTTCTGAACACCCGTTATATTCGACTGACATTTTGCTTGACGTTTGTAATGTAATTACAGTTCAAGAAACGACATACAATTACGGATTCATGAATGATTCGATTACAAATTATCTCGATCGCTCGTTATTATAATTAGGTAATATTTGCTATCTGTCACCATTGAAACATACAACATTTCACCTTCAAAAGTCTATTAATTGACATATATCATTTACGTTATTAATTCATGACTGTCTGACATTTGTTCAAACTACCTCTATTTATAAAAAAAATTGCAGTCTATAAAAATATGAAATTTTCTTTAACTAAACTTTTTAATGTCTGTTCGATTCGAGAAATAAACAGATTCTTAGATTTCATTATTTTTACGTATTTTGAAATATATGAAACTTGCATTGATTTATTACATTTATCTATATTTAATTACCTGAAATGTCACCTATAATTACTGTCAAAAATGTTTTATTTTCGCTTATATCAAACTTTATTAAACTTATATATTACATTTACTATTTGTCTTTTTTTTCAATAATTATCTAAAAAATTGACTAATATTTTTGTTTAGTTTGTTATTTTCTGTTTTGTTAACTCTAACTGGCCTAATTTGTTAAATTTTTCATATTTAATTCGATTCACAACATAATACTATTTTAATTTATATTTTACTTTACTAAATTTACAATTTTTTTAAATAATAACATCATTTCATTTTCAAACTTATTTATCCTAATACATTATGTTATATATTTACAATTGTAATTATTGCATTATTTTAATTCTCTTTCTCTTTAACATATATTTCACTTAAAACCATAATCTACTTTTTATAAGTATTAGTTTCTTTACACTTCATGCTTTTATGCCTTTTGTTATACTATGAATTTGACTATTGTATTTTTTTTAGGATAGCGTTAAATAGTTTGAACTATCCGGTATAAATTATATCTTTAAACTAAACCAACCTTTTAATATTGCTTTGCTTGTCATTTATTTTTGAAAGTCCAAGTATATATCGTTTTTCCGAAATTAAATTATTTTTCCTACATCTAGAGTCGCTTCTGCTTATATTTATTTTCTACACATTTATTAGGGGCCTATCCTATATAGTATTTCAATTTATGTTATCTGTAACATGGAAATGTCATCAACAGCGATGTTATTTTTCCCTTTAATAATTGTAATACGTACTGTGTAATTCTAGACCGTTCTTTAACATTGTACCTCTAGATTATTATTTAAACATCTTAGTTTTCCATTAGTTGCTTCCAAATATGTATTCTTTTCCACAGCATAAATCTTAGACAGTGTAATCATATTTTCTACTTTCCTCCCTACTTATCATAAGGTTTTGAAATGTTATCTTAATTAGAGGATTGGTTACACATTATGTAAATTGTTCCTAAAATTTTCACCCTGTGTAGGTGCGATTTTTCTAGTTTATTTAAATCGTTTCTCAGTTTGTTTTGATTGTCAACGATTCAGCTTGTAAGATACATGTCCATGACCATGATACATAGGATATCAGTCAGCGGTGTCTATATGTGCATGTGTGTATATGTATGTATCTGATATGCGTATAAAATGGCGGCATAATATTTTATCGCTAATATATTTATATAAATTAAAATACTATATTTTGAAACAATTTCGTAATTAAATCTTGTGTCTTTTTGACTTTTTAGAATTTTCAGGTAGTAATTTTTTTTTGTTCCGTTTGGAATTTTTCCTTTATTGTTTTCGAATAACTGTTATTCTCGAATTGCAAAGCTGTTATTATAACATCTTTGACTAAATTGTCCTGGACCATTTTTCTTTTAATTAGAAATTCTTTTGCCATGTATCTAATTACAATTTCCTATCAATTGAGCTTTGTTTCGTTTTTTTCTTCTCTATCTTAATTAAGGTGTAGCGAAATACTCTTCTATTTTGACTTTCATTTTTAACTTTTCTCGATAGTGTGTACATCTGTCTTGGATTTTTGGAAAGAACTAGACAGCTTTTCCTATATTAGATCGAATCTGCTATGCAATTGTCCCTTTTTCTCGTGACAGTTGATAAGCCAAGAAATCATGTGAAAAGGGCGCCACTTGGAAAGTAAAATTACATATGACTTTTAAAGTAATGAAATTTTACTCGCTCTGCGGTTTCGTCATTATAATTTATTTTAAACAATAAAGGATAGTGTTTCCGCAATATTGTTTAACTTCGGTAACGACGGATATAAAAAAATTCCTTAAGTGATCTATACACGTGATTGTTGATTTCGAATACCCTTCGACCGTTACTTGCATTAGGTGAGTTCTGTTATACGATGTTCTTGTGTAAAGGCATTGTTTCTTTCCATAATTATTTATTTTGTTAGATACATTGTTTTTTCTTTCTGGAATTTAACAGGGTGTCAGTAGAGGCTACATTTGCCCGTAAAACTCACATTGCTAGTTCCTGTAGAGACTGTTTTTGCGAGGACATGGTACTTTTATTAGGACCAGATTAATTTGACGAGCACATGGTCATATTTCATGTCCAAGGTGGATAGAAAACTTGCTAAGATATGAACTCTATTATTCTCAATTTTACCTGAAGACTGTTCAGTTCAACTCCTTACGACGAATGAAAATTGAACATATTATCGTAGATTAGTTCAGTCATTTTTTGTATATGAAGTTCTTTAGTGAATTTAAGAAAACGATACCCATACTTTTGCATATATAGGATTATAGAAATATTCCATGTTTGCCCGATTTTGTAATTGTGAAATATTAGTCATTCTCGTAAAAGTCATTTAATATTTTTTTTAATAAATTCAGTATCAGTTTGCAGAAAGTTATAGACCAACTCATGTCCTAAAAATAACAGTATATTTGAGTATATTTGTATTGTTCTATTTTTCTTTATTAAAACTGGAACTATTGATCATTTAATTTTTGTATTATATTTAACAATTTATGAGTATACTGTATGTACTAGAATCTCGATATGAGATTTATTCAAGATCTTAGCTAAATTACCTATCAAATTAATTAGGTTAATCTTGCTATTTAAATATTAAAATCTTATTATTATTTAAATATCTTTAACTATTTAATTTGTCTAAAATTCAATTATATTCTTTGCTTATTACTATTTAACGTCAGTAGTCAATTATTGCCGTTAAGGCATATTTTATTGTGCACGATTTAGTTTTTTATACAACTTACTATACTGGGTGAGTCTTTAACTCATGTCCAATTGCTAATTTTGATTCAGTTTTATTTATATACCTATTTTGCATTAATTTATTAAGTTGGTCAATGATGTATGAATTTTTATTCATTCATTTTTGTAGCTCGTAAACCGTATGGAGATTTTTGCAATATTTTGAATTTTGTTATATATTTCAGCATTGTTCTTATATGCTAATGACTTTTCTTGTTTTGGGTTATTGTTAATAAACTCTCTCTTGTTATTGTTTTTATAATTGTTGTTTTATTGTTATGGTAGCAACTGTCCGGGTATATACCTATGATTTAGTCAAGTTACCGTCACCAGTGTCTGTGTTCACTGTAACGGCTCGAGCATTTAAACACGGTGGCGCCTATAGTATAAGAACGTTCCCTTCGCTCACCTCTTAACTGAACTGGTCTCTCAGCCGAAGATCTCCGGAGCAATCCTGCAATTGGGGTAAATTGATAATTCGTAAGTAGCTATTACGTTGACTATGGAAGCGCAGAAGTATTGCTTTTGAGGGCACACAGCACTTTATTTATGCCTTATTTAATGTATATCATAACAATATACAACCCATACAATGTTCACGTAGTAACAAAAAAATATTTTTTCTTTATTCGAGTCCGATCCTGTCGCAATTAATATACGGGCGGCAATAGGAGAATCCACCGCCACAAACAACGCTGAGATTTACATTTAGTATGGTCTATAGTCTATACTTTATCGGTATTTGTCAGTACCACCACAAATTTAATGAAAAAAAGAATATAAATAATTGCATACAAGTAATTAAGAAACAGTTACGTGAGGTTAATAACACATCCCATGGACAGTCTACATAAAGCTAACGATTAATGATTTTTGTTTTATTATAAACAAAATAATTTCATTTTAAAAGAAGTTTAACGTTTAAACTATTATCTATAATTACAAATTAAGGTTGTCATATTCGAAGTAAAGACTATAATTAATATCCACAAAAAAATCACCATAAGAAGAACATATGTGTGGTTAACTATATTGCATAAATGTTTTGATAAAAAACAACATTCGCTATTCTTATGAATAGTGAACTTATTATTGGACGTCTAACAATAAGTCTAGGAATTTTATTGATTTTTTAGGACTATGAACTTGAATTATCAGCTGTATTTTTGTAAATATAGGAAAAACAAAGATATGGACCTACTTTAACTATATTTTGGTCCTAAAAATTTTGAAATTTTTAATGAATTACAAATAAACATCTTTTTGGATTTTCAGTTAAACATATACAGTGTGTATAAGCCAAATGGAATAAATTCATTATTTCGGTTACTGTACATATTTATAAAAAATCCCGAAACATGTCATATTTAATTTATAAATTAACATTCTTCAACGTGAAAATGCGATCCCTACCTGCAACCCCCTTCGAATGACAGGTACAACCCCCATTTTTTTAAATGGGAAGTATAGGCTTGTGATATATCGTTGTAAAGGTCTCTTTATTCTCTATTCAAAAATGTTATAATTTTCATGTTTGTTGCAACAATTAAGATAGAATAAAATAAAATCATGTTGTTATCGAAATTCGCTACAATATACTCAAAAAATAAAATTTAATGCAAAATGTAAAGAAAAATTTAAAACGCAAAAAAAAATATGAATGTCAATGAAGTAGATGTTCAAAATGTTCACCATGAACGTCTTGGCAACATCCTAATCTTAAATAAAACTGTCTTCTAACATTATTTAACATATCAGGCGTGATCGACCTAATCGCAAGCGTTATTCGTTCTCTTAAGTCATTTAAATCCAAAGGTTTAGTTTTGTACACAATGCTCTTCAAATATCCCCATAAAAAAAAATCAAGTAAGGTCAGATCAGGTGATCGCGCTGGCCATTCTATCGATCCTCGCCTTCCTATCCACCGATTGGGAAATATTGCATCGAGGTACTGCCGGACATTGCGTTGGTAATGTGGTGGTGCTCCATCCTGCTGAAACCATATCGTATTCATTGGAACTTGAGGGTTTCCTGGATCAGGATATAAATTTGCCAAAGTTGGAATGACATCATTTTGAAGTAGTGCCAAATAACGATCGCCATTCAAATTGCCCTCAATGAAAAAGGGACCAATGATATGGTTTCCAACAATACCTGCCCAAACATTAACTTTTACTGGGTATTGTGTGTGTTCTTCCCTCATCCAGTGAGGATTTTCCGTAGACCAGTAGCGGCAATTTTGCCGATTAGCATGACCGCTAAGAGAAAAAGTGCACTCATCAGAAAACATAACGTCTTCTAAATTGATAATATTGTTATCCAGCACATCCATCATTCGCTCACAAAAATAAGTTCTATCAAAATCGTCTTCCATAAGCTCCTGAGTAGATATCATTTTATAGGGATGCATTTTATTTTCTTTTAATATGTTTACTATCGATGTATGGCTAACATTTAATGTAGTGGATGCATGTCTACTCGATGTATGTGGGTTTTCCATAAACTCAAGCATCACATCTACTTTGATTTCATCACTCAGTGCATTGGCAGCTGGTTTTTTTATCTGCCTTACATGACCAAACTCTCGAAACTGCTTCTCTATCTTACTTATTGTTCCTTGAGCTATAGGCGGTAAATCAGGAAATTTCTCATGAAATAGGCGGGTTACTTCTTGTTGTGTTCGGGTTCTATCTCCGTAACCAATCATTTGTATGACTGTTATTTTATGCATTTCCGTTAATCTAACCATTTCCCAGAATTGTATTTTACGAAATTCAAACTAAAATTATCAAACTGTCAATTTAAATGACAACTTTTAAATACAAAACAATTTACTAAGGCGTTTTAAACAAACTAATGTTGCCACGGAAACTTTTTAAAGTATTTTTAATGGATACCATCTAAAAAGCACATTGGTATGGTTTTTACTCACTTTCTTATTATGAAGACCTAAACGGGAAGTAAGTAATGCAATGATGCCTTTGATGTATGTATTAAATCTTTATAAACGCAAATGAGCATCTACTTCATTGACATTCATATTTTTTTCTGGCGTTTTAAATTTTTCTTTACATTTTGCACTAATTTAATTTTTTGAGTATATTGTAGCGAATTTCGATAACATGATTTTATTTTATTCTATCTTAATTGTTGCAACAAACATGAAAATTATAACATTTTTGAATAGAGAATAAAGAGACCTTTACAACGATATATCACAAGCCTATACTTCCCATTTAAAAAAATGGGGGTTGTACCAGTCATTCGAAGGGGGTTGAAGGTAGGGATCGCATTTTCACGTTGAAGAATGTTAATTTATAAATTAAATATGACATGTTTCGGGATTTTTTATAAATATGTACAGTAACCGAAATAATGAATTTATTCCATTTGGCTTATACACACTGTATACGTATTCTTCAGATTCGCGTTATTCAGCGGTAACCTTGTATATACCTATTTATAATTAGAGTGGACCAATTCGGAGTGAAAGCAGAGGCGTGACTCTCAATAAACCTATTGACTAACTTTGATGATAGCGGTTTTTTTACTGTACGCTCCTTCAACATTATTAAATACACAGAATACACTTTCCTGCTGCTATTATACGTGTACACACGATGACCGTGAACAACATACTAAGTAATCGTATGTGCGACGGGGCACGCGGGAACTAATTCGTTAGTCACGCCTCTGCTTTCGCTCCGAATTGGTCCACTCTATTTATAATGCATGCATAGGTCTTTCACGTTAACAAACGAGTAACGTAATAAACAGTCACATAACAGGATTGACAAATCTACATTGAGTCAGCTGTTGTTAGTAAATAATCTGAGGTTAGGTTTATGGAACTGGTTTATGAATATGAACTCGATGTAAACAACTAGTAATTCGAATGATATTTAACAGAATCCAAGCTGGCAACCATGCCCAGTTTTGGTAACATAATATATTCACTGAATTGAGAGAATTACTAGGATTATTAGAATTATTGTAATTTAAATGTTAGTTGGCACGAAGTAACTGTTTATCACATGACTCGTCCGTTAACGTGAAAAACCTATATAAGCTTCAATTCCAAAAGATGGAGAAAAATTAACAAATATTTTTGTTTTTATTAGCCACCTAATTGGCACATTTAATAAGTTATGAAGATCTTACTTTAATTTGTCAGGTAGTTAATAATTTCCGATGCATAAGTTCTGGTCCGTCTCCTTTCAAGTTAAGGAGATACACCTCTTAAAATTACTGTTTTATTACATTTAAACGAGATTTTTTCTTATATTCTTACATAAAATTAAGCGCCGATAGCGAAAGTAAATATGTTAACAGGTGGTGTAGTGAGCCAATTATTATTGTAGGTGCTCTTTTAAGAGAGCAAACGCAATCCATATATTAATCCAACATGTGACGGATTCGGATCACGTTCTCTGATAGTTTCTTTTTCCAGTTTTAATTAAAATTACTCTCCACGGTTTATCGTCGATAAAAAAAGTCGGTACTTAATTTACTGCTTCCACTTTATGTAATTAATTTTGTTCACATGAGTGTCGCCGATTGAACCAGTCGTTTAAGTGGGTGATATTTGTTCGCAATAAGTATATTATCACGTAAGAAACGATACAATCATTCATTAATATATCTATGTACAGAAAAATGCAGTGCTTTAATATATGTAAATTACATCTCATATCTAATTAGTTTCGTTTTATTGGATTAATAAAATTAAAATAACAGAAATATCTTTTCATTTATTTTCTAAATTGAATAAATTTAAAAACTTCACAAAAAAGATCTTGAGAGTTGAAATTCATTCAGAAAGTTAAATATATAGGGAAGCGGTGAAGTTTTAGTTTCGTTTGATGTAACTTTGTTTCTTTCCCTAATACCTATCTCAAAAACCTTAAAATATTTAGTTCATTAGCTACACAAAAGTAAAATTGTACCGAAAAAAAATAAATGAATGTTTGAAGTTTTTAGTCTTCTGCAAGTTCAAAATTATATTCAATTTAAGCAAAAAGAGCAAAGCCTATTTCCAATTCGTTGCCAAAGGAAGGTCGTATGTTACTTCAGCAATTCTCTTGAAATTTGTTTAGGAAACTCCAATAAATTTTAATTATTCTAAATAAATTGTAAAGTTTGTACTCAGAAATATGTTAATGGAACTAAACGCTCAATATGCACTTATTATAAACAACCTCGTGCGTGTGTCTTGATATATTTTGGTGTTAACTAACACTGCATCTTTTTTTGCAAAAATATCGATATGTAATTAAGTTTAATCATGAACACCGTACACTCCAAATCACTAAAGATGATCCCTGCGTCATTGATCTATAATTCTATCAACGACATTCTAAGAATAATCTCCACATCCAAATAACAAACAAGGATAGCTTGAACGAAAGTATGTGTTTTGACGCTTCGCCTAGCACAGACATACGGCTCAAGCAATTTATTTGAGTAAGACAAAGACGGGATTATTTATTTTCTTTTTATAAATACATATTTTTTGAAATTTATTTTTTCAAAACTATAATGGCAGCACATTATATTCACAATCACGACAACTTGTTTTAAATTCGTTGCAATATTTTGAACAAGAGAAAAACCATGGTGGTGTCAATACCTTTTACATGTGCACATAATATATTTAGATTTTAATAAACCTTTTGTTTAGCGAGTGGCAGATGCATTGTGCTTGGGATTAGTTACAGTAAAACGCATCAAAAAGCAGTGTAGCAGCAGTTTAAATCGTGTACTTCATAAGATAAGATTGACATTTCTTAGGAATTACATAAAGAATTTGAGTTGTTCTGTTCAGAGAGAAGTGGTATTGCTTGATGAGACCTGGCAAGATAATAATCTGCAGAGTGTGCGTAAACCTGAGGGTTACGAGGGCAAGCGATATGTTGTATTACATTGTGGTTCAAAATTAGGTTTTGTGTCAAATGCTTCTTCGTTTTCAAGCAAATCACAAATAGAAGATTATCATGGTGAAATGAATGGAAAAATGTTTAAGAATGTGCAAAACTCAACTTATCTATTATGGCAGTGTTAAGTTATACTGCAATATATTCCAAATTTTATTTAAAATTAAGCACTGCAGAACGTTTAACTAGAGATATCTAGGGTTATTCGATGATATAATTGGGTTAGTGTATTGTAGAACTGTCCCTTAAAAATTTAAAATTGTATTGAAATATATTTGATGTAACTAAATTGTTTGTTTTTTTAAACAAATATACATTTTTTATAAGATAATGTTTATAAAACTGTCATAACAGTGAATATGTAATTACAGTTATACAAAGTAGATACTCTGGTCTATTGTATGATTTCAATTCCAGTAATAAATGCTTTTACAACTAACTTGAAACTGTTTGGTTTTGCCATTCATTAAAATTATTAAAGAATTACATAATCTTATATGTTGACATAAATGTTGTAAATTCTTGATAGTTCATTTTATTTTTCATGTGGTGTTATAGTTTAATTTGATTTGCTGTTTATGCAGCAATGTTCATATAACCTACAAATTCGACCGACTGTTAAATATATTTGGCCCGAAAACGAAGTTATAGTTCCATATTCATTTTGCAATTTACAGTATTTAATATGACGCCGAAGTACTGATTTGAATCAAACAATGTTTATTGATGACGCAGGGATCATCTTTCCTGACGACGAGTGTATGTAATGTTTCTACAGTAACAAAATATATAGCTAAACCTGTAGATATTAATATTTGAGTTAATTTTTGGAATAAAAATTATATAATATTATTATAAACCTATAACGAAACGTATCTTTTTTTTTAAATAACTCCAAAAGATATCTGCAACCTGTCCGAATGCTATATGTTTTGGCACTGACTAAGTAAATAATGACAGGAAGGAATATTGTTTCAGTAAACTATTCCCCTATACCGGGTGTCGTTGAAATAAAAAAAACAACATATGAAAAATGGAAAGATTAAATTATATAGACTATATTATTCTAAAATTATGAACCAATGAAAATGCAGGATTTTCCATAGTTGTCATGTATTACAGCGGTTATTGACGTATTATGACGCAAATCAAATATACGAACCTTTGTATAATCGAATATACGAATCTTCGTATAATCGAATATACGAACTCTTGTATATTCGCTGCCAAAACAACGATTAGATTACTATGATTTTACTTTTTTTCTTTTTATTTTCATGATATAGTCTCCTGTATATAACTCGACACTTGAAAATTCTCGAAACTCGATGTATTGTCTCAGGCATACGCCTTGTATAATCGAGTATTTTCAAGTGTCTTGTTGTATAATATATGAATATATACCTAAAATATTGTGAGTCAATTAGGACATGAACCACAAAATTAAACACCCCTTGAAAATTGTATTACGCGTCACCTATGCATTCCAAATATTTTGAATGTAAATACCTTTATTGAAGTTACACATACGCCACAGAGTATATTTACATACGTAACACATGTTTATGTTATAAAAACTATTGCATTGTTGTATGCTGAGGTCAATAACCACGTACAAAATCAGCTGTGAACTATTAAACAATCTTAAAATGTGTATTACGTGTATTACTAAAATGTTTTTTTTGTTACGAGACGTAACAAATATAATTTAGAATCTCTATAAAAATACCACCATTGAATGCAATGTTTATATTTATATAGAAAATAACATTGTGTAAACAGCTTTGTATGCTAAGGGTTCGATAATTTTTTTAAAGAAGATGTAAGATGTGTGTTCTACGGGCATTTAACGTCCCAATTTGTAGCAATATACCTTTAATCGAAGACGTAAATGTAAATTGTATGGAATATACATAATGATCGACATCTGAACGAAACTTAAAGCGAGATGGACAATAACAAATCTATTATTTTTGTTATTGTAGGCCAACTTAAAGATATTGTCTTTTATAATATAGTCCATGACACAGTGGCGTGACAGAATTTTTGTAAATATCTTTGTCATCTTTTTTCACGCTTATGAGAGGGAATTTTGGAAAAATATTTTGGGTATACATTCTATATGATTTAATTTAATTAATATTTTTCATACGTTGTCTTTTTACTTCAAGGACACTCAGTATACATAAACTAATTTCCTTGGCTAATTTGAACTAATAAGTAACACTGCATTGGTAAAGCGCAGGTCTAATCCTTTTAGGTCTGCGCACTTTATCACTAGGTATTAGCAACTGATTTGCAAAAATAGATTTGGATCGCGTTCGTCCAAATGGGTTTAAGGGTAGTTTTATAGTTTTGGGTAGCAACAATGGTCAAATGAGATTTGCGTGCTATTAACTAGTATATTTGCCTTAATTTTAGGCCCAAATGTTTTCGTTTAGTAAAAATATGTTTTCACCATGTCAGTCTTCGGTCGAGATGTATACCAAGATATCATACATTGCATCTTGCGGTATCTGACAACCATTCAGCTTTACTTCAAGATAGGTGTTTCTGTTAATTGTGAAATTGACATATACTAATTTACTTTCGTTGACGTTTATTCGCGATTTTTAAGTCAATCCTGAATCTTATTCAAATTGTTTTGCAAATTTTGTGATGCTATACTTGGATTTGAATAGGCTGCCTGCTTATCACCGTGGCATCGACAAAAGGGTCAACTGTTGTATATATTGTGGTTGGTAAATCACTTGTGTATAATAAATAAAAGACAGGATCCTTCCCTGTCGTACGCCAAACTGAATAAGATGTAGATCAGATTCGGAGGAAATGTTTATTGTTAAGAAAGGAAGTAATAATTTGATAATTGTGATAAGGAAAATTATTTTTTTATTTAAATCGTAGTCCTTCAGGCTATAATTTATCAAAGACTTGGCTAATGTACAGAAATGCGGTAGAGCAAAAGTGTTTCATTTCGAAGTCTAAATTAATTTTATGGACTATACGATGTACTTATTCTATGGTACTATGTTGATTTTGAAATCCAAATTAGAGGTTCTAAACCAACTTTCGTTTCTCTATAATTGGTTTAAACCGTTTAAAAAAGGGTTTCTCAAAGAATTTTGATAGGCAGTAAACTAATGAGCCTAGTTGATCTTACTTAAGTTTTATTCCCCGGGTTAACTACAATAAAAATTGCTACAACTTTTCACTGAAACGTATTCTGTCTTATTTGCTGATAAGAGCTTTTAATTTTTTATGCAGGTCAAGTACCAAAAGGCATTTACAACTGTATCTACACATTTTACTGAACAAGCACCAACGGTAACATAACTTGTTGTATATACAGGCTGTCCTTGAAATTAGGAGACAAACGTACGAAGAATGAAAAGATGTAATTATATAGAATATGAATCCAAAATATTGTGTGTCAATTACGACGCGAATACCAAAATTTAAAAAAACCCTGAAAATTATCATGTTCCGCCTATGAATTCCAAATATTCAGAATGTAAATATGTACCTCTATTGAAGTTACACAACATCGTATGTTTACATACGTAACAGCTGTCGATGTTATAAGATCCTGTATGCTAAGGACAATACCTCGTACAAAGTCAGCTTTTTATATATTCAAGTAAATAATTAAGGATTAAGATGTGTTACATTCATTTACAAACTCATTTTAAAAATTATACTAAAATTTCATGTGTATTACGATAATGTTTTTTTTTTGTTAGAAGTAATAAATATAAAATATGAATATCGGATTCAGAATGCCCCTATTGTATTTAAAGGCGGAAATGTTTATATTTCTAAAACCGATAAGTTTTGTTATGGCAAGGGTTCGATAACCTGAGTCAGCTGTTAAAAATTAAACTGTAAATTCTTAAAGATGATATATTAAAAGAACATGTATGATGCATTCAGCATTTAGCTTACCATCGTTATTTTATTTAATCGAAAAATTGTATCGAAAATATTTTGGGTATATATTCTATATAATTTCATCTTTCTATTTTTCATAAGTTGTCTTTTTATTTCAAGGACGCCCGGTATAACAAAATACATAAAATATAAATACATAAAAAAATAAAAGGTTTTTGAATTGATTCAAGTTATATTTTCCCTTTGTAGCAATACTACACATAATAATGCAGAAACTTATTTTTTCTTTGAATCTTCTTTAAGGAATAGTTCCAAAAAATATAATTAATTATGTATTGATAATTGTGACTTAGTATGAAATAAAGTCAAGAAATCCTATTGATACTAAGAAGCTTTTATAGTTGGATTTACTATTATTAAACTTAGAAGTTAATTTAATGAACTAAATTTAATGAATGTATGTTGAAGATAGTTACGATTTACATAATAAATGTCTTTCTAAAGTACAATCGCTTGTCTCAAAGAACATCAACATATTTGTATTAGGTTAGTATGTTTTTGCTTTCATCCAGAAGTAATGTGAAATATTATGCGATTTGTGAAAAAAGAAGGAATTTGTAATGTGAATGACCTATATTTTTTTAATAACAGAAGATCAACAAAGTTGATCAGCAAACGAAGTTTATAATATGGGTACCGCACGTGAACAAATTATATAGCGTTGATGAGAAGTCCCATGGTGGAAACAGAAAACTTGAAAGTTAGGGTTGAAGTAGACTTAAAATATTGGTTGATAACTAGACATTAAAAACATTAGTGAAAGAAGACGCAAATCAAACTTCTAGAATTTAAAAAGTTGGGTTAACTATCCCAGACTTGCAGACACAAACAGGATTAAACGCGAAGACTTGATAGCGATGAATATACGACGATCGCAGAACATCTCAATTTTATACACATTGAAGCTCACACTTTACAATCAATTACTCTTTCATACTCTTCTTACATAACAACGAATAAGTATTACCAATATATTCAACAAAGACACGATCAATTCAAAAAATAATACACCTCTCACAGACAATAATATATTCTGTTACTGTCTTTAGATATCTAGATGCATACATAAAGGAAAAAGAATTTCTTATTGAAGACTGAAAGCGCTGTCGAAACCATTATCAGGTTCAGAGATTAAGGCTTTTACAGGTTATGATTAATAAAAATTTGTTTTCTAGAAATGAAATAATTTTATATTTTATTCATCAAATTAACATTATTTATTTTTAAATATTTCATGAATACCTTCATATTATCATTCTACTAATTCTAATAGAAAAAATAATTTAATTATTAAAGATTTTGAATTTTATCCTTACGTAAATGCGAACTGTAAATAGAAAATTCAGACGTAAAAATCCTACATTGTACATAAGATGTCATTCTTCCTTAACAAACTATCAGAATTGATAATCAGAGTTAAATATGAAGAAGCAGTTGTAAAATCAATTCAACTCTATTACAATAGATCAAGTTGACACTCACATGCATATTTCTTTAATTTTAACTACTGGTTATATATGTAAATATTTCTTGACCTTGACACGTGCAGTGCGAATGCACACGCCAATTAAAAGTAGCGAAGGTAGTTTCTCTTAATATTGTAAATTCAATAGAAGTAAATTTAATGTTATCATTTTTCAAATCATTGCATACGACATTGAAAATAGCTTTCGATATACAAATATCTATTTGTGTAATAGTCTACGATAATAGTAACAGATATTAACACATTCAGTATTGTATACTTTCGGAAAATGTGAAATAAAAAATAAAAAATTAATCACGATTTTGAACCTTTTTTTACTATATACGGGAAAAGCTCGCAAAATATTCTATCTACTAAATTTACTTACGTAAATAAATATCAATAACAGAAAATTTTAGGTATGTAGGACATAAATATGTCACTATGCTATGTATTATTATAAAATTGACGAAGTTCAATATATAAACCATCGTTAGCGGTATATTCCATAATATAGTAAAGTTCATTAATTATTGTCACTGAAAAATTTTAAATTTGTAACAGAACTAAATATTGAAATAAATGCTACATATATGACGCTAATTATTCGATTTTTCTACTGAAAACAATTCGACCCTATTCAGGATTCGAACCTACGTCCATTGGTTTGACGAACCACGCTTTCACCATTTAGCTATTAAGGGACTGAAGTTCGAATCGTCGGGAAGTCTTAAATTGCATTAAGAAACAGATATTAATATTGTGCCTGTAGTTGGCAAATTTGTGCGAATCAATTGCATTTTCGCGAAGTAATGTGAATGAAATAAATGCTTTCTACATATACGACGCTAATTATTCGTATTTTTTACTGAAAAAAAATCGCCCTTATACAGGATTCGAACCAACGTACATTGGTTTGCCGGACCACGCTTTTGCCATTAAGCTATTAAGCGACTGATGTTCGAATCGTCGGGAAGTCTTAAATTGCATTAAGAAATAGATATTAATATAATTATTTATATTAATTTTCAGTAAAAAAAATCGAATAATTAGCGTTATATATGTAGAAAGCATTTATTTCATTCAGATTACTTCGCGAAAATGTAATTGATGTGCACAAATTAGCCAACTACGGGCACAATATTAATATCAGTTTCTTAACGCAATTTAAAACTTCTCGACGATTCGAACTTCAGTCCCTTAATAGCTTAGTAAAGGCTTGGTCCGGCAAACCAAAGGACGCAGATTCGAATCCTGCATCAGGGCGATTTTTTTTCAGTTAAATAATTCGAATAATTAGCGTCGTATATGTAGAAACCACTTATTTCATTCACATTACATACTTCGCGAAAATGCAATTGATTTGCAGAGCTAAATATTGTTTGAAAGCTAATAAAGTGATTTAATAAAAGCGATATGTTTTTAAATTGAAACAACAGCAAATAGAAATAGACCAAAAATTTGTATTCTATTTTGAAGTGTCATCGATGCAATTAACTTCTGAAGGTAACATCATTTAAATGAACGCCTCTGCTTCTCCTGCAAGACTGAATTCGATAAACACAATGTTCAAGAACTCTATTGAATAAATTAAACCTTATGCCATGAACGTTCAATTTTAATGCATGGATTGTCTCTTGGTTTATTCTCATAAACAGTAGACTTTAAATCACCAATGCTGGAAATAAACTACACCCAATTAGGTAATTTAAAATTCAAATACAAAAAAAGCGAGAATCACCATTCATAAAACACACATTTTTGGGTCTTCTTGTTGGAGCCAGATGCTAGTTATATCAATATCCTTCAATTCCAGAAGTAATGACATCCCCATTCTCATTTTCGAAGGAGTAAGGACCGATAATGCCACACATGCCATAATGCTTGTTCACCGTTCCATAGAGGTGAAAATGAGCTTCATCTGGGAAAGCTTCATCATTGTGAAATTAATTCAAGGTAAAATCAGCAAATGCACAATATCTGTTGTGGTCCAAAGTCTTCAGTTCTTACATCAAAACAATTTGGTCTAATCATTATCTACGTAAAATACGGCAAGTAAACCTTCCAGAGAGCTGCCATTGTTGTGAACGTCTTGAATTGGATAAATTAAGGTTTTCATCAACACGGGCTTGAAGTGCAACTATATTCTCAGCATTTAGAACATTTTTTTAATTTTATTGGAACGCGAACATTATGTAAAGAAAGATTACGCTCGAAATTTTTAGCAGTTCGCCGAATGGCAAGCGCAATGGCATAAATTAGAAGTGCGCGATAAGTTGCAATAAGAAAGCAATTATATTAATAAAAAAATTGGATAATTTCCAAACGTTGTTAAAGCGTATATCTTTCCATGATGAAATTGCAAGCTTTATTAAACACTCTTGACAACGACCAATAATTTTGACATTTCAAATATTGCTGTCAATTTCGAAACTTTCACCCCTATTGAAAAACATTTCACATGTACTCCTTATTTGGATTGATCACAGGTTCTATTACTTCTCTTTAATTGACTATGGTATATTTCAAAAAGAGAGAGATAAAATTCTGAGCAGACCCCCAGCCTTAATTACAACCTATACATTAATTTTACGCGGTAAATTTAAATTTGAAAGTCTGTCTGGAATATGAAATCTGTAGCAAATTGAATTTGTATATGAATTGTTCAGAGATAGATCCACAGTTAAGACAGTAGAATCGTAAATGTAGTAATTACAGCACATGAAAATAAGTAAATTTGTCTAAAAAATCCATGTTATTTCATTTATTTGTTGAAAAAAAGATCAAATAGTACATGTCCTTACTGATAAACATTGTATGTAATACATAATATGCCATACAATAGGAAATAAGTTAAATTCTACAACTGTAACAGTAACAATTAATTCCAATTAAAACAGATTAACAAGTTAGTAACAAAAATATCTTATTTTATAAACTATTTGATGATTGTTGAATTCAGTCTGCTGTTGGTGAAGAAATGGGAGCATAACTATCACTGTGGTCTCCAAGAGAAATTATGAATGGTTCTATAACTTTATCGATAATTCCATCCATATCTTTTATCCGATCTTCTTCTTTAATAATATGATTTATGCATTTTTGCCAAGTTGTTGCAGTTACATTATTGATAACATTATGTAAAACTTGCCTAACTTAATTTAATTTAAAAGTTCTATTTTTTGCAGCTACCTCATTTTTTATTTGTGCCCCCACAAGTTCAATCGGATTCAGTTCGCAGTGGTATGGAGGTAAACAAAGAAGAG
Organism: Melolontha melolontha; assembly: GCA_935421215.2. NCBI lineage: Eukaryota > Metazoa > Arthropoda > Insecta > Coleoptera > Scarabaeidae > Melolontha > Melolontha melolontha. Next base: position 89,082,604 of record OW285238.1, on the reverse strand, counting down.
TCTTGTTTTTTAACTTCGCAATTTCATCGATTACATATTGCTATGAATAGTGGCTTGAAAATTTAGCACGCTACCATCCACAACTAGTTTTCCCAACTAGGTTTCTCAGCCGGTGAATTTTCAAATATGAGACTTCTAACTTCTCGGGTTTCACTTAAGAAGTACGTGTTAAAACTAAAATGAGCTGAGCGCCAGTGAAATGTTCACAAAAATTTATTTACTTATTTTATGTAAGTTAAGTTAGAACAGCAATATAGGTATGATTAAAATGAAACAAACGCAGGATAAAAATTAAAATGAATATTTAATACAAAATAAAAAAAATAAAAAATATATCTCTACAAAGTACAAAGATGCTGTATTATACAAAAATACTTGAGGTAAAAACATTCATTGAAAATTGACAGCTAAATGAATGGAAAACATCCTCTAAATGACACCGATCAGAACTTATCTAAAAATAATCAAGTTTAATATTAATTTCTCCCCAGAGAACCAAACTGTATAATCAGATACTGATACACAAACAAAACTTACGCATGTGCAATCGACACGCACAAAAAAAAACCCTTGAATCCTCTCGAACAAACTTTTCAATTATTATATTAACATAGAATTTTAATATTTAACTGTATTATCTATATTCTTAAATTAAATCTCTTAATTACTTGTATTAATATAATAGAAATATAGTTACTATATTTATGCTTCTGACGTCATACACTTTTAAATACTTACAAAAACTAAAATGGAGACGAAGAAGGTGCATAATTTTAAACATCAATAATACAACGAGAATTTATCTCTATAAATATCGGGACTATAATAACAATATAACAAAATCACTTTCAATCAATCAACCCGAATTAATTAAAATATATTTAAATATATTTCACAAAGCAACCTTCTAGTTCAAACTATAAATTTCGTCGCCCTCGTTTCACTTCGGTTAACAAGTTTTTCACTCTAGTTAACCTTCGAAAATTTAAAAACATTTTCATTATACAGTCTCTTCCCAAATAAATGTACATTTTTAAATTAAATTATTTTTAACTAAAAATCCATAGCAATATGAATTGTATGAAGGAATTGTATTTACTTTTTGACCATATTTACTAAGTTCAATAATTCTGCTCTAACTATGTACTCCTCATACTCTATCCTCTTATTTCGTAACCAATTTTGTATGTCTACTTTTCTCCACAATGTTGTTGATGTCTTTTTAGCCTTGCGGCTATGATACGGTGCATTATCCATCACTACGACAGCATTCTCTGGTAGATAAGGTAATATATTAGCGAACCAATCCTCAGACACTGTGGCATTTATTTCCTCATGATAATCAGAAGCTTTTTTCCCCTCAAACAGTAACAAACCATTTTCGATGAAGCCATCCGAACTGCCAATTTGTAATATTATCAGGCGACGTCTCTTACCAGACGGATTTCTTATCCTGTTGTAGATCCTTCCACAAAGGCTTGTCTATGGCTGAAAACACTTGTGTCCATCCATACCTTTTACACTATATAGCCCTCATCAGGTTTCATCTAAATAGAAAATTCGTCTATTCTGGGATCTGTATAATGAAATATCTTTCAGATATTGTCGTCTCCATCTTACGATATCATCTCTCTCAGTAAGAACACTGTTTCTGTCACGTTTAAGGTATCTATAATATTAAGCACCGTTAATTTAGATATATAAATATACCTACTATAAATATTTTCACTTAAAATATAGTACAATGTTGAGCGACTCATATTTGGCAGTTTGCTACTATTATTTATTTGAGTCAGCACTTTATCTAACATGGGCAGTTCATTTTGTCGAAACATGTTGTGAACAATTTGACGAACAACAGTTTTGACAGCCTGATCCAAAGATTCCAGTACAGAATGTCTACCAGTTATCTTTTTTGGCTCTGAAGTTTTCCCTGTTTTCTTATATTCGTTGATAACCCGATATACTGTCGGTCTTGAAATTCCCAAATACATCTTTTAAGACGGAGATATGTTATATATGTTACACTCTATAAAGTTACCTAGTACTTGAGAAATCTTCTTAATCATGTCACCTTTTCTCATGTCGTGTATATTCGTCACAAGTTATTTATAAGCATTTATTGCTGTTTGCTTTTCCGCACAACTCAAATGATTTGCTTTCTCTCGTTTCCTTGGAGGATAACACACAGTACTGGTGCTGGGTTCTGCATCCATATTTGAAATCAACAGCTACAAAATTATAATTTTACAAGAACTGAAATTCTCTTATTACATATTACTACTTACATAATCTATTAATCTTCAAATCGAAGCTATAAAAAGAACTAATCTACACCGCAAAATAGTTAAAGTAATATAATAATGATAATAATTTAATAATATGACAAGAAAACGCAAACGTGGTATAAAGTGGTCAAAATATTTGACAATTGATGGCAAAAAGCGAATGTTCTACAGTGTGATTTTGCCTTACTCTGGACCAATAAGAAACAACTGTCACTTGGGTTTGTTCAGAATTTTACCTCTCTCTTTTTGGAATATACCATAGTGCAGTTCTGTTTTCTGATTTTTGTCAATATCATTATTAATCAAGTCTCTTATAATTACTTTCGGTTAAGAACAACTCGTACAGTCTGTATCACACCAGGAATATTGCGATTAAAATTCCCGTTTAATTATCATTGCAGTAAACGAAATAATGTGTGGAAAACAAAGTTTTTAAAGTGTTTAATAATTAGCTGCAGGGCCTAAGTACCCATTAACATTTCTTCAGTATTGGAAATAATTGCGCGTTTTATGAATAGTGATCACTCACTATTTTTGTATTAGTTCGAATTTAAAATTACTTAATTGGTTGTAGTTTATTTCCAGCATAAGATCAGATGATACTATCTGTGAAAAAATTTACTTTCAAATCTCTAGTTTTATATGAACGCGTGATTTAATTTTTCAATAACAGATATTATTTATTCATAAATTGCAAATATTTTTATTTTAAGATGAATTAGGTATGCATATGGCGAATATGTGTGGAATAGATGATTCCATTGGCATATTCTTACTCTTTTAGAGAAGTCGCTTATTACATTTTCGCATTTTTATCCTTCAGTATTGCCAATAACATGTCGAATTTCTTCCTTCAGCTTAGGAATTGTTGATTGGTTGGCATTGACGGAAAACTTCACAAAACGCCACAGGAAGCACTCTCTCCTATCGTTTTTCTATAATGTTCGCTATTCGCAGTCACTGCATTGCCGGAGTCGTCCATAAATCCGCATCAAACGGTGGTTCGTTGCAATTCTTTCTAATGAACAACATATGGATTCTCTGCTCCCGCTGAAGACAATTTTTCTAGCAAAATGAGCGTCCATTCCTTAGTTTTCCAACAGACAGTGGACAAAGATACAGCGTTATGCATGATCACCTAGCTTAAGTTAATTGAACTCGTAAGAAGGTCTTTAATAATTCAGAAAAATTATTAAATAGTAAATAACAATAAGATATCATGATTAGCTTCTAGGCCACTCACTGCGTGTAAATAATATTTAATGGTTAAATGGATTTTTTTAGATAATTTTAATTTAGAAATGCCTTAGTGTACATATATGTATATTAAAATGAAGAACAAATCCATTCCGATACTTTGTATTATTTACTCTATTTACTCAACTCTCATACGCTAAAATACTTAAGATATGTTCCAAACTCATTGAATCATAAACTCGCACACCAGCAATCGCATTTAATAATTTAATGAATTCCTGGGATGTTCGATTGCCTCTACAGTAGCAGCAGTAGTCGCAATAACAACAGTACTCATTCGAGCAACTGTGCTTTTGCTTTATCATTGGTTAGTTTTTCTTCGTCATTTTCTGACTATCCTTGTATTAGTCAAAGTAAGAAACGAGAAAATGTGCAGATACTATTTGACGTTCGATTATTTTTTTGCTTTGTTTCTCGTTGTTATGTGCAATAGCACATAACAGTTTTAATTTCGATTCTTTTATTCAGTCAGCATAACAGACATGGAGATCCAATTATATATTGGATCTCCATGTCTGTTATGCTGACTGAATAAAAGAATCGAAATTAAAACTGTCTAGTACTAAAGGGGCAGATGTAAATAAGAATAAACCCGTTCAAATAATAGCTCTTTAAATTAAATGTGCAGGCATCCATTCATTTTAGTTGTGCAGGAATTATGAGCTAATTAATGTTTGTAGAAATATTAAGTGCACTTCTCATGTAAATAATAACTATGTACTGGTTTCAGTATTGTATATACAAAAAACACTGCTCCCAATTACTAATGAATTCCTGTCTACCTTCTTACTGCGAAGTTAATTTATTTTTGTCTTAAGCGGACATAATGAATTCTCTCGTATGTTACTAGTGATTTAATTCCATCACGTTACAATGAATTCGAGAGCGGGTTAAATTTAATATAACATTTGAAATTATTTAGATACGGGAAAATTTTTAACTTTTCATTATGAATTCACATGATTGATAAACTCGATCTTATTTTCCTTTTGAAGTTACTGCAGTAATATGGGATGAAAGGTCGTCAGAAGAAAACATTAAGCTCCTTATTTTTTAAAATGCGAAAATCTTAGAAACCAGTACTAGGTGACAATCCAAATTTGAGCATAATGCTTTAAAAAGTAAAGAGTGAAATTTTCTTGTGATCAATTTCGAACGATGATTTTTTACAATTTTCTGTGTGTCTTAACTCATCCTCGACCGACTTCATCTGGCTATTGGGCAGAAAGCACCATTAAATGCCACTATTTACAAATAGTGCAAAGAAATGCTTAATAAATTCAACCCAGACGATGAAATCTCTTATGAACCCAAATTAAATCTTAATCAGCCGTTTGTATGTTCCGAGATGAGCCTTTACCAACAAAACTTGTTCGCTCTTATAGTACAGTATGCTGCAAAACAAATGTAACTGAAATTACAAACGTATTCACAAAATAAATATGTAATTATAACATCTAATAATTAACAACGACAACACATATCTAAATACGTCGGTACAGCACGTGTTCAAAATGTGCACCCTCCCGTCTTACACATTGTTCATAACGGTACTTTAGATTGCTGAAAATGTTAAACACAGGCTGTTGTAAGGACACAAAAAATTACTGTATCTTCTCCCGTAATTCGGGAACATTTCCAGGTGGGTTATCTGATCGGAAAACGTATTCTTTCAGCATCCCCCATATGTAGGCATCCGGGACCGTGAAATCCGGGGAGTGTACAGGGAACGGGAATTCCGGGATATTATGCGATCTCCAAAGTGTTGTTGCGGAAGAGTAAGTGATTCACTCGTCGCGTGGGCTGTAGCTCCATCTTGTTGTATACACTGTCGTCGCAGTGCCAGGTTTCTTGCGCGGCAAAAAGTGTGCAAATCCCGCACAAATGGGGCAATAATAATATCTTTGTAGCATTCCTGATTTATTGTTAGCGGGTTCTGTGCATCATCTTCAAGGAAATAAGGACCCAATATTCCGTGTCCGGATACGGCACACCAAATCGTAACCCGCGCACTATGCAGTGGTTTCTGTATGAGAACATCAGGCCGTTCATCAAGCTCTACAAAATGAGTTGTTTGGCGGTTGATGTAGCTATTAAAGTGTTATTGGAGAAATCTGGGTCTGCATAAGTCATGAACAACACTCAGCAATACTGTAGTCGGGACAGCTCATCCATTTGAGTTAGACGCTGGGCAACTTGAATACGGTATGAAAACCATAATTATAACACAAACCCCAACACTAAATACGCAATATGTCAAAGTATTATATAGTATAAATAAACACTTGGTTATTATAGAAACATAAATGACTGATAATTTCAGTTACCTATGTTTTGCCGCAAAAAAAATTATCACTACATTTTCCATGCTTATCTCTTTATGTTATTGTCTCTTTGAGGAATCAAGGAATTGTTAATACTGAACGGTATACAACAATTTGTTTCCCAGACGCCATTAATGAAATGGGCAAGACAAACTAAAAACGTTCTGTCATTATGTCAATGCGACCTCTCACATGGCCGAACAAAAATCAATTATTTGAAGGCGAAAAGTGGAATTAATGTCTCATTGCACGTATAATATATAAAAATGGAAATAACTTTCAATACCGCTTACAATTTTAGAAATGATCCAGTGACCTCCAGCATTTAGCAATTGCTAATTATTAACTGATTCTCATGCTCTCAATTTTTTGGCGTACTGTCAGGTGGTATGGTACTCAATGGGAAGAATATTCCACTTTTATAGTCCTCTTATTTCGTTAAGATTACTTTCTGTAGCCTTGTTTATTAAAGTAAGATTAGCAGCCTCAAGAACGGTTCCTCTAAATATAGTTCCGCCTTAAAATATTGATCTTTCATTTGTAGGAATCGCGTTCTTGTGAAACCTTGGCATTGGCATAGTACATAAATCGCGTTTATCTCTTCCTTTTGCCCATACTATTCATATGTTTGTTGATTTTGCAATGCCCTGTTATAGGCATACATTCATCTTAACAGCCCGTTGTAAACTCGGGCACATGTTCCCCAAAGAACTGTTTTGTCTGTCTTTGACTTAGGAAGTTCTTCAACTTTTCTGTAGATTTGTTTACATTATCATAGCTATCTTTATATATATTTTTTTCGCAAAGAAGGCTACGGTCCTATGAAGGCTGTAGACAAGGCCTGCTGAGTCAATTCATCCGCACCTGTGGGTTTCGTGTCCCGGGACTCAGGCTAATATCGTTTTCTTGTGATTACTGAGCTCATTTAGGGCACACTTATAATCCCAAACAAGCTAAGATTTAACTTTCGCTGAATCCAGTGCCTTTTACATTAGTTGATTGTTGGAAAAAATGGCAACGGTTCTATTCGTTCCACTGTGTTCATTAATTTCTCCAACGAAATAATGCAATCCGGTAATTTCCGTTGAAATACCGTAGTACCTCTATTTAGACTGGCTTGGATGATTGTTTTTTTCTTAATCCCATATATTCCAACTCCATCACTTTTTTTTTTGTTTTAAAGCCGCCAGTGTTCTAGATAGATTCTGCCTGGACGGGTGGACCTTTTTCTCACTGCTTCCTATCTGGTACGACTATTTTATATTTCTTATTACAGTTAAATTTCTGAACCATGGCATCAGTCGCCTTTCCTGTAATGGTCTGTCTTGAATTATTCTATCAACTTATAATAGTCAGTGCTGTGGACTTGGCTTATAGATTCTTGGCCTTGAGTTAGTCTATAGACTGCTGACCTTGGTTCTGCTTGTATATGGATATCTAGGAGTGGTAAATCTAATTTCACTTCTAGTGCAGCGGCAGGAACTGTTCTCATGACCCCTGTAACACTTAGAGGCTAATCTTTGTATTTCACTTAGCCGTCTACTAACTCCTTTCTGCTTAGTTTTTCGTTACCATGTATTTGCTACATAGCTTATCATAGGTCTAATTACTCTTGTATATAGAGTTATTTTGGGATTAATTGCCCAGTTTTTCCAAAATATTTGTCTACACCCGCCCAAGACAGTTATTACTTTATTTGTGATTTTTACAATGTGAGCCTTCCACGCAAGCTTTTGGTTAAACGTACCCGAAAAATGGAATTTCTGTATTTCCGAACACTATTGGCTGCAAGCCTTCTCTGTTCTCTGTTTTGTGAAAGCCAATATTTGTGTTTTCAGAGCGTTTATTGAGAGCTGCTGTGTTTTTTTTACACCAGTCATCTACGATATTTAGGACAGTTTGCGTTCATTCTGAAATAACTTCCGCAAATCCTCCCAGGACGACAATTGCTAGGTCGTCTGTGTATCCTAGCCAGTGAAACTCATTATTGAATGATCTCTTAAGGAGATGAACTACTAAGGATGCCTACAAGAAAGGTGATAGCATATTCTCTTGTGGGCAACCTCCACCTGCTCTGGCTTCAATGGTAGCTTCGTCTATAGAGAGTAGTGTATGCATATTGTCTATTACTTAGAGGGCGTTCCTCCCTTATGTATCTGTCTGTAGACACATTAGGAAGATCACTTTTGGTAGGTAGACGACATTTACCTTTCGCCATGCCGTGGGTATGTATCACCAAGCATAATACTACTGCTCCTTTTTATAATAATGCAAGGAAGATTCCATCCACTCTGGGAGACTTGAATGGTTGGAACCTACTTACAGTCCATCTATTTCCACTTGGCCTTACGGCCTCTATTGCCAGTTTCCAATCTCGTTGATCTGGTTTTCTTGGTCTTTCCTCGAGATTGCCTGGCCTGAAAATACTAGTAATGAATGGCTATAGATCCCCCAATTGTTTGACGCCAAAAACAGAGGACATTGACAAGCCATGAGTGAATTATTATATTCACGTCTGTGAAACGACTTAAGATTTTTAACTGTCACTTTTCACCATAAATGAATTATCAATTAAGAAGTCTACTTATTGCTGTCTAGCCTTTCTATAAGTTTGCCTTCGTGCTCGTAAATTGAATTTTATGTTATTCATTAAGAATTGATACAGAAAATTTTTTATTAAACAACAAATTGTTAGGGGTCAAAAAGGTATTCAGATTTATTATATTTGTAAATTTCTAAAATTGGCGTTATATTAACAAAAAAAATCCTTTTCAGACCTCTCCATTACATATAAATAGATAATATAGAAAATAATAAGTTCTGCGTCATTCTGAAAAATTTGCATCGGGCACTTTTCTAGTTAAAGTGAATACCGCTTTCATAAATCTTAAAATCGAACATTGCAATAATGTAATCTAATCTTCTGTTCAATTATAGAAAATCGCTTATGCTAGAATGATAAAAACCATTCTGTTACACAGATAACAAAGAATGTATGTAAAATAAGCAATTGTAAATAAATATGCAATATTTGTCGATAAACATAAAAATTTATTGCCGCCAAGTCATTTTTATAAATTTTGATATTAAGATAACTGATTTATAAAACCAAATTGTATTTATGCAACGACAGAAAAAATTGTATTAATTATTTCTAAAACTAAATATTTAACTTTGCGTACAAAAATCTGATGTACTAATTCATAAACAAATTTGTGATCAAATTACTCTGTAACTTTATTAATTTTAGTTGTTGCTATGTTTCTAAGCATTATCATGTATGTAATCATTAGAATAATTATCTTATTATATTAAATTTCATTTAACATGAAGAGGTAGCGATTCATTCGTAAATAATAAACAGAACAAAATAAATTTTGAAAAGTTCTAAAGAGATTTATGTAAATTAATAGTAAGGAATAATTACACTAATTCTTGTTTTGTGTTTCTTCGGGTAGTTTCATTAGATTTGTTAGAGTTCTGGATATTTTTAACATGTTTTACTTTCTTTTATTAATTTACATTACGTCTGTTTTAATTTTGAAAGTTCGTTAGTGTATTAACTATTCTATTTCAGATTTCGTCTTGTGTTTCTTTTTATTTGTTTGACTCTTGATTATGCTTTCAATACTCACAATTGTGTATTCAATGTTGAACTTTTTTTTTCTTTTACAGTGCTAATTTTTGGCCTAAACTGAGTATTATCTTTATATTCCTTCTAATTTCTATCAACATATTTTCAATACAATTACTATTAATTTCAATAATTTTATTATGTCCATTGTTTCTTGTTTTTGCCTACATTTCGTGATTTTTTCTATTCTCATTATGTCCTTTTTTTAAATATTTTAGTCATATTCTTCAATTCTTCTATCTGTGAATTTAAGAATATTTGTTTATGTCTTATTTGGATGACTTATTGTTTCTGATTTTAATTTACTGAATGTTATTTTTTTAAAATTTTGTATTCTAATGAAATAAAGTATTAATTCTAATAGTCAACGTCTTACGTGGAAAATTATTTCTTATTTTCCTTTAGCCAATTTGTCAATGTTGGCACTATAATTTTTACATAATTATATTATGCCCTCTTCTTAGAATCTTTGTTGAAGCTATTCTATTCTTTCTTCGGTCTGGAATTCACTTGTTTTCTTTTTTGAATGATAATTAGTAATTCTTTTTTGTTGCCAAGAATACAAATAACAAAAATTAGCAATTATCCATCAAACAGTCAAAAAAGAGGAAAGAAAATAAGTGATCGCAATAATGGAAAATGGGAAATATTCCTTGCGTTTTTAAGTGTATTAATAATAATTACTATTGTGGTTCTATAATTGTTAGCTATTGTTGGGTTTAATAAATGAATGAATCTCAACCGGTGACTATTCAGATAATATTGTGATAATATTGTGTATGCCTATAGTCGTTACTAGAAGATGAATATGAAAGTTCTATTAAAAAGCAAAAATATCCAAAAAAGTAAAAGAATCATGTAAGCTATCTTAGAATTATATGGATAAAAAGAATTCACATTATTTTATACTTATATACTACAAAAGAATTATTATCGGAAGGTTGTCTTAATGCCGTTCTTCAACCACAGTAAAAGTCTAAGATCTCGATGATTATAAAATGCACGTTTAAGCGAAAAACAAAAACTAAATAAAGGTACTTTCAATAGGAAAAATAGCAAAAATATTGTAAATGAGCAATGTAAAATGAAACGTATTAATGACCTTTTTAACGTTTTTCTAAGTTGAGATATGAATGGCTAAATTACATAGCGAAAATATATTATTTACTAATCAAATCTGTTAAATCTAAGCACCTGCAACACCGGTAATCTTATTACTAGTTCATTATATTACACAAGAAGACTAAAATGAAAAAAATTAGGCAAGCCTAAAATGTACAAAAATTAAATTATGAGCACATGTAGCAGTATTGAAGAATCTAATTTCTTAACCTATTAAAAAACGTATAAACAATGTTAATATTGTTTGAAAGCATTTTCTCTGGTATTAAATTAAACAAATGAAACAAACGTGCAATATACACGTCCGTAACTGTACACATGGACATACACCTCGTATTTTCCAGCATTTACTTCTGCCTGAGACACGTGTTTCTGCCATCTACTATCAGGTGTCATCAGTTAGGCTAGTCAAGTAAGTAAAGCTTAAACAAATCGCCTCATAAGGTATAGCAAATTTTGTCCTATCAGGTGGCACCATATAATCTAGTGACATCTGATAGGACAAAATTGATGTATGGGTTATCAATACTTGAGAAAGCAACATACGGTAAAAAATCGGTGTAGACTATCAACGTCAAGAATTGTGTTTCTTCCTTTCTTTTTTGTATTTATATAGAGAATATAATTACACGACCTCATTTAATTTCTCCGTTTTGTTCAGCGTTGCATAAAACATAAAACCGAATGACCCGACAGCAAACGGAGAAAGAGAAGCTCCGAGAGCTAATGTTGGTGGAGAAGAGAAAAGAATCGGTATTCTGTTATGTATGTCAAAACATTAATCACAACAAGTTGGCCGTAGCCGTTTAGGCTAAACATCTGTTTCAGTTACACAGAACGCATAATTTAATCCGGACCATTTAATAAATTATTTGATCCGATGTATAAGAGAACGTATATTATGTACATACATTACATACATATTTATGCATTGTGTTGTATTTACCTTGAGCGTTCCGACCAATGAGACGATCATTCGCCATACGCACAGCCTAATTAATTTTACTCGAGGCAGACCTTCTTTGTAAATGTTGGAACGAACCTTGAGTGTCTCATGTCTCGTAATTTTCAATTAAAAAAAGACAATTTAGTTAACTGGAATTAATTAAATAAATTCTACACTTGAATAAATAACAAAGCAATCACTTGATTTACTTTACAAAAAAATATATGAGTGAAATTTTGTTTTTTATTTAGACTTGTTCAACACAACAATTGATCAACGCTCATGTCTCTTCGTATGATTATTATTAATATTATTATTATTAATAATAATAATAATAATAATAATAATAATAATAATAATAATAATGGCAAAAACTTAATTAAGTCAATTAGTTCATTTGTTATACCAGCACTAGATTAAAGCTTGGGTTTGATAAATTGGTCTACCATGGAATTACACAATTTACAATTAATCATTCAAAGAAGCATGATAGGGCATAATATTTACCTAAAAGCATGCGTAGAGGGAACTGCATTACCACGCATAACAGAAGACCGTGACATCGTAGACATTGAATGACTTCATTTCAAGCAGAAATCCTAACGCACATATTTCCATAAGTGTATATCTCTTATTCAGCTAGCAGTAGCAGCAGCAGCTGATTTCCAGTTGACGACGCAAAATACAGGCTGTCACAGAATAACTATTCCTAAATTTTCAGAAATGATAGAGGACACTTAAATAAACATTTTTTATTAATAAACTAGTGTTTGGAAATTTCTCGGTGTCAAGATAAACTAGAAATTTTTAAAAACGATCTCAATTACAACAGGAAAGAGTCAAGTTAAGGAACATTTTATTAGAAATAATACTGCATCAAACTTTATAAAAAGTGTTCGAAGTTACGACCACCATTTTCGATACACAAGTTGTAAGTATGTGCAGTCGACTGCCGAATTCTTCGAAATAGCTGCGGACGTTCACGAATATCATTAAACGCAAGAATAATTCAAGCCACTAACTTTTCTTCTGTATTAACAGGTTTCATAAACTAGTGATTTAATATAACCCCAAATATAAAAATCAAGGTGTCATATCTAGTGAACGCGCAGGCCAAGAAATTGGTCCTCCTCTTTCGATCCATCCATTTGGAAATTCTGCATTTAGACCATTTCGGCAATTTAATCCATAATGTGCTGCTGCACCATCATGCTGGAAAACAATATTTCTTCAAATATTAAGTGGGACATTTTCAAGTAATTGTGGTAAAGTATGTTCTAGAAAAATCCTATATACATGAGCAGGCAGTAAATATTGTCCCACTACATGATAGTCAACAATCCCAGCTCAAATATTAACAGAAAACTCCATTGATTATGTAACCTGTGAACGGTGTGAGGATTTTCTTTGTTCCAAATATGACTATTGTGTGTATCAAAATAGCCATCTCTTGTTAAACATGTCTCGTCTGTGCATAATACACTTCTAGGAAGCCTTCAGTCCGTCGTTAATTTTATTCAAGTACCATTCGACATATTGAACTCTGTTGAGATAATTAGCTGAAATTAATGTTTGCACATTTTGAATGTGAAACGGATGCTTCTTGTATTTCTTCAATACCCTACATGCAGATGTGTTATTTATATGCATCGCATGGGCAACGGCACGAGTGTTTGTTTTCGGGTTATCTTCAAATTATTGGCCCTCAGAAATCAACATTTCGGACAGTACGATTAGCTCCCGAATCTATTTTCTTTACATGGAATTCATCAGTGCTGATCCAATCTTGAAAATGATGTATAACAGGGAATGTGACGCTGAGGATGTTGCTCCGCATAAATTCGCCTTACTTCATTAGCATTACCGTAAGCTGCCTCGTGGGCAAGATGCATGTCTGCTAATTCAATATTTGTAAAATGATGCATTTTCAATCGAAGACTAATTTATTTAATAAAGATTAATTTGTGACACGCAAAATGACAATTCAATTAAACACACTTCTCTAATAAAGAATAATTTGCGACAGACGTAAAATGACAGCTACTAAAATGGTTGTTGTTTATCAAGGGTTGCTATGATTCAATTATTACTTTGTATACTGCCGCGAAACTGCCTCGTCAAACTTGTATCTGTTTAAAGCAGATATTGTAAAGAATTACATTGCCAGTATGTTGTTACTGCCTTGTCAAACTCATAGCTATTTAGAGCAGATGTTGCGGAGAATTACATATCAGATACGTTGATATAGCCTTGTCAAACTTGTGGCTGTTTAGGAGTGGAGTAATTTGTTAGTTGCAACAAGAGAATTTGTATATCCTAATTACGAGCCTCGTCCCGTACCAGTTGACTCACTCGCCAAAATTCCAACATTTTCAAAAAATAGTCAAATTGATTGAATTTACGTATTAACGTATTAATTCTAATATTGATTTATTATAATCTTGACAAATATACGGATCTTGTTTTTTATTTTTCATAACAAAAAACTAAATTATACATTACTTACGAATTGCGTATTTATAATATGCGTATTTTATGGGCTTACAAATTATTTACATTTTGTTCAGAAATTAGGTAAATATCGAGGTGGCTATGCAAAATTATATGAACGCAATTGCGGTTGGTTCTCACTAGGTTGTCAAAAGCATTAAAAGTGAGTTTAAGGGTAAATATGGGTAGAGGCAACCTGATTAATGAAAAACTTCGATCTATTATAGCTAGGTTACCAAAAGTGGCAAATCAAACGCAAAAGTAGATGTATTATTATCTTGCCACGATATAGTCTAAGAAACGTTTGTATAAAACAAGTAATTCAGCTGCACCAAAGGCTTGATATCTAAGAAAATTTTAAATCGCAGGCATTAACAGAAGAGCATTACAAAGAATAATTCGGGTAAATAGACGTGTTAACTACAGACAACTCAGCATATCATGGAGTGGAACAATTGAAAAACATTTTAAGATCGACATGCCATAGAGAAGCTCCAAATTTGGGTTTTGGTTAAGTATTTATTTTTTCAGGCTAATGAAAAACCATTACCGACAGCAAAACAAAAAACTAAAGATTGAAGTGGGCTAAAGAACATAAAAATTGGCTTCCTGAGCAGTGGAATCGAATTCACTGGAGTGATGAATCGCGATTCGAAGTTTCTGTGGATGATAGTCAAAGCAGAGTCATTCGACAAAAACACGAAGCGTATCATCCAGAATACTTAAAGAGGAAGGTAAAATTTCCAGCTTTTGTTATGGTATGGGTCTCAATGTCTGCAAAATGTATCACTCAGAAAAATATTTAAATATTTTAACAGATTCTAACAGACTAACTATAGAAGATGCTTTGGACGCTGGAGAGGATTTTATTTTCCAACAAGACAGCGCAAGTTGTCATACGTCAAAAGGAGCTTTCAAATGGTTCTCAAACAATAATATTCCACTCTTTGAGTGGATGTCCAGTAGTCCTGATTTGTCACCAATAGAAACATTGTGGCATAATATGAAAAAACGGTTGCGTGCCTGTTCCGCAAGAAAAATCCCAGAATTTAAAAAAAATTCAAGGAATTTGGGACGAATTTACATCCCCAGATCTGATAATCTTGAGATGTAAATAACT